>JAUBOD010000810.1:1936650-1953088 GCA_032353885.1 Nothura maculosa
TAAGCAGCTGGTCTATTCTAGGATATATTAAATATATCTGAATTAAGTTGAATATGCAAAATGCTTGGGAATTTTGATCTCACCTTACAGGGCATGCACTGCGCCCAACCCTTGCTAGGGAAATAGAGAGCTCTGTAAAAGACTCTTGTCCTGTCACAGCTTCTTTCTTATCATGGTTGCTTTCCCCATACCTGTTCATTTTAAGTGTTTCATTTAAGTGTTCTATCATTTTACCCATGTTTACGCAGAGATAATTCAGCATATTTTTCATTCCAACATTTGTAATCTCAGTTCTGAATTTAACCCATTCCTCTACTCCTATCCAGAGTAAACTCAGTTTTTTTTTTCCATAGTTACCTTTCAGACTAGTTTCTTTACATCTCTGTCTTCATGTCACTGATGAAATTTCTGACACTTTTATTTTCCTTAGGTATTCTTCTGCCTCAGAAAATCCTTTTGTCTTTGTTTAAATATTTTAACATTCATGCATTTTAGCTTCCCAATGAACTTCTCGTATTGCTCCTATACATAAGGCTGTCTTTTACTGCAGATGGACTTGGAATGCAGAATCCAGCTTTGTTGTTTGTGTTGCTGGCTAGCAGCATATCTGAAATTCAGAAAAGCATCCTAAGATCCTAAGAGGCACTCTATATGTGCATAGCTTGGTTGTGATTGATTGCCAAAAACACATGTATGTTTATTTATTTAATTATTATTTATATGTATTAGCTATGCACAAGAGAGATGTATCTGATCATTTTCTAGAGGTGCAAAATGTGATGCGTTTCCGTACTATTTATTGGTACATTTAGTTTTGTATTAGTAGATTTTTTTAGGTTAACATGTCTGATAAATTGTTTTCCTGGATGCAGCCAAAAAAGCAGACAGTAAATGATGAATTTCTTTGAAATACAACGTTCTATGTTCTATGTTATATGAGAGTACTTAGTTAAAGAGAAATACTGTATCAATTGCCTGTAACAGGGGAGTGATTTGAGGTTGGGAGTGGGCTGCCCAGAGCTCTGCCGTGTTAGACTCAAGTCCCATCACTGCTTGGTAGGTCTGTCCTGTATCAGTGACTCACACCAAAGAAAATGAAACAAGTCCCCGACTACCCGAACACCAGCAGCAAGTGTTAGGCACGTTGTCTCTGTCTACTCATCAGACTGCTCAGGCTGGGGGGGGGATTGCTGCAGGTGGCACCCATTGACAGCACGTTGTGGAGCAGCTCGCCTAGCATGTGCCTGCAGGATGCTTGGCTCTCGCCAGTGCAGTGAGCACTGCCAGCAGCATGTTCTGAGCACTGCCATGAGCACAAACGTTGCCAGTGCACAGGAAAGGAGGAGATCTTATCTGATCTGTGGTAGAATAAGCATGTGTTCTAGGGTCTTAGGGACAGCTGCACTGACTCTTCTTATCTTCAACTAGGTTATGTGGGTATGCAATTTATGTCGAAAGCAACAAGAAATCCTAACAAAATCTGGAGCATGGTTTTTTGGAAGTGGACCACAGCCGTCACCCAGCCAGGACGGAACACTGAGTGACACTGCAACTGGGGCAGGTTCTGAGGCACCTAGAGAAAAGAAAGCGAGACTTCAAGAGCGATCCAGATCACAGACTCCCTTGAGTACAGCAGCTGCCTCGTCACAGGAGATCACTGCTTCCAGCGTGCAGCCTGACAGGAGGAAAGGAGCAGAGGTATCGCAGCCCGCTATGGGCCTGGACCAAAAGCAAGCTGCGTCGAGGTCTAGGAGTGAACCCCCAAGAGAGAGGTAATACTTTCTGTCTTGACAGAGTTATGGAATTATAACTGCTAGATCAGTAGTGTTACCGAGGCCCTTTAGCTGTGCCCTCTGTATGCTTAGAACCATGTAAGAACAACTTTATTTACTGACTAGGAATTTTTAACTGTTGATTAGGAAATGCATCTTTTGATGTATGTATTTCACTCTGTGTAAAAAAAGTGGAAAGAAAAAGAAAAGTAATGGTATTTTAAGGCTATATGCATATACCCTAGTGCATTTTGGCATATTCTTTCAATCCATAATTACAGGTTCCTTTTTAATAAAATTTTAAATGTGACAGATATTTTAAAGTTACTAAACAAATCACAAGGTTTAATTCAATGAAATAATGTACTAAATAAAAATAAAAAACACCCTGTGGAGTTCTGTGAAATTCTACATATTTGCTACCTCATTTATCATTTTATCAATGATTATATTGCTATTAAGCAATTTAGCATATTAAAACACAATGAGTGAATAAATGAGTTATATTCGCTGTAATGAATTAGAAGTGGAACAAGTCGGCAGAGGTTAATGTGATGAATCAATTGCTATTCCTTTGGCTTCTGACTGGCAGATGACAGAGCAATTGAGAGAAGGAAAGTCCTTGCAATAAAATTGAAATTAACCTAAAAGATTCTCCTTTGATCACAATATTGATGATTTTTTTTCATAGCTATTGAAGCTACAAATAGGTGAAGAGAGTTTTACTGTGAGGTCTGTGAGGTGAAATCTGCCTTGATTTAACATGAGCAAAATTCTGATTTGTGATATGTAAATATATGTGATAAACCAGCAAATTAAGCCTACCTTGATTCCAGTGACAGTTTTCCTCAACACTAGGAAGGCTCTGCAATATGTCATCAACAGTTGAGCAACACTTTAGGGCACCAAAATTCTGTCTAATTCTGCTTTACTTCAAAATTCTGCTTTATTTCAGAAATTAGGTGGTTATATTAATTATACAATAGCACCAATTTTTATTTGTTACTGAGCCTTTTAAATAAAATTCAAAAGTTCTGCATGGTAACCTCAGGTCTCATGTGCTGCAAATAATTCAGAAGATAAAGGAAATAATAATAAAAAAAAGATGATAGATTTATGTGTTAAGTGGATCCTGCCTACCTTTGCCTGTCCATTAGGATGCATGCGTGAAAAAAGGTATATGTAATTGGAATGTGTACCCGCTAAGTTAGGAAAGATTCAATACTGGTGCAATTTCCTCTAAAATAAAGTGTATACCTGTGCTCTGTTTTCTTCAAAACAAATGGATTCAAATGTGAACTGGTGCACTAAATGGCAATTGGGAGGATTAGAAGGAAAGAAAACAGTCCTACAAGGGGCGCGAGGGGATTTTATTTATTTATTTATTGCTTACTCTTCCAAAGCAGAAGATAAACGATGATAGATTGTAATTTTCAGGCAGCTTTGTTATTCATTATTTTGTACTTCTGTTATGTAGAAAAATAAATAATATTTTTCATCCTCTTTCAGTAACAGAGAAAGGGATGGTATTATTTTAGCTCAAAGAGTCAGTTTAGCATACTTTATAAGCCAAATAGGTACTTCTTTTCAGGGTTTTAATAAGTGAAACTAGATTATTGCCTCCAATATTATTGCCTCTGAATATATTCTGAATATATTTTTGATATTTATTTTAAATTCTATTTTTATGTTTTTGTATTTGTAAAATTACTTTTTACAAAAAAAATACCACAACAGTTTACACAAGTATTTTTATTTTTCAATAAATTCTTCAAATCATTGTACTCATTTTCATGATAGGAAGAAGACATTATCGGTTTCAGAACAGAACGGCAAAGGCTTAAAGAGTGAGCGTAAACGTGTGCCAAAATCCTCACTGCAAAAAGAAGGACCAGCCGATGACCGGGAACGTAAAGAAAGGCATGAAAGAAGACTGGAGAAAGGGAAGTCGCAAGAGTTGCCGGAAAAACCCGAGGAAGGCAAAGTACCTGATGATGAAAAGCAAAGGGAGGAAGATGAATATCACACTCGATACAGGAGTGACCCCAACCTGGCGAGATATCCTGTGAAACCACATCCCGAGGAGCAGCAGATGCGCATGCATGCTAAAGTATCTAAAGCTCGGCATGAAAGAAGGCACAGTGATGTGGCTTTGGCACATACGGAAATGGAGGAAGCGGAGGTACCTGAGAATAAATTAGGAAAACACTCACAATTGCAGGGAACTCAGGACAGAAAATCTCTTGTGGAAACTCAGAGGTCGTACTCTATAGACAGAACAGGTGATGTAAGAATTTCTGTTTCTAAACAATTAACTAATCATAGTCCACCAACTCCCAGGCATAGTCCAGTTCCTGTAGAACATGTAGAATACAAGAACCATGATTCCTTTAAAAAACAGAGCCGCCTTGATCCTAGCTCTGCTATTCTCATGCGAAAAGCAAAGCGGGAGAAAATGGAGACCATGCTAAGGAATGATTCCCTTAGTTCTGACCAGTCGGAATCAGTGCGGCCATCGCCTCCAAAGCCTCATAGAGCAAAAAGAGGCGGAAAGAAAAGGCAGATGTCAGTTAGTAGCTCAGAGGAAGAAGGGGCATCAACACCAGAATACACTAGCTGTGAAGATGTGGAGATAGAAAGTGAAAGTGTCAGTGAAAAAGGTAAGGACCTTTATGTATATTATGCATATAGTCATAATTTGGGAAAAGTTTTTGTCTCTGTTTTCTCTTTTGCCTCTTTTAATCAACCACCTTTGATCACTCACTGCTTCCTTTAATTGAGAAATGACTTACAGATGTTTACATTTCATTTCCAGTGTGTTTCATTTTGCATTCTTAAATGAAGTGGTTGTAGATAGTATTAGCTGGAAAGTTTCTTTCTCATTCTCTTCCTGTTTGACCTAGAATGAACAAAGTTTAAGAGTTCTGGTTTATTCTCTTGATAGCTTCTGTTCTCCTTTGATCATAGTTTCAGTATCTTATCAATATGCAGAATATTTTCTGTGATAAATTGAAATAGAAAATGAGTTCTATAAGAATCTGAGAACCCCATTATAAAGCATAATCTTATTGACACTCTAGTATGCAGTATTTACTACTCTTCATATCAATGATCTGGCCAAGTTCATAGTTGCAGCAAATGACAGCAAATGCAGAGAAAAATGAAAATTGGCCAACCTGTCATAAGACTTCGTTCCCAAGCTCCCAAATACATTGTCATTCTTTTATTTCAGTTTGTCTTCACCTGTTCGTGTCAACATTTATCAGGAAAGATTTAGTCATACACTGCATGCTTTTAAACAGCGCCTTTCTTATTTCTTGTTCAAGAAATTACTCAGACTTATGAATGGTAATCAGATGTGGTAGAATACTGACTGTCTCAACAGTATCTTGACTTTAAATGTCATTGCAGTGATCTAATGCTTTTTGTATCCTTGGAAGTAGCTTTTGCTCTTTAGTTTAATTATTTATGCTGCTTATGTGAAAGTTTCCTGTGGGTTTTCACAGTCAAAATGTCAATAGGTTGTCTGTATTTTATTCCTGATGGTGACAAGCCTTTGATTCAGACATGCATGTTGTGTCTTCTGTCATCTCCTAGGTCTCCACACAGTATATATAAAAAGAGACACATTTATCTCCCTATCTCCTCTGATTGTACAGTTTCAATATGGCTTTTAATAGATGTTGTGTAACTTTCAAAGCACAAGTATTTCCGAAGTTTAAAATGCAGAAACTTACTTTTTACTCATTTTTAAGGAGTGATGACAAACATATCCTGCAATCTTAACCCCCTTTCCACTTAAATATTAAAAAAGGTCTTTTTTTTTTTCAAACTAAGAGGATAGTCAAACACTGGAACAGTTTTCCAAGACAGCTTGTGGGATCTCTTTCCTTGGAGATAGTCAAACCTGAATGGAAAAGGCCCTGAGCAGCCTGCTGTAGCTGACCCTTCTGATTAGGAGATTGGACGAGGCATCTTCAGAGGTCTTTCCATCCTCAGTGATTCCTTTGTTCCAAGAGAACACATCTTTTTGCCTTTTTTTGTGGCAATGTTTTATGCTTAAATTAGGATTTCACTACATTTCCCAGACTTTACTGTTAGTATGTATGATCTGCAACACTAAATTTACTTAAAAACTTCTTTATTTGCTTTTCTCTATGTATATCAGTTTAAAATGTTGCTTATGAAATAGAGATTATTTCCCCCATTAAGTGAGGAATATTATTGAATGAATGCTTATTTATGTGAAAATAAAATCTAGGCTAAAAAATGATAGATATCAGTATATTGATATAGTAGTATTATTAGCACAGCTTCATTTTCTGATGGCACAGGACTCCTATGAACCCTCTGCCATATCTGTCAGCCCTGCACGATGTTACCAGTACCTTTAGGTGGCTCAGATGAGGAACACCTTTGTGTGAGAGGTCCAGCTTTGATACATTGTGCTGACAAGATCTCCACTGATGGTAGTGGGAGAGTGCTAATCTGGTACAACTGTAGATACTTGAAGTGCTTAAAAGAACATCTATATCTTGAATCACTTCCTAAAAGTTTGATTTGGTTGCCTTAGTAAAGACATTTGAAAACAAGTACCATGTGAAGTTCCTTAGTTCCTGCCTGGTGCTCCAAGAGTCCTGGCTAAATCCTTTGCCAGTTCTGCCACTTCTCCCTTGCTACCTGAGAGTATCTCAGATGACACTAGATGTGCATGTTACAGATAACTCAATCAAGCCCTTGATGTTGACATCAGAGGTAGATATTTAGACCATAGACACTACTATCTGTATCATATGGGGCTGACTATATGCTGCACGATAGTATTTGGATAAACATTGCAAATAGGAGTTGACTGCTACCAACTCCTGGTGGTGGTGGTGAACATTGTTACTGCTTTTCTCTATCTCTACTTGTCAGTAATCTAGGGCTCTGTTATTAATCAGGTATTTTCAATATATACATAGATGTGTGAGCTGATGGGTATCCAATGCATTAATTCCAGAGGTATGTTTACTCATTGAATAGCTATGAGATGTAGCTGTGTGACTTTTTGCCTTATGTTGCGAGACTGCTACAGTCCTTCACATGGAAGAAAGAATTGGGAAGTCTTTGAAGCTGATGTTACAGCGTAGAAAAAAGACTAGACAATGTGAATACAAATGAGAAATCAGAAGAAGCATTTTTGATATTACAATATCAAATTACTTTCATAATTAGCATGACAGGAAGACAAGATAAATCTACTGTATTTTTATAAGAATAGGTGGAAAGACAGGAGTTTTCACTACCTAAGAAAATCTTTCAGAAAATAAAACTAAAAAAAAAAGAAAAAGATATGTTTCTTTTATTTTTTTAAATAATCCTTGTATAACAGAAGTCATACTCATAGTCTTTGTATTTAAACAGTATATTACAATCAGCATTTCCCCCTTCATTCCTCTAATGCTTTGCATATAATTTGGGAGCGATACTACATAACTCTTTGGTTGCACATCTTTGGTTTATAAGACCAGGAAGGTCTGGATTCCATCTGCTTTCTATGCACTCTCTTATCTAAATAATGCTCAGCTAGGAATCTGGTGCCAAAGTAATGTAAGTGGAGCTACAGCCTTGCCAGTAAATGCAAGAACTTAAAATATGTTTGTTATTCAGTTGTTGGTTTCTTTATATTAGCCTTCACTAAATGTATTCATTAATTTTAATGGCAATAGCTTTTTGTACTAGCTTCTATTCTATATGATGCAACTAAAATAGTATTAGAAAACAGTTTGCAGAGGTATTTAGAGGAAAATGTAAGGTATGTAGGAATATCAGATGAAGCTGGAGTATGTAAAGCTGTATTGAAAATCAACAGTCAAAAATGGCATTTGAAGTAGATATGTATCATGATACCGGATGGTTGTCCACCTTTATTTCCAATTCTAAATCTATACAGAAAACTAATGGAAAAACTTAAAAATTACTGCATGTTTAAATTACTGTACTTGAAAAGAGATAAGCAAGTTCAGCTTTGAAAAGAGATAAGCAAGTTCAGCTGAAGACAGTGAAGACAGGGAGGCATCTTCAGAGGATAATTTGTCTAAAATTAGATAAATTGATAGTCAATATATTGAAAACCAGATCCTTAGCCGCTATTACAAAAGCCTTGGGAAGAACCAATTCTCCAGGTTGCATTCTTGATTGAAACAAGTTGTGTGTAAGTGTACATCATGCTCATGGATGATCTTTTGTCGTGAAGTTTATGGTATGAACTCATTGGGTAAATGATCAATGTCTGTGATACAATTAGTTCATGTTCAAGTAGTGCTAGTTTACAAAGCTCAGGAAATGACCGCTGTTGCTTTTCTTATAACTTTATTTTGCCATACAGAGATAAAACTCAAATTCAGTTTTGAGGTGAACACATCAAAATATGCAAACATATATTAACATTATATATGGAACAATATAGAAATTTTCAAAAATGAATCCAATATTTTAATAAATCTTAAATTTCTTGAGACATTCGTATTCCCACATATACTCACAGCTGTGCAAAAGTTACATTTGGAAATCTTCATTTGCTGGAAAAGCTGCCTTAGGCTTGCATTAGCGCCAGCGGATCAGTTAACGACTGGGCTACTTGAGATTTGAGAGGAGTGACTGCCCCTACTTTTTATAAACAACATGCAGACAGAAAATAAAACGTATCTTTTGGCATATATTTCTGTTTTATTTTTGTCAACTTTGAGCAGATGTTTATGCTCCATCAGTTTTTAGACGTGTAGTATGGAAATTAAAGACATTTTACCACCATTGGAAAATCACAGAAGAATGCAAGTGAAAAAGAACCATTACTAGGGAAATATGCAAAACAACGTGCATATACCAACACCACCTAAAATACTTTTTTGTAGCAGGTATAAATAAAGCCAGAAAGTGAACAGTAAGTCAACAAATATGGGCAAAGTGTTGTTTATTATGAAATCAGATGTTATAGAAAAGAAATATAAAAAGGTATGGAAATGTTTTGAAATGTACAGGAAGCGTGAGTGCTGTTGGTAAAAATGCATTAAGTGGCTAGAGCCTGCTACAGTTTCACCAAACATTAAAGAAAATGTACAGTGTTGTGTCCATTTCTTTTTAGGTGGTTATCAAATCTTTAGGAAGATATTTTGTGTCAGTTAATGCCATTTTGGACAGGTATTTGATGCAGTTGAATTCTCCTTTTTAAAATTTTTATTTTACAAAATAAATAGATGGCTTGTGGCATTAAATGAATTCACTTAGGAAACCAGTCAGTAGTTTCATTTCTTGATACATAATCCATAGAGATTTAAACTTTTTGTTTTAGTGAATAGTTGGCTTTGACAGTAGAAAAAAATTCTTCCTTTACACGATTTATTTGTTCTTAGACGTCTAATATCTTGTGTTAAGCACTAATTTTAAATTCAATATTTTATTTCTCTATTTAATGCATCTTTCATGAAAATCATTAAAAAATAATTCATAAACACTGGAATTATTTCTTTCCAGAAGATATATGTATTTGGCAGTCCACTGAGATTTTGTCTCTTTGGCGGAGGACCCTGAAATTACTTTTGAGGTGTTTCTGTGTTGGAGTAAATACAGAGAAATAATTGATTAGTAGGGTCTAAATATCTCAAATATACTTAAAAAAAGTCTGCACCCTTTGAAGAACATTATTGGTGATTGTGAATCATCATTTTTATCCTGTTATTGCTATAGGCTATAGGACCAATTATTCTAAAATGCACAATTGTTGAGCACTCTGGGAACCGAGCTCTCTGTCACAACACCATCACAGGTATGCAAAGTCCACTTAGAAGGCATAAATTACATTTATCCTTGCTGCAAAGGCTCCTGCTAGAATAACACAGACCAGAGCATTTTAAATGAAATCCAGACAACCTCATTTTAAAACTGAGAGAGCTTCTGCCTACTGCCATCCAGAGAACAAACAAATCCAGTTGAGATTGGACTAGGTTTTGACTGCTTTCTTTAAAAAAAAAAAGTAGTACTAACAGATTTGTGTTTGGACAAAGCTGTGCTTAACTCCTTCTATCCTATGATACATCCTGTCTTGCAGTCTTTGAAACAGTAAGATAAAATGCTGTTGAAAGTTGGAGCAGTTTGCCTAGACCTTCAAAACTGCTTAGATAATTTTATGTAAAGATGTGATAATAGTTTCACATTTTGCATTATTGTTATTCCCAATTACCTAAAAGTGTATTTTATTTGTAAATTTTGTGTCTGGAAATACGACTATTACTCATGTATTCACAAAATGGTACAAAACAAAGACTCCATTTTGCTGGAAGAGGAGAGGTCATGGCAGAGATAGAATTTTGTTTTAGAAAAATACTGACACTGCATTCTAGTTTCCTTCAGTGAAGAACAGATGGGAATGTTTCATTCAGAATGCCTTTCTTATGATACCAGAAAGAACAGAATGACCTAGATTAGTTTAATTCAAACAGAATTTCTCTTCTGGTCAGAAGGTGTTACAGGCAAAGCTTTTGTTGCAGTCTCTCCTGGGTCTCAGTGTTGGTGTATTTGTGAGAAAAGGAATTAAAAGCAAGGAGAGAGAAACTGAAAGATGAAAGGGGAGAGTGATTCCATCATTTGCAGGCAAATGTGGTAGTGCTCCTAAGGGTTCATAAGGTGCCCATCTGACAGATGTAATCTTCTTCCCTAAGTCTTCTAAATTCATGCGTGGGGATGCTCCTGTAAGAAAGAAAGCATAAATCACTGCTCCAATTTCTCTAGTGATGCAATATTATTGGCAGTAAAATAACCTGTGGGCTATAGAACATATGTACACAGCGAAGTGTATAAATGCAGTGAAAGAAAATGTAAAAAGCAGTAGAGAGAAAGAGGGCCTTTTTTAGTGTTTTTAACTAACACTTTTCACTTACGTATTTTAAGTCTGTGCTGTAGGCAAGTCATGTAACATCTGTTAGCATATTTTAACATCTGCTAGCTAGGAGAGTTGGACATGAAGTTTTAAGAAGAGATGGTTTTGTTAAAAAATGCAGCGGAGCTGGAACTCAGTGTAAAATGACCGTCTCCCCAGAAATGGTATTTTAGTTCTTAGAAATTACTTGTAATTTATGTTCTTGTCCTCCAGGAGTAATTTAGATCTTAATGAAAATCTAATTGCTCTAGTTTCGGAATTTAGTTTAGTATTAACCCTTGCTGGCCCTATGGGTATTCACATCCACTATCCACAGCTACTGTCCAAGTTAGTGTTGGAGAGTAAGAAGTAAATTTCATCTATAGGCAGGTATGTAAATTACATACTTTCATTTGGAAATGAAATGGTCTGAATGTAAGTTGGGAAAGAATTCATATAGTTGCAGAGAAATCCCAATGTTTTACTGACATATGTAACCATACACATGGGAGCTTCAGGAAAGACACGTGGCAGAATTCTCCTGTGAAGTCCTGATAAAGTATTTGGGCTGGTTGGCCTTAAGAGAGTTGTGAATCTGTTGGAGAGAGTCCAGAGAAGAGCAGTGAGAATGACCAGAGATCTCTAAAACATGATGTGTAAAGCAAGACGGACAAGATTGGAGTTCAATTGTCTAGAAAAGAAGAAAATAAAATGGCAGAAGACAAGGCAAAGAAGATGCCAGATGTCAGAAGAAAGAAGAAAGAGGAGAGGTGTTGAAATTTGGGGGTTAATTTCATAGTGCTCCTAATCATAGGTTATCCTTTTGCCATCCTCTAAGTAACTACATTTGATAAGCATTTCCAGTATAAACTTTTTGCAGTCACAGCCTGTTTTTTAAAAAAGGAGGAAAAATGTTTCTTTTATTTTACCAAGAGACAGGGAAGAAAAGGATGTACTATTCAGTCCTGAGTTCTTTCTAAGAACTCTGGAAGCTGGCAAGACAATATGATTCTTTGTTATTAAAAGCTCTTGTCTTCTGTGTTGTTTCATTTCTGACATATTAATCACTGTATTAATTGGTTGTTCTTTGTTGCTGGACATTCTCCTGTGCACCTAATTCATATAATGGTAATGAAATTCTCCTAATGTGTCCCATAGTTATATTGTAACTGTTGTTACACACAGGGGAACCAAGATACGGAGGAATTACTATCATATCATCAGGAAAACTAAACACGTCCAAGCAGAGTAGCTTTAATTTCAGCAGCCATAAAACTATATGGACCTGTAGAGAAGTTCAGGACATCCCCAGGCTTCTATATAAAGATAGATTTTCAGAAATTCTTCCTGGTCAGTACTTTGTATGCGGAATGCATTGGAAGTAGGTTCTAGTGAAACGTGAGGAGCTTTTGACTCTGCTTCTCAGAAGTCTGAAGGAGCCAAAACCTTTTGAAAAATTTAGCCCTCAAGTTTTGTAGCTGTTGAGCAGCTTTCAAAATACAGCTATGCAATGAACTAGAGTTGAAACTTGGCTTCAAACATGACTTTGGATGATAGCCAGAAGATTAACCTATTCCCCACTCTATCTATCGTGTTTTCTACATGTATGTAATTTTGGTTACAATACAAAGATATTTGAACAGTTAATCAGGATCTAGTGTTGCTCTTTTGATCTGAGAGCTTAGAGGAAGAAACAAGGAAGGAGAACCACAGTGTGGTAGTGAGAAAGGCAGTGTGGTAGTGAGAAAGTGTGGATCATCTGTGCAGTGTTCCAAAGGAAGGCAGTAGGTCTTGAGACTGGAAGGCAAACCTTTTTTCTCTTCCCGTATGGAGAAGCCTCCATCATTTGAGCAGAAAAATAAAATCCTGTGAAAGAAAAAAGCAGATAAATTTATTATTGGCTTATTATAGTATAATGCACTCAACATATAACTCAACTGTAATGGATCCCTGGTAATGCTGTCCTTCATCACATTCAGGTCTGGGAATCATTTTTCTGTTCAAAGGCTGCTTAGGAAGGGAGTTGCTTAGCAGAGAAGGCATGAATCAGATCTGCATTCTGTGTCTGCGAAAAGGAGTTAATTTTAGCATTAAGAAAGCACAAACAAGCATCAAATTCTGAAACTGAAAAAAAAAACCTACTGAAAAAAGTTGTTTCTCAATTACAGGAATTCTGATCATCATAAATTAGCAATGAGTCCAAACAGAGAGACTAAAGTTGACTGCATCATTGGCTAGTATTTTGTGTTAACAGTTTTTGGTACCCTGATACCTTTGGTGGCTTTATTGTTGTTGTTTCCTTAGAATAATATACTTGATCTCTCCAATAAACCTAAGTAATCCAGTTTCTTTCAGTATGCCTTTGGATACTGATGTATTTGCTGAGCTCTCTAAAGGCGATATGCTGGTGAATGGCCGCTAGAAAATACCTGTGGTGTGTCAGGAAGAAGCTTCATGATTATGAAGATATTTGTTTTATATCTGACTGAATATGTGTAATTTTAGCCTGTTCCAGTGCACTCTGAATGTGTATCAAAAAATATTTTCCGATCTTTGCTTGTGTATCTTTGCATAGGTCTAATGTGTCCTTCCTTCCTTTCCTCCTTCCCTCCTCCCTTCCTCCCTTCCTCTCTCCCTCCCTCCCTCTTTCCTTTCCTCCCTTCCTCCTTTCCTCCCTTCCCCCCTTTCCTGCCTTTCCTCCCTCCCTTCCCACCCTACTGCACCATATATAAGCTTTAGAATCCAAGGTGATTCTTGTCTCAGTTTATCTGATGATACCAAACTTGGTAGCCTGGCAGGTAAGTGTTTAAATAGGTGTCACTCTTACACAGCCTCACTGGCTGTATTTGCTGCACTGGTAAAGTAACCACCTTGTGATGTCTTTGTCCAGCTATTAAAAGAAGGCCTATTTCCATATGATAAAGCTCTTGTGTTCCCTTGCTTATTCAAGCTAAAATACACATAATTTGTTAACTGCATAAAAGAGTAAAAGGCTCTCAAAACAAACAACCCTTCACTCTGAAAAAAAATCACATTCAAAAGAGACTGCCAAAACATCATACTTACATAGTAGATGATCCTATTACTTTTTTCAGCAGATAATTTTTGCTTGAGCATCTTTTACTGTGTGCATAGACATTCTGCAAGCAGCATATGCAAGTCTGAGGGTAGTTATTAATTGGTTAATGCACACAGTAGACAGCTGGGAATTCTCTGCTGCTAGGATAACTATTAATGAGTTCATAAACTCCCAGTACACACATTCAATCTGCCTTATATTTTAAAAAGGAAAGCTGAATGAGTTGCTTCAAAGACACTTGAAGCCTCTGCATTTATGCATGGTTAGTTTATTAAAATAGCGTGACCCTTGTGCATTTGTCCCTCTGCTCATTTCCTTGACTGACTACAAGTAGTATGTGGAAAGTTTTCCAGTTGTTAAAAGTTTCAGCCTTAAGAGCATTTTATAAGTCTCATCGTTTGTGATGCTATGCTATAAATGTGTACCTATGGTATTATTTTTTAGGCCTTCAGTATTTTATCATGCTTTCCAGCTGTGATGCAACATCCAATAACACATTTCATTTAGAATATTTTCTTTTCACCTTTGCTGCATGTCTCTAAACGTGACCTTTTATGGCTTGGAAAAGTAAATACCAACACACTCTACGTTATGACCTGTAGCTTTGCATATTTGATCAGCTTTAACTCGATCCATTTTCCACATTGAGGAATATACAGTGGCAATGTAGCTCATGTAAACTTCCAAATCCACATATTGCCTTTTAAGGGAAGGGAGATAATACCTTGTAAGTATTTGAACATTAAGTTAAATGCCTCTTTCAGTCTAATGTGTATTCTACACTGTACACTTCATTTGCACTAAGGCTATTATGGGATTATTTTACTGAATGCATATCCAAATGCATTCAGTACATCTTTAGGCTGTAAGAAATTTAAGCGTATGTTTAAGTTTGATGACTTAAGAAGCACTGGTTTCACATATGTTTAAGTTTGATGACTTAAAAAGCACTGGTTTCATGTATGTCCTAATTTAAACTGTTCCATTGGGGAATTATATGTAGTGGAGGAATAAATAAAGTAAAATAGTTATATTTCTTAGCTACCTTTTAGTTTTATATGTAATTTAAGACAAACAATTTTCAGACATGTAGCAAGGGACAAATAAATATGTGATATATTTATCTAATTTTAACACATTTACATGTATTTTATCATTTAATTCCTAATGTTCACTTCCAGAGTTAAAGTTCCAGCTTTTGAAATCTAATCCTCAGCTTGGTAGGTCTTTCCTTGGCAATGTGAGCAGGAATTCGAAGTAGTTAATATTCTCAAAAAAAAAGTTCCATTTAAAGCAACTTGGTCAAGTTATTTCTTCTGTATTTTTAAAGTATATAGGTTCTCTGTGTTTTTGGAAGAGCCATGGGAAACACTCTTCTAAGGCAGACTTCTTTGCAAGCAGAATTCCCTTTAAAAATCAGAGGTGTTTAGGAGTCTTCCTTCTTAGCGGAGGAATAGCTTTCTGAAACAGACAGTTGTTTATTACACACTCAGATTACACTGACTGTAATTATTTTAATGCTTTGCCTTCCATTAATTTGATTCTTTTACTGAAAAATGTATTTGCAGATATCTTTCTTCCCCTGAAAATGTGAACTTAAATGTGAATGTAATTTCAAATGTAAATTTAAATCGTTAATTTCTCAAACTAGGATTTAGTGATTTAATAAGCTAATAAAATATAAAAAATATTTTCTTAACTACCTTTATGAAATTATTTAATTTTTCACAAATATTTTTTGGTTTTGGAGAGCAATATTTTGCATAATATTTTGCACAAAAAAACCCCTAAAAAATCAAGCATCATATTCTGCTCATTTTAACCCATTAGGCTACCTGTGCTTAACCATTAAAATTGAGCTTAATTAGCCACTAGATGGAGCTGTCAAATGTCTGTTTTGTCTATCACACTTTGGAATACAGTTTCTCGTTTACCAAAGAGAAAGCCTGGACATGCAAACTCCCCTTCCCATTTGAACCGATACTGCAGAAGCCTTTCTTAGATCTCACCACTCTCTTAGTTTTCCCACGTACAGGTTTACATTGTCTTGTGTCTTATGTGTTGGAGACAGTATATGGAATATATTCCAGGCATGGAAATTACATTAACAAGAACAACTCAATAGTAGCACTTATTCATTGTGTGCTTCCTTGCTTAGAAATAATACACAGAGCAACAAAAAGATATTTTTGTTTGAGGACTGAGAGGCAAATCAATACAGAGAAAGAGCTTATAAGTAGAGGCCTCTCTGATGACTACACCAGTGCTGAGAAAAGCTCGCTGATGCTCCTGGTTAAGAAATCATATGTATTTTTTTTTCCTATTTGCTCGCAGCATGATGGGATATTTTGTATGCATTACCTTGAGTAAACTTTCCCTGAGTGAGATGGAAATTTTTGATAGAATGGAATTTTGCTGTAGGTAATCAATATGATAGCTTAACAATTTGCAAACAGATGTAATGGATGCATTTAGTGTACAAAATTTATGAGCTCATTATACAGCAATGAAGAGCGGAGAAGATCATTAGAGATTAAGAATGAGCAAGAGACAGTGGTCACAATTTCCTTTATTGTCTGTTGTGAAAGTACATTAAAAACAAAACATGAGACACTCTGGATCAGATAGTCCAGAAAGGCTGCGGGGCAGCAATGTGGAGTGACAGTGTTTGGAGAGTTTCTCTCTCTCAGA
>JAUBOD010000810.1:1975969-1986649 GCA_032353885.1 Nothura maculosa
TTCTAGATTTCTCTGTTGCTGTGAATTTTGCATAAGAATTTTGAGGAGTTTAGAAAAATGTATTATAAACTGTACTTTCATTTCTCTCCTGTCAGATGTGCATCATCTTTAAAAAACACAGCTTATTTTTCTCACTCCACATTGCCTGGTGAATATTTAGAAACACTTTTGTATTACCAGCTTTAAGTGGAGATAATGCTCACATCCTGACCAGTTTGTCAGGATCTTTCTATTCACAGTAATATTTAGTCTTTCTCTTGTAAACTTTGTGGATCTGTTTTTTTCAGATTTTTTCATATTTTTTCATTATCAGAGTGCTCTCTGTAAGTCTAGCAGTATAAAGGGATGTTCAAGTGAAGCAATTCTTAAGTGCTTATATATGTATAATCATTATTTGGACTTTCCTTTCCTCTGAAGCTTTGCCCACTGTATTGTGGACAATACAAGAAAAATGGAAATGAAACTATTTTTCTTTCTCTGCCTACCCAGGTATAACTTGACTCTGAAGGCTGAATTTTCTATGTTTAAACACTCCTTTATCTTAAATTTAATATTAATACAAACAATGTTGTATTGGATAAGAGAGTGCTGATATTTTAGCACAGGAAAAAAGAAGTAGAAACCAAGTCAAATTGAACAGAAAAATCAGTTTGACTATTCTGAGTAAATATTTCAGAATTATGGCAATTGAAAATATTAAAAGATCTGCTCTCTGTAGCTTTAAATATATATATTTCTATACCAGATATTTGTGAATACAGAAAAATGACCATATGTATTTGTAATATGCCATGTTTTTAACCTTTAAAGAAATGCATTTTTTGTTCAATGTTGCTCATGTTACGTGCTTTTTCTTTTTATTATTATAAGACATTTTCATCACTTTCATTCCGTGAACTCGTTGAGACGTTTGTATAAAAATTACTAGTGAGTTATTCTATCTCTTTGCTTCTTTTTTTCCCCAAATAGTTGAACACCAGTAGTTATAGTCTCTTTTGCCACTTTCCATAAAAACTCTTGGTTGTTTTATTTGTAAAAATATTGTGGAATCTATCCACAATATTAACATTGTAGTGTTCATGTTGTTACTTCTAGTTCCTCATTTTGAAAGAAGTAGTAGTTTGCATTATTGACATTTTCATGAATGCTAGCATAAATCAGTCAACTGTCTAAATATTTTCCCTTTCCCTCTATTCGTCCATGTATGAGAACAAGAACAGATCTGTGCTTCTAAAAAATAAAAAAAAGAAAATGTCCCATAACCATTTTATTTGATATAGAAGAAGGTCATTTCAGTTATTTCTAATTATTTCATGTATATTCATGTTTTAGTGATATTCCACGGATTCCTGAAACTTCTCATCCCCCCCTAGAGTCTAGTGAGTACTGATTTTTTTCCTAACTCTAAGGTCTTTTACTAAGTATAATCATTTCAGCTATGAATTTTCTAGAAGATAAACTCTGCAAAAGTTTGACAGCTTCTGGGATTTTATCTCAATACATTCAGTGTACTTTTGATTTTAAGATAATCTTCTGATTCAATAATTTACAAATATTTACAGTAGTACAGCAATATGTATTTCAAATATTGGTGGGTTTTGTTGCTTGCTTTTGTACCCCATGTAGTTAAGGTAAGTTTTATACCCCATGTATACAAGCGCATACTTTTGCATTTCTAGGCTCTCTATAACACTGGCTATAGGCCAGACTATGGCCAGTTTAGGCCAGTCTATGGCCTAAACCAGTCATTCACTGACTGACGGCCTCAGTGCTGTTGCAGTGCTGCTCAGTTCCTGTGATGAGTTTGCCTTCACTAGTGAGGGCTCTGCTCCACTGGCCAAGAGCTGCTGGTAGACCACTTGGCCTGACAGGAACGCCTCCCACACCAGACGTTCGTCTTGCTTCCACACATAGCTACCTATCTACTTGTTGGAAATGGAAATTACATTTCTGAGACTACTGGAAGTATAAGCTGCATGATAAATATGGGCTTATTCAAAGCTTTCACATGCATAATTCTGCCTATGGAAAGAGAATGTTTTGTTTAAAACATATGATTTGATGAGTCTGTTATCTGAGAAGCTCGTTTTTTAGAACAGAATAAAAAAAATGATTTAATCTGTGATAAGGGAGGGCAGACAGTCTACCTACCTCAGTTTAAAATTCTCCTTTATATAAATTGTGTTGCACTGTGTATGCAAGCTTTATACAATTCAAAGAAGAAGCAATTCATAAATTATCCAAATCTCACATTATCAGAATTTCAGATGGGAAGTTATTGAGTTTCCCTCATGTTTTTAGGTTCAAGTTCTTTTGAATCTCAGAAGATGGAAAGGCCTTCTATTTCAGTAATATCTCCAACCAGCCCAGGAGCTCTAAGGGATGCACCACAAGTTTTGCCAGGGCAGCTTTCTGTAAGTATATTTTGTTTTTCCTGAGTTAATAACACAGCTTTATCAGACTAAGTCAAGTGTTGGTCCCAGGGCCCTCCACATTTTCTGGTAGGATCTGTGGGGAAGTCAAGGAGAATGGCTGTTGCTGGTAAAGCCAAACAGTGTTCAAATGTTTTTTAGACTTCTTGTATACACTCGCAAACCATTGCAGGAATCAGGTTGGAGATAGAGGAATTGTCTATGTCTGTCTATATGACTCCAGAGAATGCAGGAAGTTACATTTTGAAAAGCCCATGAAAGGGCTGTGTCACTTGTCATTGTGTACCCTCAGTATTGCAGGTCGTAACTGCTATGTGCATGTTTGGTAGTCTGCAGGTAACAGGCCTGGTGTCACTCAGTCTTCTTTATAGGAGCGTTTGAAGAGCTCTATTCTTGTAATTGCTATATTGATGAGTCACTAATGCGTTTTAATTTAGATAAGCACCACATTCTGGAGTTCTCTGCAATGCTATGCTAATTGACGCCATGCTTATTAAAGATATAATGAGTACTTAGACTTTGATTTGTAGGAACCCTGAGACTTATAAAGTCTCTAAAAGAGTGAAATCACTCTAGTGATTGTATTAATTTCTGAGTATACAAAAGGATCAAAAATATAATGATGTTGCAATTCTTTTAAGAAGTAATTTAGCTGTTAATTATTCTTTCCATAAGAGGATTTGCAAGATGATGAATCAGAGTAGATGAGTTTCAGTCAGACCTCAACCTCTGCTGCAGTCTTGGCTTCTCATTTGAAATGTAACTTTTAGGGTAGACTGCCAAGATAGATACTCACTTATTTGGACTCACAGATTAAAGATTTTGCTGGGAGTATGATAAACAATGTGAGTACAATGGGACACCACCATTTTACTCAGCTTTTTAGTAATAAAGTATTTGGCATAATATCTTAAGTCCAACTTTCCACTTCCACACTTTAAAACTTCTATCTTAACAAGGTTTTATTGATCTGAAATAAAGTAAATCTTCCCTCTTGAAGAAAAAAAAATGATTTTATGCTTAATGTGATGCAATATGAAAATTCTTTCTTTTTTCTCATATTTATTAATATATTCTGATAACTTGATTTATGCAGGTGAAACTGTGGTATGACAAAGTGGGACATCAGTTAATAGTGAATGTTCTGCAAGCAACAGATTTGCCAACAAGAGTAGATGGGCGCCCCAGGAATCCCTATGTAAAAATGTATTTTCTTCCAGACAGAAGGTAACAATTCAGTTTAGAAATCTTTGTAATTGACCATTTAAAATTATTGACTGAATCATAATTTGTTAAAGTTAGATTAAGTATAGGAAAGCCTGCATTCAAAGTGTGCCAGCCAGTATCAAATAAACATTGTAGACATTTGCATAAATGTGAGCTACTGTACAGAAATACTTTTCTAGGCTCTAATAGATCAAAAAGAATGAAAACAGTAAGTGATGATAAGTAGGTAGCACTCTGTGATTTATTTCTGTATGCATTTTACAATAAATATTTGTGTTTCAGTGATAAGAGTAAAAGGAGGACCAAAACAGTAAAGAAAAGTCTAGAACCAAAATGGAACCAAACTTTTCTCTACTCACACGTACATCGTAGAGATTTTAGAGAACGAATGCTTGAAATAACTGTATGGGATCAGCCAAGAGTACAAGAAGAAGAAAGTGAATTTCTTGGAGAGGTGACATATAGAATTGCATTTCTAATTTCCTCACTGATTGTTTGGTTATGGATACACGCGTGTCTCTCTGTATGTGTGCAAGCTATGTAATTTTGTCATTCCTTTAAAGTAATATTTAACCTGATGTTTTTTCTACTAGATTCTTATAGAGCTGGAAACAGCACTTTTAGACGATGAACCACATTGGTATAAGCTACAGACACATGATGAATCCTCACTACCTCTGCCTCAGCCATCACCCTTCATGCCAAGAAGACATATCCATGGCGGAGAAAGTTCTAGCAAAAAATTACAAAGTAAGTCCAAATTTCATTCATCTTTTAAAATTTTAAATTAGACTTTTCATATGTAAGATAAAAATATTTTGAAGTCTTTCAACATGAAAAAAGACGTGAAATTATGACATTACAATGTGTGAATGTATAACTTCGAAGTTGTGACAGATGTTGAAATTGGCTTGGTTTTCACTCTCAGACAAGAATTATTAGCACAACCATTTGCACAGTTTTCCTTTTAAGTACAAAGATCAGGTTCATCATTACTGGATTCTTTGATAATAATTAAGAGCTTTGTTTTAGAAAAGCTTGTTAAGACTTTTTGCATCCTAGAAGCAGTGTTTAGAATATAGTTGATTTCAACCTCCCATGCACTCACTGCTCAATCAGATGGCAAGGATAGTTTGGCAGCACAGAGCAGGTTTAGATGCATTTGTAAAGAGTTAATATTCAGGAATCTGATTGAACATTTGCATAATACATATTAAATTAATGATTATTTTGGAATATGTAACTACTATGGCCTTGTTCATTTAATTTAAAATCCATTAGAAATAGGAAGGCCAAAGGGGATGATTTTAAAATATGACAGGGCTATTTTTTTCTGTTTTTTTTCCAACATAAGCATCATTAATTCCAGATGATTTTGCATCGCAAAGAGAGGCGCTTTCAAGAATAAATTATAGAAGTGTGATAATGTTAGAATTGCTGTGTAAGGATGCATATAGAAATAGCAAATGAAAACTTAATTTTTGTGAGATATTTGAACTTTCCTAAAAGGTCTCAGTGCTCTTTCCTCTTCACCTTTCCCACTATATGGTGCTGTATCTCCTTTCCTGTTCAGCAAGCTGATTCAACTTTCTCAGCTCACTGAAGCTGCACCAAAGTATTCATTTTTTTCTTTATCTTGAATTAGCAATTTGCTGGTTTAGTGAGCTGAGCTGACCTAGTAGAAAATTAGTGATGAAAGCGGGGAAGGAGAAGGGAACAGGAGGCTGTAGCAGCAACATTCAGCTGTTGAGTTGGCTCAGCTGTCTCCTCACCACTGTAAATTGCTGTATTTTAGATCTCTATTGTTTACAGTTAAGATTATCTTGAATTTTATCAGTACTTTAAAATAACATATTTTTACATTTTACAATATGAACAGATGTTGAGGTATTTGTTTACCTTACTGTTGTACAGGATCTCGGCCAATCAGTGATAGTGACATCTCAGATTATGATGTTGATGATGGTATTGGAGTTGTTCCTCCAGGTGCGTGGGTGAACAGCATGGTCCTGCTTTCTTCTTCTTTTTTTGCTTGTTTGTTTTTCCATTATAACATTTCAGATTATTGCGGATACTGATCTGGAGAAGTACCTTGTGGAGACAGTAGTTTACTGATGATTCCATGGTACTTGTCCTTATAATTTTATAAATTATAAAAATCTTATAAAATCCAAGCTTTTTTTTCCTTTTTCTTTTTCTTTTTTTTTTTTTTTTCTTGAAACTGAGATATAATGTAGTCCTCTGTGGACTATATTGAAAATGCATGCTGTAGATTAAGATGCATATGCATGCTGCATGGCTTTATCTTTTAGAGTTTTCATGAGCTTTCATGAACTATCATTACCCTAAATGTTCATAACTACATATTTGTGGAAACTTTTGTTTTTAGCTTTAGAACAGCAGCCTTTACAGACTCAAAATTTTGGGAATCATTTTTGATTGCATGTTTCATTTAATTCTTGGCACAGATGAGATTAAAATGTTGACCAATAGTCCCAAACTCAGCAAAGAGTGATTATTCCATTAGTAAATCTATTATGAAATTATATTATTCTGTATACTAAATCAGTTTTACTGTGAATTTTCCTGATGAAAAGATGTTGAATTAAATTATGGTGAAATTTAGAAAGTTGTAATTAATTTTGAAAATATTCCATCAGCTGAGAACATTTTAAATGAAAATGAATCATGTATTTCCAAATACTTTTTTTTCCTGTTAATTATTTTGCTAGTTGACAATATAGAAACTAGTGTTTCCATGAAGACTTACTTACTTCTAAGACTTCATCATGCCGTATTAACAATAGGAGCGTTCCTTAGCTACTGGTTCTTCAAGATATCCTTTTCCCTTTTGAAGTAAACCATTTTCCATCTAACAAAGGAAATATTCAAAATTAAAATGACAGCTGAATGAATTTAATTACGTTCATGCGATCAATGCATGAGTAACTGATTCTTGTGGAAATTTCTTGAGATCGTGCATGCTCAAAATGCCTTTGAGTTCATCTGTAACAAAAGAATTGATAATAAGAACAGAATAATAATAAGGCCTAGGGAGGAAACTTTTTTCCTAAAGTCAGCTTAGTTAGAGATATTCTGGTAGCTGATCTGACAAAGCACAAATTTGTATTTTTGGAGTTTAATGGGTACATTTTCCATCAAGTGCGGATGGAGTTCATCCATTTGTGATTTCTATGAGATGAGTGGATACACCGATAAGTATGTGCTTTTTTTTAGGTGCAGCCTGAATTCTTATAATGAAGCAGAATTTATACACTGGGGAAAAAGAAAATTTTGGTCTTAAGTCACTCATGTTTGACAGACTAGATAACATATAAAAATGTATTTTGCAGCTAGAAGTAGAAAATGTTATTTGTCCCATTTTCTAACTCATTTACTCAAGAATTATAGGTACTGATTTGCAAATATGTGTGAACATCAAGGTCAGATTAACATTTCTGCCTTCCTATATTTATTAGTTTCCACATCTTTATTGGTTACCACGTGGCTAAATATTTCAAGATTGTGTCCTCCAAAAGACTATCTTTATTTGCATGGAGTGATGCTATCAGTGTCTTCTCCATCCAACAGTCTTTTCTGTTATATTTGAGTTATACACAGGTTCCTTTGTGCTGCAGAGTCTTTACTGCTCCTTCCCATCCCTCTGCAAGTCATGGACCTCTCCAGAGTGCCCTGTTGCTCTTCTGAGGTCCAGATTTCGCAGCCATGATTCTCCATGGTGTGGGATTGCAGTGCAACCCAGGTTCACACTTGGACCATTTTGGCACAGAGTCCTTTGGCTTCAAGTAGATAGGGATGCACATCAATAGTTTCACATATTCGAGACTAACTTAATGAAACATTAAGGCAAACAATGAAAAGATCAAAATAGAATGTACCTACAACTCATTTTGATTGATGTTTAGTATTATGAGCAAGGACAATTAGCTGTAAGCAGTTACTCATTATCATTTGAAGCAAAGTGTAAGGAGATGTTTTCAAAACTGAAGATTAGCATTTATAATGGTAATATATTATCTGAGTTTCACGCTTGTTCTTGTAGAAAAGTCTTGCATTTTCAAGTATTTCTAATTTCTAGGTACTGACTTGAAAATGATCAAAAACATAAATTGTTATTCTGCTTACAGTTATTTATTTTAAGAAGCATAGTTTAAGACATTTCATTAGTGTCTGCAGAAACAGGTATGTCTTTGCAATCAAATTTTCAAGTAATTTTTCGATTACATAAAATAAAAGCAGATACATTGGCAGTATTCAAATGGATGCTTTTAATGAGCTGTATTGCTTTCTTATGGGTAAAACTTCAGAATAATTTTATTTTCTGATCTGAAGTAATTAGTATAAATGTACTTGTCTTGCTCCTTTAGCAGCAGGGTGACAGTAATAACTTGTAGTTTTCTGTTTTTGTAGAAATAACAAAGCCAGGACTGTATCAGAACATTTGCTAGAACTGCTTTCATCATCCGTGCAGCTTCCATTCCATATCATACCTGAGAGTTTTCCATGAGCAACTGAGAAACTTCTACATAAACAGCCATGCGCTTTATTGCTGCTATCATGCTGACCATGCAAAAAATTCTCTGTTCACTCTGGAGAGCACAGAAACTTTTTATTTGGGTGTATTAGGAAATGTTACTGTTGCTGTCACTGTCATGGTCACTATGGAAATCTGGATAAATTTGACCAACTTGACAATATTTCATTTAATATTTAAACAAGAGGTTAGAGAGCAATAGTGAATCTCTTCTGTGAGCCTTGTAAACCCAGAATGCAAAAATTTCTGGTATTGTCTGCCAGACAGCTTAGGTATGAATAGTATATAGCAAAAAATCAATTTGGATACCAAATGTTTGTATGCATAGGTTTACCCTCTACATAGTTCTTTTAGGTGAATTTTTTAGAACTATATTTTAAACTGAAATTTGTATTCAAAAAATCTAAAATGTAGTTTGTTGCTTGGAAGAAGGTTTTGTTTTGAACTGTTTTGATTTTAGTTTTCAGATAAGTGTAAACTAGAATTGTTTTTGATGGAAGAGATGTGATTTTATCTGAAGCAACCTTGTGCAAAAAATGAAGCATCATTTAGCAGATAGGGCTCAGATGGAGTCATCCTGGGAGAGAGAATACAGCCAGTTTATATCTGAAGTAGACTTCCTCTAACAAAAAAAAAGTCTCATCTTCAGCAGCAATCTTAGTACTCCTTAAGAATAGAGAGAATAATCCCTAAGAGTATGGGGATCTCCCTAGGAATGTTTCCGAAGAGATTCCTATTCTGTTTCAAAATTTGCACCCAATGCTTATCCTGATGTCAGCAAGAGCTTCCTATTTTTTGTTTCTAATATTAGTACATGACTGTAGCTCTTTTTTGCAAAAACAGAATCTCCAGCATCACAGCTCATCAAAACCTGTGAAACACTGGTGTCATTTGTTAAAAGGTTGAGGACCCTTGGTGAAAATTTTCATAGATTTTGCTAGGTCCTCTAAATGGTCTTTCATGCATGCCGTCAGCTTTCACAGGTCTGTCTCGCACTCAGCACTTACTAACCTTTACTACTAAAAATACCTGCAAATGTCAAGCATTTGCTCTGTATGTAGCTACTGATGAGCTCTCTGAGAAGTCTTTTGTCCATATCCTTTTCTGATTTTAAAATGGTATTATCAACCCTTGCCAGACTTGGATAATGTCACAGTTTAAATATGAAACCATATTCGTTATTTCTGGTGTTAAACTCAGTGTGGTGTGAGAACGGTGCACGTGTGCAGACAGCATAATGGTAACTGGTGTTGTTTGTTTCTGAGCTATATGATATGTTTTTATTAAAAGAAGTTTTCTTTGGGGCCAATTTTACTCTCAAAAGTCAGTGTTTCCTGGCTCCCTGATTTTTGACCTCTTCTCACCCTGATTCAATAAATGGAAGAAAAAGCTATGTCCCATGTTCTCACACCAGCCCTGGCGAGTGTGAAGTGTAAGAAGTAAGCATTAGACAAAATGATAGCTGCATTTGCAGTGGTCTGACCATACACATTTTCTAGCTCTGATGGTTACAAAAAGTCCATAGTAGACTGACTAGTAATCCTTTTGTCAGCACTGTCTATGTCTCACCTGCCTTCTCTGTCTCCTCTTTGGAGTGATATATGTATTAAAGCCAGGAAGAAATTGTTGAAGCTGATGCCTTTTTTTAGAGGCTAAAGTTGATGAAAAATTGATAAAAGGTTGGAGGCTAGTGTAGTATAGGACACCTAGGTGTTCTTCGGCTATTTTGTATAGCTTTCACTATCTAGATCAGTATTAACTATCTCACTATTGAAAAAAAAAGATAATCACAGTTCCTGAGCCTGTGATATTGTAAGTTATATAATCAGCATTGCAGGGACACATGCAGGAAACTGAAACTAAACAAATTCAAATAAGCAAAATATTTATTTTGGAGTCTAACCAACAATTTGGGAGTTGAAAAATTTACTACCAGTGAGGGTGAAATTCTTGTCAGATACCTAAAAGTTACCAAATGAAATCTGAAAGACAATTGGTACCTATTGAAAGAAGTTCATATTATTTATTTTCATTGTCTAGTTAAGGATGAGATTCAAAGTGTTTATCAAAGCATTCAACATGCTAAACTGAGAAGGCAAAGGAATGTCAACAGTTCAAAATGAAGTAACGTTCTGATAATTGTTTTAAATCCTAAACAGAAGTGAACTACCAAAAATCTTGCACTTCATTCATAGTATATGAAAAAAATCTAGAAATATATGTAGCAGCTAATATTCTATATAATGTACTCTAAATGCTTATGGTAGCTTTTTTATGGTAGCTGAAACAAGGTAGCTTTGACTACGTTCAGCAGGAGAAGATCTTTCTATGTAGTTGAAGTAAAAGTCAGGACTCTCTGTCCATGAGTAGTACTGGGTGAGTCTTGGCAGTTGCCTTCAAGAAGACAAGGATGTCTTCTCCACAGTTAGATAAAATAAATCTATATTCATTAGATTCCATTCAGGT
>JAUBOD010000810.1:2004797-2022255 GCA_032353885.1 Nothura maculosa
TTTTATAACAAATGGCAGGATAAAGATGATTCATGTAAATAATCCATATTTCTGTGACTTACGATGCTGGTTGCCTGCTGGAAAGCAGCTCCATGGAGAGGGGACCTGAGAGTCATAGTTGGCACCAAGTTAACCGTGAAGCAGCAGGGCCCTTGTGGACAAGAAGGCCAATGGGATTGTCACCTGCATCAGGAGGAGAGCTGCCAGCAGGTCAAGGGTGGTGATCCCTTGAGCCCCTCAGCTCAGCTCTGGTGAGGCCGCACCTGGAGTATTGGGGGCAGTTCTGGACTCCCTACTATGAGGGACATGGAGCTTCTAGAGAGGGTCCAGCAGAGAGCGACAAAGATGATTAAGTGACTGGAGCATCTCTCATATGAGGAGAGACTGAGTTGGACCTGTTTAGCTTGGAGAAGAGAAGGCTGAGAGGGGCTCTGATTAACATGAATAAGTACATGAAGGGAAAATGTAGGGAGGAAGGGGCCAAGCTCTTCTCAGTGGTGGCCAGTGACAGGACAACGGGAAATGGGTGTGAGTTGAAACACAGGCAGTTCCATCTCCATGTGAGGAAGAACTACTTTACTGTGAGGGTGCCAGAGCCCTGGCACAGGCTGCCCAGGGAGGTTGTGGAGTCTCTGGAGATCTTCCAAACCTGCCTGGATGCCGCCCTGTGCCCTGTGCTCTGGGTGTCCCTGCTCGAGCAGGGGGTTGGACTAGATGATCTCTAGAGGTCTCTTCCAACCTTAAACATTCAGTGATTCTGTGGTCCTAAAACTGTAAGACAGATATATGAATATATTTTTTTCAGTTACTGCAGTGTTACTGTTTACCATTGCTTATGACTATCCACAGTAGTTACATTTGTACTGCAGTCTGTCTCACTAGCTTGATGCTGGCTTTATTCCACTAGTATAAAGTGTGTGAAACCTGTAACTGTATTTGGATATTATTTCTCCTTAACCAAGTGTAAACCAACATTATAAATTATAAACTTGTGAAACGTTATTTCAAAACTTTTATGGAGTTCTTACAGATACTTCTTACAAATCCTGTATTTTGCCAACACTAATCACGGGCCATTTGATGGAGCAGCAGTTTATTGTCCACACAAATGTACTTTGGTAAACTGTACAGGTTTTTAAGTAACTTTGCTTTCCATTTTTGAAGTCTGTGGAAAGAATGTCTTTGATTTCAGTGAGTTATACCTCATGTTTAAATCTTGTTATCCTGAAGTGACAGGTATTTTTATCACATACAACAGTGAAATGGGAATTTCATCTGAATACTATAATTCTTGTAAAATTGTAATTCTTTCAATGTCACTCAGTTTGCCAAGAGTAGGAAGGATTGAAATAATCTAATACATGTTAGGAAACACATTACAGTAAAGCATTTGTAGGATTAGAAACTGTTATAAGACTCTGAATCAAAAAGGAATGGCAGTCTAACTTTCTTAGTTGAAATCTGTTCCTTTCTGTAGCTCTTGCAAAAATCATAATGATCAGAAGGGATGGATGTGTGCAAGTCTTGTGGGTAATTTGGTCACTAGATACAATGATGACTAGATCATCCCTGGAGCACTGATAGAGCTCAGAGCAGCTGAGGCTGCCTATTTAGAGCATCCTTGTTCTATGTTCTTTCTGCCTGATTAAAAGGAGTTAAAAGAATGTGGATTTCTTCATGTTACATGTCCAGTAGAAAACGAAGAAGAGTCCAAAACATGCAGTTTAATGTAACTGCCATGCAATGATTTAACATTTTTCTTCCAGAGAGTAAAGGATTAATCAAGGGAAGGTGAGCATTGTAGACCTTGACTGATGTCTTGAACTTTGAACCTCCCCTGTGACTTAACCTTCCTCTGAGGTTAACAATTCCGCTTGTTTTCTGCTATCACCAAGATAGTCACGTAGTGCAGAGTGGTGGGACTGGGTTTTCCCAGCACGTACTGGTCCAGCACAGCTCCTGAGAAAGCACAGTTCTTCTCTAAAGTTCATCAGTAGTTGAATTTAGCATAACTCATGCTTATATCTAGATAGTCTACCTAGTATGTAGAATATCAGCAAGGGTATCAAAGGCAATTCACCTTTGTAAAAAGCTTTTGTTGTTGTTTATGTTTACATTCATTCTGGTTATTTCCCATAGCTTTATTTGACAGACAATGCTGATGGTCAAAACAACTCACATATGACATTTATAGTTTTAAGATATGTTTTTATCAAATTTATAGCTGATGGAGTGAGTGCCAAGTGAATGCATATCTGAAAGACAGACTGGGATAACTTCTAATCACCACTTTCCAATCATATCTTCATAGATTAATTGAATTAGACAGATGTCATCACACAGTTCTTTTGCATGCATTTTTGCATGCAATTTTTTGCATGCAATTATCTTACAAAGTGACCTAATTTGCATACAGGGTGGAATCAAGATCTGTTCCTAAGTATATTTTTTTAATGACTTGTGCATTATTTTTAATCATTTAAATTCAGTATTTACAGTATTTATTGATAATCCTAAATTGTATTAAAGATCATGGCAAGGTTATTGCTATTCTGTAATTCATTCACCTGCCATATCAAAAAAGTCACCTGATACATGTTGACAAAATGAAGAAATGAATTATACTTTGGTGTTTAAGGAAATATTTTTAATTTTTATATTAGAAATTAGAGTTAGAAAACCTTTTTTAAAGTGAAAGACGACCTGATAGCTGGAGAACTGTGAAAGAATGAAATCATAATGATAGTGAAACTTTAGCACTTAATGGTAGGTAAAAAATTTATTCAGATTGTGCATTTTTTAGAATCTTTTATGCCATTTTAGCATATAATCAAGACTAAATAAAATACATTATTTTCAATTTGACAAGCAGATACATTCAGTTATTGAGAAGTAGATTTTAGTGGTCACATAAGTTTGTGTAAAAGGGATCTTGAGGTCAATTGTGGAGCAAGTAGTCCATTGATATGGACTTGAAACCCTTGAGAAGGGTTTCAGACTAACAGCAGACTAATTTGAACGGGAATATTCCATCTTTCCTGTCTTCCCAGCAACACTCTCTTTTGTGTCAGGGAGATAAAATTGCAAGACATGTATTTGTAGTGCTATGTGTGAATATGAGGAGTGGCCAAGGATTCAGAGTAGCTATGACCTCTCAGCACACATGCCACCTAGATACAACCTTCCAGAAATCTTCAGAAGAGAGGGTTAGGAGAGAGTAGAGGACCACATTTACAGTACTTCTTACTGTTGAGTACCGGTTCTTATCTGGAAATTGCATAAAGGAGGATCAGCCTATAGACTGAGGTATTTTCTCCAACATACTCCGTTGTATCAAATTCACTGAGAAAACTACACAGAGGCTTCGTCTTCACCATAGTTCCAAAAAAAAAATCCTTAACATCTTCATCAGTCCCACAAAATCTTCTGGATAACTAAAACTTGTTTATACTTTTGCATAAAAATATAGGAAGAAGTCACCGTGCAGACATACGCGCCTACATCAGAAATGGATCCAGTATAACACTAGCATAGAGAGTCTCTGTGTCCCTGTTCTTTTCTTGCAATAAAGAAACATTTGTTAACGTCTTTCTGAAAAAAAAATAATGGTATATTATAGATTTTTGGAAGAAGATCTGTTTTGGAAATGTAGATGGCAGGAAATACAATACAACTTTGATTATTTTTCATCTACTGATGAAATATCTCGAAACTATAGCATTCATTTCACAAAACACATTTTTTTTTCTATGTGGTCTTATTCCTCTTAATTTCTGAAAGGAAGACTGATAAAATTTACTTTGTCTAGCAATCTCATTGGTCAGAATAGATATAATACTAGTTCTAAATGCTGTATTTACTATGTAAGCTTACCTATTTCAAAGAGTTTCTTGTAGAGACCACTTGTGTTTGGCTTTTACCCCAAATGTCAGTGCTACACATATGCAATATGGAGTAAGTGGGACAGCAGCTTTCAGAAATGTAAGAACTTGTGCAGTGTTTCATGAAGTTACTCAGATAGAAAAATTATCCATGTTTTTGTAGGACTGTGTCCAAAATGAGAAATGTTTTTGTCTGTTTGTTAAGGAGTATTTGAACAAAATAGATTTTAAACATTCATTTTAAGAAAATGATTTCTATGTGACTGTGAAATGTTAAGAATGTATCTGTATGTAAATATCAACACTTTCCACTCTATTGTGACATGACAGGTAACTGTTCATCTTTCTCAGTAGTTGTTTAGCTTTTATGATCTTAAAAAGAATGTTAGCATTTGTTCAGCATACTGAATTTTTAGATACAAATCTAATATATTCCCCAGATTACTAGTAGAGTAAATTTTGATCAGTGTGTTCAGTAAAAGGTATTTTAAAAAATCTTAGTACATGTTATTTTGAAAAAAAATATTTTGTACTCTATGTTGTTGTTCTACTTTATTGGTAACCAACAAGCCAGTAATATTGATAGCAACTTGAAAGCTGGGAACAAATTTGAAGGTTTATAAACAGCTTCATCATAATTAAAAATACTATAGAAGTTTAGAAATATTCTGAACAATATTTTTCTTAGAAATTGAATAGTGCTGAGAGTTTTTCTGCTTTTGTCATTGAATTGTTTTTATTTCTTATATATCACTGTAGCAGAACAGTTTGCTATCAAGTATGAGATGGAAAGAGTTAGATACAGGTTAATATGTTAGGCTAATGAACTGTAGATAAGTTCCTTGAGAAGCTGAGAGGTATGATAGTAAGGTACAGTGCTGCAATTCAACATATAGAGTATAAAGATTTTTTTTTAATGGATTGTGCTTTTTTTTTAACTTTATTGCAGTACAGATTGTTAAAGTATTGCCTCAGAATTCCAAAATTCCCTTAAGCATAGTGATTAAATCAACAGAAGGGAGAAAGATGATCATAGTCTTGCTCAGCAGATAGTGCCATAATATTTCTGGTTAATATATTTGACTGCATGTCTCCACCTTCACTGCATGTGACCATCTCTCTGTTTCTGCTCATTCTGCCCAAATTCATATCCATGTTTCCAAATTTTGTGAAGAACAAGGACGCTGGAGTCTTGCATTCCAAAACAGGACAGTGTAGACCACCTAAGTGCTAAACCTGGAGCAGCACAGAGGTATCCTTATTTACTCAAATTTTAGCTCAAATTAAGTGAGGTATTGGTTTTATGCTATGAGTAGTTTCTTGATATGCTCTGCCTGATATTTTTATATATTGACTTTTCATTCTCTTCATGGGTAAGTGCTTGGTATGCATGTGTTGTTCACACATAATATTTAGTACTCTATTAAGTACAGTTAAAAGCTAAATTTTAATATGTTACAAATGTCATTGGAAGGATGATGTGGCATTCAGTGCAACTGCACATAAGTTTAAATAATTTGTTAACCTTAGGGCTTAAGTAAAAGTTGCAGCATTTAGAATGAGTTTCCATGTGTATGCATCTTGAATTGGTCCTGAAAAGAAAAAAGAAAAAAAAAAGATAATGAGAACAAAACCAAAAACTACTGGAGAAAAAAACTCTTGAGAGAATTTTAGTTTTTAACATGAGAGAGTATTTATTGAAAGAACATTTATTCTTTAAAGAATTAGAAGCCATGCAGTAATAATCTCTGTTCTTGCATGTTCCTGCAAAAATTTTTATTATTTTCTACTCTTTTCTTTGATGTTAAATATTCTGTGTTACATTGCAATGCTGTTCAAATCCTGCAGTGGGTGCAAAGCATGAAAAACCACTGTGTTTGTATTCCTTGAACATAATGTGGTATATTCCAGTTCAGACACTGGATATCTCTTCATAGCCAGCAATGCTTATAATGATTTTTTTTCTTTAATATTTTTTATCTATTTGTTTTACCCTTAGTAATTATTTTCTTGTCATCTTGTCATTTTCTTGCCAATATTTCTTTGCCATCTCTTGTGTGTAACATGCAAGTGAGGTTTTCTGAGCATTTCTGGTTTCATTGTAGTTAACCACTCATTTTTGTCTGCTCTTGAAATAGTTTATGCACTTTTAAAAACTAAAGGACTAATGTACCCTTATAATCATCAGCTTTTTCAATTTGTTGATCTTAATTTCTAAATACTTACATTGCCAGAGATAGTAGGAAAAGCTTTGTAACAGGGAAGACTGTGTAGAGATACCATAGATATATAGTCCTAGATCATAAAGGTGAAGCATGCTTTACTATCTCTCTCAAAGTCATTGACTTGCATTATTCACTCTGTGAAATTTATTGACTTGTTTTATTCTGTATTTACTCTCAAATTAAGTACTTATATTACAAAGGTAACTGGTGCCTTTTCAAAATGCAGCCCTTGCTTTGCTGCTTGAGTAGTGATTGACTGACCTGTGACCCAGGTTAAGGAAAAAGAATGTTCAAGAATGTTTAATATCATTTCCTGATCCTGTTGATTCTGCAACAGTTGTTTTCTTTCTGCCTATTCTGCAATTGGTTTTTACTGGTGTCAACAGATGGCTAAAAGGCCTGTGAGAAAGATGCTTTTTCTAATCAAATAGAAATTTTTAAATGGGAACTAATTGTATGCTCAGTCAGGGTTAGTGTTTTATTTGAACCTTCACACCATCAGACTCATGAAAAACTAATGAAGTCCCTGTGATTCCCAGTTCACCAGCCTGTTCAGCAACGTAGTTATTACTTCATCATCTGTCAGCCATTTCTGTCATTACCTTTACAATACATTGTTAATAACCGTCATATAAGCTTCATATGTTTTGTATTCTTTTTCTTCTTTGTTTATTTCTTTTCTGACATCTCATTTCACAGGCAGTCCAGAAAAGTGGAAAGATATAGCAGCCAAAAACAAACTAGGAAAGGCTCCGCAGCTGAAGCAGAAAGGTAGGATTGATGATATAATATGCAGTAAACATTTCTCATAAGAAAACTGATTCCAGTGCTTTGAGTATACATCTAATATAACTGTTAAAGCAGAAAATTTGTAACACTACCAAAAACTATGTTGTTGTAACTTACAATATTTTTTAGTCTATATATTTGCTATGTTGCAATACATACAAAATTTTTATGGCTTTCTCCATCATTGCATATAAACTTGAAAGATCAACAGTCCATTTAATGAAACAAATCTGAGTCCCATCACCACTAATTTGATCTCTGTCAAATGAAAATTTGGAGCAGAATATTTAGCGTATTTCATTGGTATGAGATTAAACATTTCCTGTTCTTTACTACTAAATTTATATCTAAAATCTTTGTCTTTTGTAAGAACTTTGATGATGAGAAATGCATATAAACAGATTAATGATTCAAGGGTCTGCAGTCAAGTTAAAAACAAACAAATGGCACGGCTTAGTGTGCTGACATAGCCTAAAAGCTGCAGCACAACTGATGTCACATGCATCAAAAGGATAGATTCTAATTTGCGGTTTATGTGGAAAAAACCTTTATTTTCAGAGAGACTATTTTCACTTTATAATATACAAATGGTAAATTTCACATTTAAGTAATTATAGAAAATCTTTTAGTCTGTCATTACATAAAACTAAATTCACCGCTAGGACTTAATTTCATGTTTTGTTGAGTCTTCCTGTACAGCTGTTATGATTGTAATTTCCACATTTGATTTTACAATAATTTAGAGTTGTATATTCAAATTCTAAAGAAAAAGATGAAAAAAATAAGAAAAAGCGGTATTGACTCAAGACTAGATCTAGTTAAGAAGTGCTAACATTTGTGTCAGCTTAAATACGAACAATCACAAGGGATGAGATCCTGCTCATGCCTGAAACAGGTTGAGGTGAATTTTGATTAGCAGATGTGCACATCTGTTTGCCTTATGAGGTCTGAAAAACTTCCATGAACAATAAACATTTTTATTTTCATAAAATAAAATTTTATTTTCATAATGTTTATAGTGCAGCAAAAAATTCAGGAAAAGTTTTGCCATGGAGTTCTCTAAAGCCAGATTTCTTTCCCTCTTTTTAATTCCTTTCAATTTCTGACAGCAAAGGGAGCTACTGCTTCCTTGACTTCCCATGGGATTGGGAAGTCAGTGGTCTCTACAGTGGTCTCTCTTTTTTCATACTGTGTGGCTAAAAAGCTTGAAAGAAACTGGGAAGGAAGATAATATGAGAGAGGAATAGAAAGTAAATGGAGTGATAAAATAAGGATAACATATATAGAAAATACGGGAACATAAAGGATAAGGAAGAGAGTCCAGAAAAAAGACCTGCATCTAGACAATATGTATGCATGCTTACATTTCAAACTTGAAATTGCAATGTACAACCTAAAAGTGTCTTCTAAAATTGTAATCAGTGCATAAACCAAAAACATGTACTTCACTAAATTTTGTGCTTTTTTACTAAACCTAGATGGAGGTGTGAATCATAATTTTGAAATACTTGAAACTGCAAATATTGCAGATGGTAGGAACTTATTTGCAGGGACTGTAACTGTGAGGTGTTATGCTGAATACATTAGCAGCACATGGGCATTTCCTGTAAGGATAAGCTTGTAATAACTATTTGAGGCTTATGCAACATGTTTTTCTGCTTGAAACAACTATCCTAGGTCTGATTTTTACTTTTATTTTTCCAAGATATTTGAGAGATTCTAACACTTTTAACTCAAAATATACATGTGAGCATTTCTTCATGCCTATGAGAAAAAATGACCCCAAAGGCAACTGTGAAATATTGCAAATAGTGCCTTATATGTAGAATTGCTATAGGATTTAATGGTTTGAAAGCTGAATTCTAGAGGACTTCAGTAGATCTAATGATATGCTCGGCTTTGACAGCTTTTTTTTTTTCTTATTGATCAATCCCCATGTAATGGCTGTGCTCAGCATGCAGCGCTAAGTATATTTTTTTTTAAGCATCATGAAATCAATTGACAGGAGTCAATTGGGAAATCAGAAAAAAAAAGCACTAGATAAAAAAGGAAAATGGGATAAAAGCAGTTTCCCAAGTTAAGGAAAATTTCCAAAACCAAGTGCCACAGGGGAAAAGTGGATTATGCCTCTTCCTTTTACTCCTTTATAGCATGTGGTCTACACTTCTGCTTTCATAAAGGGATTCGCTCCTGCTAAAAGTTAGACATGATGTGTAAACACATCTGACTACTCTATAATCAAAAAGTTGCTACTGTATTAAAGCCAGGAGGTTTTGTTAAGAGGCCAAGCAAATGGCAAGTACAACTCAATAGTAGTTCTTCCCCGAATACTCATTTTTTGTCTTAGATTTGGTCCTTATTTTCCGAGTCAGAGATCCTGTCAAGTTAAGCTGATTACTGAGAATAAGAACCAGCATACTATCAGCTTCTTTATAAAACCCTTTAACATGATATGTAAATTTCTGGGTATTGGGATATCTTAGGGAGTTTACGTAACAGAAGAAAGCAAATCCTTTCAGAATAGTTCGCAGAGGTTAAGAGTTCTCTTAATTCCATGGTAAGCCTTCAAAAGGGAACTGTAACCTTTCCTGAAGAGGTAAAACTGCTTACAAAAACATCCTGCATTTCTTTTTGTGTCTGTATGAACGAGACTATAAAACTATGATGAAAAATGTACTCAAAGAACTCTTAATTTGCTTTCTTTTACCCCAAAATACTAACCTTAGAAATGCCAGACCTGAGGTTGCATGTCAGGTTTTATCACAACATTACAACACAAGGTTTAACAGCGTGGTACCTTCTATATTTTCCTGAGGATGTTCTGCCAGAGGTTTGCAAGATCAATGGTGAACACCTTTTTTTCTTCGTAGTATGAAATATGCATATGCAGCAGCCTGTTTCATTTAATACACAGCCGTGAGACGTGAGTCTCAAGCAAAGGGAATTTTCTGAGGGTAAAGCAGGATTGGGACATTTAGATTCCCTGGCAGGCTGTTGCCTGTTGGGTTAACAGAGTAGCTGCTGATAGGGTTACCTTCTCTCGCGAGGACCAGCAGTGACTGGAGATGGCATTCACTCAAATGTGCTGGTTGCAGTCCCATTGCTACCACATCTCATTCCTCTCCTAATGTACTTCAGTTGTGTCTCAGTTCCTTGGTCATACATGAGCTTTTGTCTCTCGTAATTGTTCCTTTTTGTCTTATTCTCCTAACCAGCTATTTGCAGGATTCAACCTTTCAGCAACTGATCTTTCTTCTAACACAGTAAATCTTTTATTTTTAATTGCAATTTTTTCTTTTCTTCTTCATTTCTTTTTTTTTTTTTTCTTTTTCCCAATTTCCTTTTTAGCTCTATTCTTCATTTTCATCCCAGGCATTTTTGCTCTTTATCTTAAACCCCAGCTGAGTCTGGCTTACCTTCATTTTACTTAGACAGATCCTGTTCTGTCTAGCGGAAGGAAGAAGGTCTGTAAAGAGGATGTTACTGAAAGAACAGCAGTAAGTTTCTGAGTGTCAGGTCAGGTGCCTGTTCTGTAATTGAAGCATTAGTTCTCGTAATGTTTCACTGGATTCTTAAATAAATTCCAAGATTAGTAAACCTCTAATATGAAACGGATTAGAACTGGGCATATGACAACCATGTTAATTTTGAGCATATTTCTATTGTGAAAACAAAATGAGGTCTATGTTACCTTGTATTAGATGTTTCAAAGCAGGTTATGTGCAATAGTAGTGATTCCCTTTAAGGCCAACACTGAGAAATTGGCATTTTCAGAACACAGTTCATCTTCCTTATCTTGGTTTCTCTTGCAACCAGGTGAATCAGTCCCTACAAGAAAGTTATAGGTGTCCCCAGGGAAGGCCTGGAATGAATATTAAGCTTATGAAAAATCCAGAGGGTGGAAATAGGCAATTAGAGCATCCAAGCAATTTGTTGCAGTCCTTTTAACAATGTCATAGAAATACTGTGGGTGTACTTATGATTAGTCTGGTTTCCTGTCCAGAATTCCACTGAAGGACAAAGTTCAAGATGGGAGGCATCTTGTATCATACTTGCCACCTTCTCAAATGATATTTTCAAATTTGGCACTGACTTGGTCTTTATCTAAAGAAATGAGGCTCCCATCTAGAATTAATGAAATTACTGAAACAGTCTTGTTTGTACCTTCCACTTTCTTGAGGACAAAATGAGAAGACAATTGCTGTGAGAACATCTTAACTGAATGAACTGTATGACTGAGCACAAAAGAGAGAACAGCTATTTCAGGTTCCTGTTATTTCAATTCTCTGAAGTAGAGAATTAACTTTCAAAGAACTGAGGAAGTTTTCAATTATAAAAAAATATGTGGAATAGCTTTTTGATACATTATAAAAAGCACCAATGGTAGCACACACGTAGAAAATTTGGATAGTGCACTGTTACATTACTATAATACTTAAGAGGAAACAAAAACTCTGATTGCTAAGTTTACCTTCTCTTTCTCTAAATCTGTAATGTGTCAGGTTAGTTTACACATACAATGTATGCAATTATTAAACTACTACTAATTGTGCTTTATTATCCTAACACAATTTGTCATTTTACTGCATATGTTAATGATCTTTTCATTAGTAGTCCTTCAGAATCCTTCTATTTTCTGGGAATTACAGCAGAATACTGCAGAATACTGCAGGATACTGAATACTGAAAATTTCAAGTTCCTAAAAAAAACGAGGGAATTACATATATGCTTATATATTGTCCTTGTTTAGGACAGTAATAGGAATACATTAATACATACATACACTACAATAGCATCTTTAAGAAAAATAAAACATGTGCCTTAAAAACAGAAATGTTTTGTGTTAAAACTAGGTGTTCATAGCCTGCTCTGTGGTAGTACTTTTCTGTGATGTGTGTTAGCCTGTGTTTGCTGTGTTGAAGATGCAGCTGGAGTCGTTGGCTAACTGCGCTGCTCAGTGCAGTATATCAGCTTTGCAGCTAGAGTCGTGTGTATGTTGTGAGTGCTCTGCGGCTTGCACTTTGGAAAGATGAATTGTAGTCTGAAGTAATGACCTTGTTCTGAAAGCCAGCAGTGGTCCTGCAGCTGGGATCGGCGGTTCATTCTTTGGTGGAGGGGGGCATGGGGAAGTGTACCTGGAGCTAACAACTGAACGGTTTCTTTTTGGCCCTGATGTTTTAGGGGTCTGCTACCATGTCTCTCTAGAAGGGGACTTCCAGCCCCACGAACGACTGAACAGCCAGTCATTAGGGGAAGGCATCACGCTCGCTCCAGGTCGAGTGAGCACTCTAGTATCAGACCTTTATGCTCTGTACATCACCTAGCGCCCGGAGGGTCGGCGCCAGCTTCGCCACTTCTGACAAGGTTGCTATTACATGTACAGCCCAGCTTTGTGTCCTGCCTCCCAGGTGTCAGTGTGGTGTTGTACCTTCCTGAGCATACATGGCGCGTTCACTCATTCTGGCACTGTAGATTATCCTCTCCTCATGGTATTTACACTTCTCCCATATCCTTTATTCCGCCCAGCTTCACCATTCAGACAGTACTTTTTACTATTGAATTTGAGTAGTTACGCAGTGCAGAGTAAAAAAATTGGCTGTGTTTTGTCCTTCCATTGTTGTGTTTTGTTTTGCATCCATATGAAAATTACCAAAGCATTTTGCTTCAGTAGTGTGCAGGAAATAACCGGCCATTTGCACAGCTAATTCTCACCCCACAGGCTAAGAGGAAGTCGCTTGTTCTACATATTATGAACGCTAAGAGTGTTTTGAACACAGGCAAATGTTTGCCTTGAAATTGCAAATGGTTGGCAAACTCCCCACTTGCGACTCTAGTGTAGTAGACAAGCAGTGCCTGTCTGCTAGGATGCGTGTGACTTACTGTAACAGGAAGGTTAAAGGTAAGCTCTCCCTTGAGCCATCAGCTTCCCATCTTGCCTTTCCCTTTCCCTAGTTGTTCCCTCTATACTAGTTCAACTAGTATAGAGGTGTGCTGCATTACCAGTTTAGGAGTGGCCCAAAGATGTGTGTTAAACTCAGATACTTGGTACATCTGTAAGAAACAAGTTGTCAAGGGACTCTGACATAATGCTCTCTAGAATTTTACCGTAGTTAATGGGTTTTTTATATTTATTTGGGTAGGAATATTAAAAAACAAATACATTGCTTTTTACACTTTCCATTTTGCTCTGTATATGCAGACACATTTCACTTGCACAGACAATACCAACACCTACACTGAAAAACTTTTCTTTTTTAATTTTAGGGAGAAAAAACTATTATCTCAGAAAAAAAAAATTGCTTGCATTCCAGTTCTCTGTGGCCTCTTGCAATTATTGCATCAGCACAAAGGGAATACAAATGTTAATAAAGCATAAAGATGGCATTTTGTACAGTCCTTATACCAGTGCAGCAGATCATACTCTTAGAATTGTGGTTTATAATCACGAGTGACTCAGAAAACTGCTTACAGTTCAACAGTTCAGTGGGTTTTGCCTAGTACGTTCTCAAAGGGAAAAAAATATGTATATATTTCTCCTCAGTTGACAGTAGTTAGAGAAACTAAAGATAAAGCCATATAAATACACTAGGTATCCAGATTTGAGTATGTGCATATGGCATACACCACAAACTCTTTCAAACTCATCTTCTGCATATGCAATTGAATGCGTGTTTAGAACCCAGAATATATGAATTCTCTTCGTTTGGGTTATTTTATTTTTATTTTCATTTCATCTGCAGAATACACCAACAAGGAAGTCCCACACAGTCTCCTCCTGCAGACACGTCCTTCAGCAGTCGCAGGGGAAGACAGCTACCGCAAGTTCCAGTAAGAAGTGGCAGTATAGAGCAAGGTATCAAATAATGAGCTTATCATAGCTCAAACTCTTTGATTTCTTACCTTTCTTTGCTTTGCTTGAAGTCTGCTTTTATAATTACATATTCAATGCTCTATTTCCACCACAAAGCAATAGAAGAGAATGAAAGCTTATTTCTAGTCTGGAAAGTCCAGCAGAGTTTGATAAGTGGCTTATTACATATGATACAATTGCCTAAATTTTCTAGTACCTTTTTGCCTGTCCACTTAAAAATTTCTATTAGAATCATTATACTTTCCATCCAGATTTTTCCAGGAAGACATTTAGTTTTTGTTCAGTTAAAGAAATCAAGAGATAAAGTTTTGACAACAAAGGAGTATTATTCATTTATTATTTTGTGATTTATATTGTGCATTGCTAACATAAATAATATTTTTTTTCCCCCTCTGGAATGAGATATTGGTCGAGTGAGTAAAGAATGAAAATAATCACCATGAGAAATGTGAAAGCACAGGTTATCTGCCATTGCATTTACAAAAATAAACTAGTCGTGGAAAGAGAACTTTTCATTTTTGGAAAGTAAAATGTAGGCCTAGTGGTTGTGGAAGATGTTTTTTGCATACAAATATCAAATAAGCATGAATATTGCTCTTGCTTTTTCTAGCAACAAACTCCACATAGAATATGAGCTACTATGGTAAAATGAAAAGTTAGCTTTAATATCAGAGTGAGTAATATGTGTACTTTTAGGCTTTTTTCTGTCTTCAAAAGCCTGTTTTCTCATTGACTACTAGCAACAATTTAGATATTGCTGTAAACTGCAAGGTTTTCTTCAACATGGAAATGAAAGGAATGCTCCTAATGTTAATATGTTGTAATGCTTCTCTTTCTGACCTTTTACATAATGTTCCCAACAATGACCTTTTCATAAAGGATTATGAAAACTTTTTTTATATGATGCATAATGGTTTATACTAACATAAAATCAGCCTACATTAACTTTAGGACTTTGAGCTGTGGTGGCATACTACACTACTAATCTTAAAGACATTTTCTTGTTTAATATTTATTGTGAATGACTATTATACTAATACAAGTGGGTCTTAGTTTCAGCTTTATATTTGAGTGTTCTAGTTTTGTTTCCTAATGAGTGAAGTGCTGTCTGGATTATGAACAAGTAAAAAGCTATATTTATAGCTTCTATTTTCACATATTAGTGTATTAGAAGTTTAGAAATGAAATAACATACTTATTTTGTGTTTCTTTTGCAATTCCAGAATTGGGTAGAATATATAATGATGAACAGCTTTTAATTTAATTCAGTTTTTGTTTTTTTTTTGGAGGGGGTGGGGTGGGAGATGAGTGTTATTCATCTAGCGTCTTCCTCTTGTTTTTGGTAACTAGCTATTATGCTGTGAATAAAATTCCATGAAAATGAGTAGAGGTGGATTGCAGTTACACAGAAGGGCAAAAGGAAAAAAAAAGAAATTAAACAGCTATTTTAAGTTTAGAAAGTTGTTGATACCTTGAAAATCCCTGAAGTAATACTGTTTTGTTGAATATGTATTTACATTTATGATTGATATGTTTGTGATATGTATAAAATGCACAAAGAATATGCTATATATCCTTTACTTCACTGTTATGCATTATACTCCCTATTTCAATATGGCTATATTACTGCAAATGCACTCTGAGACTAAAGAGATTTCCTTCTCTACATGCAGTAGAGGGATGTCAGGGGACATCCTGTGCTTCAAGGGAATTCTGTGTAATATACTGTAAGCTATCATCTTGATATTGGAATACTTGTTAACGTTTCACACTCTACTCTTGTGTCAGGAGAAGCCAATACATTTATATACATCTTTTATATATATATATATATATATATTTATCAGTATATACATCTGTGAATCTAAATCTTTTACAGATCATAGTAATCATTGTAAACAGACTGAATTTTTTTAATTCAAGACTGTTTTATTATTTTCCTTTGGCGTTTTCATATTCAGGAGACATAGAATAATCTATTCATGTAATGTTATTATACATTGAAACTTACTTTATGGAAAAGTGAGAGTTAACAATGGGTCAAGAGACTATTCATAATTTTATCATGAGAAACAGTATCTGTAAAAGTTCTTGTAGACTGTGCTCTAAAGGAAATAGTTGCTGAGGCTACTATGCAAAGAAAAATAAATTCTATGTACTTTCACTTGGAAGAGTTGTAAAAAATTTAGATGATTGTAGCAAGTTCAGTACATGACTGTAGCTGTTTCCAGTGCAGCAGCATCAGCAGTACTTCCCAAGCTCCAAGATGCACAGAAATCTTTTATCAGAACAAGGTCCTGAGGTGCTTGATTATGAAAAATTAGTCTGGGTATGGCAGGATCTAATTGTTTCCACTAGGTCACAATTCAGTAGCCACTACCTCAATTTATTCTCCTTAAGAAGTAGTTTTTTCTTTCTTTCTTTTTTCCTGACAATCTTATAAAAAAAAACTAATAATAAATGTACTTCTGCTCGGTGAGTAAAGCAGTGAAATTCTAAGCCATGGTAAGGACAGTACCATTTTCTCAATATGTCATCTTGTGCCAAATGTTAAGAGACTTTCATCGGTGTTTACTACTTGGATAATGCTTGATTGGAACTTTGCAAATCATAAGAGGGGTGGGGATTCTGCTGTAACTTTATTTTTTGTGCCATTTATCTAACAACTTTGTTGTGTGGCTGCATGTTTTATTTAATGGTACTTTTGCATAAAACTCATTTCTGCAATTTTTACTCAGTTCATTCTTTGTCATAGCAACTATGAAGATTCACAGGAATTCTTGCTTGAATAGGATTTTAGGGTGGGTCTATGCACTTTATATATGGTAGTCAATCATCTTACAGGATGAAGCATATGAATATAAATTGAAAATCTATAGCATTTTTCTACACTGCCTGTTGCTGTAGATAATATTAGGACAGAAATTAAAAAGTGAATAAGAAAAGTTCTACTATGTATTACTGACATTTATGAATCAGCAAGATAAATGAGTGATGGTTATTGGTTTTCTAGAAATGATCTCTCAGAACAAATTCAGGACAAATGTCATTCTTCTTGTGTCTGCTTTTGTTTGACTCTACAGGACAGTTGTATTTCATAGGCTCAAGAATGTGTTTTCATGTTTCAAAAGTCCTATAATGACAGTAAGGATTGTGATAATCAACATCCTATTTGCATCTGAAGGGCATCTGTAAACATCTTGAACTAGTGTTTTTCTATACATAGCAATAAGCCTTATGCAGTGGCCTTTAAAGAACTGGAAATATGACCAGAAAAAGAGAGAATTCTTCCTGCATTCTGTGCTGCACTATTTTAACCTGTATTAGAAGAAATCTGCATAAGACTTGTATATATCTTGTATCCAAGTGGAAGAGCGTGCATGTGTATGTATATGTGTGTGTGTGTGTGTGTATATGCATGAGTGTGCACTTTTATTTCATGAGGGAAAGCCCCTCTTTGAAGACTCTGCTCCATACTTAATGGTGATTACTTTTATAAAATTAATATATGTAAATGCATGTAAATATATATACAAATCCCTAAAGATACATACTCTCAACAAAGAGGAGTGAAATGTCTTGATGTTCAGTTTCCTTTTAACAAACAAGAATCAGAATTTCATGTGAAGAAAACAGCATGCTGTTAAATAATACATTTGAGCTGCAAATATCTTTTCATCATTATTCATCT
>JAUBOD010000810.1:2027225-2043705 GCA_032353885.1 Nothura maculosa
TCATTTTTGACTTTCAGACTTTCTCAGTTAATGTTTGCATCATAAAGAACATGTGATATCTACCAGTAGGTGTTACAGCCATCTGAAATCTTGATGCCAATTTCTTCTTTTTACTTAGCTTATTCCAGAAAATAATAGTGCAACTAAGACTTGGAGAATTTCCAAATTGAATTATTTGCCTATACTTCGTTTCTGTTTTGCTACCTGATGCAGAAATGTGCTCAAAAGCAAAATCTGTGTTTGTTGCTAATATTTACAGGAAATACTAGAGCATTCATAGGTTTTTCAATCAACTAGCAAAGATGACTCTGATTATCTGCTTCAATAAATTGTCAGATAGTGTCACTTGTAGTTGTGGCATTAAGTTGCAATTTCTGTTGGAGCAAGACTGCCCTTCTAGAAAGTTATTTCGGCTTAATATAATGACTGAAAATTATGGAAAGTTGATTTAGTACTTAATAACTACCTGACTTTTCAAACATAGACCATATTGTCTGATTTTTCTTTAGCTGATTTCTGAGTGTTTTCTAACCTCATATAATTCTCATGACTTCTCCCTGAATCATTTTCATCAATTCTAAGCTTGAAATCATGGTTTTACTAAAGCATCTGAATCTCTTGACCTTATGCCTAAACTGAGTATCTTCCACTTTCCAGGAGTTTGTTAATGTCCTGAAACTCCTTATCTTTTTCCTCTGTATGGCATTTAAAGATTTATATTTCTTTTCTTGAGTATAAAGGTTTACTTTGATATACTTTGCTAAAATTTTCCTTCTAATATCTTCCTTTTTTTGTTTGCTAGGTAGCAGCAAGTCACCACTTCAGATATAGTGACATTTCCATGGTGGTACATGTATAGTATGTTCAGGTGTTTAGCGGATGATTGTTTGGCTTGGAATTTGAGGGTGGTCAAGAATCAAGATGGTCACATTGCTCCACAAGAGCAATGTTAATGCTAAAATAATTTTAAGCCTTTTTTTTTTTCAAATGTTTGAGTTCTTTTCAAATGTTATCTGTTGTCAAGATCCATAGTTTTCTTAAGTCCACAGAATGTAGACTGTCTTTGACTATTTTAATATGAAAGAGATGGATATCTAAACATGTAAGTTTGGGAACTAAAAACTAGTGCTATAAAGGCAGCTGTATTGTTTTTACATAAAAACTCAAAATTACTTGAGTTTCATTTCTAGTTTCAACTAGCCAATGTATAAATTTTAGTAAAAAGATAGTCTTTTAGAAAAATTAAGAAATATTCATCTCCTTTAAGTAAAAGGAGCTATTGGCCTCACCTGATTTTCTCTGAGAGTAGGTTGTAGGCTGCAAATGAGACAGCTGTAGTGATTTCCTTTAATTTCTTCCCTGCTTCCTCTTAGTAACTTAGTAACAATCAAAGGAAATCATATATTTTATAGGTTATCAATTAAAAAAGGTAGAGAACTGTAAAAGCTAAAGAAGACTTAGCAGTGAGATGAATAATTAAGTAATAGCTAAAGGAGGTTTGTTTACCAGATAAAAGACTGTTTACCAGACAGGAACTACGTTGGGAAGTTAATTCTTTGTAGTTTGGGAATACGAGGAATCAGATTGGTTTATAACTATATTTATGAAATTTGACATTTTTATGTCTGTCTTTTCTCTCCTGCATGGCTTGATTGTATATATACATCATTGTTACACAACTCACATGTAGTTTAGGTAAGAAGAAACTGTAAGTGCCTTATAGTAAAAGCTTTGGTGCTAAACTTGCTGCTCTTAGTTAGTCTACTTTGAGTGCTCTTCTTCAAATTAGTTATGCTCTTAATTCACCTCATATCAGAATCAGCAGCTACTAAAGAGATTAGAGTGGTTTTTTTTGACACAGCAGTGACATGTTGGCTTAACTGATCCTGATGATAGCAGTACCACTAATTTAATTTTAGGGACAGTGTAGAGTTTAGAGATCTTCGGATTCCAGTGCTTCAGTATGTAAGTTACTGCACGGTCCTGCCTCTCAAGAGCTCCAGGAAAAACAGTGTGTAAACACTCATAGTCTAGAGGAAATCGGACCCCTATGTTTCTCAGAGTCAGTTAAAGGTCGTGAAGTATTTTTATGTCAAATTTGCATTACATGTGGTACTTACCTGTGTTCCAAGAAAGCAATGTAATTGCATGATGGATGTTGGCTATGGTTGTTAGAGCTTCTGGTAATGCGCTTTTGTTCCTGTCTCAGATTGCATCTGTTTCTTGTAATAAACATATAAAGTGTAGCTCAGGCTGCCTTTCGAGTTGGCCAAATTTTCAATGGCAGAATTCAGTTAGATATAGCAGGTGCTCAGATATGAATGGTAAGCAAAGTAAAAAAGAACATAGTTGTATTTTCTGGGAGTAGAGTCAGTATCAGATATTTGCTTGCTTGAAAATATATTAAGAGCCAATTGATGAGCTAAATATGCTTATTCTTTTCCTAAAACCAGATTACTCCATTAGGAAATTCAGAGTTTTCTTCACAGTCTTAATTAATTATTCTCATGTTACTTTATATAGAGATATATATTAAAATGAAACAGGACAAAACTGTGGGTTTCAGGTTAAGAATAAAACCCAAGACATCAGAGAGTACTGAGTTAAGGTTGAATATTTACCCAGCCTTGACTATAACAGTTCTTTTGCATAATCACTGAAATAATGTCTTCTATTATTTAATGGAATATTCTTTGTCAAGTATCATAAGTAATAGAGTAGCATTATTTCATGCAGATTATATAGTGTAGTGTACAATTTATAGAGCATAACACCTAAAAGTCACACAATGGTAGGGTTATTTTTTAGGGTAACTATCTGTGCACAGTACACGTGCACAGGGCCAAATTTTTAAAGGGGTCTCAATATTCCCTCTTACCTTACATTCTCCGTCTATTCCATGCATGTATGATAGGATTAAGATATCTAAATTTTTGACTTCAGTCACTAATTGACCTATCTTAATCCTTTCATATCTGTCCATAAAATAAGAGGCCATCTTTAAAAATTTCACCTAAAGTGATCAATTTTGCCTTCAGATACCTCCATGCAACTTCCATTGAAGTAATTGGAGCTGTGCCTGCATATCTGATGGTGGAACTGGATTCATTGCAATTAAGGTACATTTACCAACATAATTGGTCCTCTGGAGTACTCGCTGGGCCCAGTATGACATTCTGCATATGCAGAATCACCTCTACAGTGTGGGAGATTGAAGATTATTACTATGATAACTTTATTTCTTGCCTTAAATTTGTATCTGTAGCAGAACTTTAGTGTAATTTGCTATATTTAATTTTCCTGTTTTAAATAAGAAATGTGTAAGTAGGACATGAAAACAAAGTGTTTTTCAAAGTGATGTCTTCATATATTTTTTCATACCCAACCAGTGCACAGACAGTCTGTGATTTTCATGAACACTCTCCAGGACGTGTGTGTGTGCACAATCACGGTTTGGGCAATATCACAGAGTTTAAAATATATGACTCTGTATATGGCTTTCTTTGTGTATCTGTGTACTCCTGAAGTACAAACAAAAGAAAATAAAGAATCTTGCAGTTAACTAACATAATATATGATAATTTTGGTATCTCTTAATCCCCAGGGCAGATCTATACACACATGACAGAGTATTTATTTGTCAGGTACTTCAAATTTTCTGGGTTTATTTGAATGCAAATTGATTACAATTTTTTTGCTTCTTCTTTTTTTTTTTTTTTTTTTTTTAAGTAGTGTCTTTCACCTGTCAATGATCTGGGGACCAGGGGAGTTTATAAAACTATCTACAAAATAGATTGTTTACAAAAATAGACTTTACAAAATTAATGACTTTTAAAATTAATCTTTTTAGAGAGTCTCATAAATCTATGGTTGACCCAAAAGCAGAAGGGCATTTTTTCAAAGGTTTTCTACTTAAATATCAGCTTTGAATTTGTAACCACACACAAAAAAAAACCTGAAAGATGATGTCTTTTGGTATGTTATACTATGTGAAAACTGATGAATAAATGAGTGTTCCTGTGATTTAGAATAGTTACTCAATGATGTATATTTGGGTCAACTTCTAGAAATGCTACAGACTGTCAGTTTTATAAGTTTGGATTTTATAGAAATTGCTTTGTGTTTATAGGGCTACCAAGTTTAAGAATGGTAGAATATCCCTGAGCTAATCACAAAGGATAACTTATTTTAAGAAAGCTTTTCATAAAAGAACCATAAAGGAATAAATGAGGAAATGCTTTCACAAATGGACAGAGAGTTTTATACACATCTTTCCTCTACTTAACATCATCTTCTTGTGGCAAACACAGCCAGTATTAATTGTCATAATAATTGTTATAATTTGTTCAAGGTTAGGATGTTCCTTATAGCACTGCAGCTTCTTGAGGATTTAAGATTAGATATTTTAAAGCAAATATCCTAGTAGAGAAACTGAAAATATGAGAACATAAAAATTCTTTGAAATAGAAGTGAATATTATAGATCAAAAAAAGTGTTTTTAAAGGACTTCTTTTGTAAATAAAATTATTTTAAAAATTCTTCAATTTATTGTATTTTTTCTCTCTATTTAAATGGACAAGTTCTTCCTCTTTAAAACAGTTTATAGCTTTGGTAAGCAGTCATGTCTTAAGATAGAATTAGGAGCTAATTATTTCAAAACAAAATTTTTGTGCATGTTTGATGTATTAACCCTTATAATGCTGCTGTGATGCTTTGTATAGTTAAGCAAATGCATGGTTAGATGACCATGGATTTATATCCCCTGTATCCGGAGGGCTTAACAGGTTTATAATTCAGCCTATCTCCTAAATTCTTTTGCTCTTTTTGTATCTATTGCACCAGCTTGATTATGTATAGAAAATTGGGATGTCTGTCCATTTCCAGGTAAAGACTGTTGGCAATGGAAGTGGTTGATCCTTGACATTAGTGCTCCCGCGTTCTGTGTTTACACCCTGCTTGTACTATATGTTCGTACATTTCTTTGTTTTGTTGAGATGGAAGTAAGTTAAAAGTGGCACTAAATCATTTGTTTTTCAAAAGTTTTTTGCTCTTTTTAATTGATTTTCATTATGTGTTTTTGCAGCAAGCTTAGTAGTGGAGGAGCGCACGAGACAGATGAAAATGAAAGTGCACCGTTATAATCAGACGTCAGGGTCTGTTTCTAGTCAAGAGCATGAGCGTGAGCAATATACCAAGGTAAAGTTAGTAGTATGATGATATTTTGTTTTGAAAATTGAAGGATTAAAAATGATTCTTGAAAATAATACATAAGCCTCAAGAATACTGTGTAAAAAGCCTGACAGAAATATCAAAATCCTTTTTAGTCCCATCTGAAGTGCAGTAGCCTTAGTTTTTGTTGTCACCTAAAATGAATCTGCAAAATGCAGAACATGAAAAAAAAACATCTCGGAGACAAAATTGACTTAACCAAGTCAGGTCTTGATCGCTTAAGAATTCCAGTAAGAATGGCCATTAAATGCCTGGATGCCAGAAAAGTGGACCATGGAAGTATTGCTGTACTGGCCCTCTTCTTTTATTCTTCTCCAGGTCTTCACTGTTGCCTGATGCACAGAGACCTAAACAGAGTTAGATCTCATTTCATGGGACTGTTGTCATATTAATATAGTACTTTTGCATACAAATATTGTCACAGATAAAGTATTTCCTTTCTGGAAAAACATATTAATTACTGTGAGTTTTGATCATCTTTTTTAATGAAAATATTAAGGTTTCCTCTAATAATTACATGTATATGTGAAACTGCATTATCGAAGTTTCATAAAGAATGAAGTTATATGAAGTGTTCTATAAAAAGCTCAAATGGTATTCTACAACTGTATAACTTTATAAGCTGTGTAACTGTATAACAGTACGTGCTCCTGAACAAGTTGTTGAAAATGTCTCATGTATCTCATTCCCCTCTTACAAATGAGGGGCTACAGCTGCATCTTCTGTGTAGCTGCTAAACTTGTTTTACCCTTATCAAAAAGGTAAGGGAGGCCCAGCTGTGAGGGTTCACTTTCAGAGCTGGTGAGGGAAGATCTGTAGTTACATGTCACATTTCTTTCATAAAGATGCAGCACTGTGCACACAGTCTAAATAATGGGCAAAGACAAGAGCAGCCCTTGCCCTGGTCCACTGGCTGCATTCCTGCTATAACAGAATCACAGAATCTACAAGGTTGGAAGGGACCTCTAGAGATCATCTAGTCCAACCTTCCCGCTCCGGCGGCCAGGATTGCAGTATTTACAATAAGGAACCACGGGATGGCAGTATAAATGTAAAAATGTACTATAAGAAACAGGACACATTTAACAACAGCATACCTTAAAAATAAGGGCTCAGAACAGCAGTTGTGGAGAGGATATTACAGCTTTGATCAGTTTTGCCTTTGATGACTTAAGAGCCCTATTTGCAATGTGTCCTCTGTATACAGAAGAATTCCAGACTTATGATTTTATTTCTATGTGTTACAAGAGATGAACCCTCCATTTGAGGCATCATTGCCTTACAGAAACACCACACAGTGTCCTGCTCTCATAGCTGAAGAGTCGCAGAAAACTCCTGGCACTCACTGCTGTAGCACTATATCTGACTTCCTATCCTTGCCCCTTTAGTATCATTTCCCCATGTTTTACAGAATTGGTGCATGTTCCTGTAGGAACAAATTAAAGTAATACATACCAAAATGTGTTTGAACTAGTCTGAACCAGTTTGAAAAATCAGAGAGTCACTTAGGAATGGATGAATAAGGAATCTGTTGCTTAACTGCTGACATCTAACAGATTTGAAAATCTTGATCAAGATCTTATTACAGTTAAGTGTGAAGGGAACTTTAGTAAGGATGTTTCTGTTTGGAAACCACTTCACTGTGAGCACAGACGTTAATAAAACAGTTCTCAGACAAGTGAATAGAAGAACTGCATTTCAAGTGTTTATATTTGAGATAGTTATTTTGAAAAAGTCTGTAATACAGAAGAATCCAAACATGTTTGTATTTTTTCAAGCTACCTATTAACATTTGAAAAATAGAACTCTCCAGTAGTTAGTATCGAAGTTGCTATGAACCTTTGTAGCTACCCTCATGATAAATAGTACGCTTTGGAATGGAGTTGCTACATAAGCTTTAACTCCTTTAGACATTGAAATGAGAGAAGTGATTGCTCTGAAAATTCATTTAATCTTGAAGATTCAAAGGTTTTTTTTGATTATATTTAAGAGTAACAAGATAGGAAAAACTGTTACAAATATATTAAGAATTTTAAAACATATGATGTTATGCTGAAGGGCAGTAGTATTCCAGATGAGTGGCACTGATCATATTATCTTTGATCTCAGTTGGAAACCTTCAGACATTACATATGTGATCTGTGCATTAGATGTTTTTTACACTATAACAGTTTTCCTCTGAATTTTCGGTTCAGGTGTATTGCAACAATAGTTATTCTTCTGTCTCTCTTTTTCCTCCTAGACAATTGATTATTTGAAATTTCAGTAAGGAAAATGAAATGAACTTTCAAAGACATTTAAAACTTATATTTGATTGGCAGTAGTGCAAATTATTTATATGAATTTTCTGCTAAGATAAGTCCACTAGAAGCAGAACAAACTAGCTACCTCAGCTGCCTTCAAAATTCCCAAGCAGTCAGTACTCCTCCGTGTAAGAATCTGTAAGAAAGAAAGGTACAAAAAGAGTCTTTTCTTCCTTTTTAGTTTAGGGAGGAGAATGTTAACTGAGAATGTCACTTGGTTATCAGATTGGTCTGAGAAGAGGTAGAGATTCGTGAAAGTTGTGTGCTTCCTATAGAGGATGAGGAATTGGGTAGAAACATCTGCTATGGAAAAGACAAAATCCATAACAGGAACAACCAAAGCATAAATGCTATAGCAGTTGGTATAATTAGTCAGCATAACCACTTTCCATGTTAAACTCAATTTCTCTGAAGGGGATGGGTCTCTCCCTCTCTCTTCCTTTCTTTTGCAGGAATTAGAGTCCTGGGATAGGATACAAAGGATAAAAGCTCAAGAGTTTTATGCTAATGTCAGTAGGAAGGCCGTCTCCATGTTTTACTCTAGTTGGAATGGCAAGTCCAGAAGTAAAGTAGTTTGTTCTTATTTCCTGACTCACTGTAAAATTCTCTGTCTACCAACACCTAAAACCTATCTATTAACCCAATCTGATACATAAAGCATCTCCATTTTGTTGTAGAGTGTGTTGGAATAGGTAGGAAGACAGCTACATAGCTTAGTGAGTAGGTGCCCAATTCAGACAGGGAATACCTGGGCTCAGGACTGCATTGCAACAAGTAGTTGCATAGTTAATATTAAAGAGATCTTTTACGAGATGGAGTTCCTGAACAGTCATTAACACAACCTCCTCATCGCGGTTGCTCCTTGATCGAATGAATAACTCGGATTACGTCAGTCTTCAGAACTTCCACATCATTTTGCCCAGAGACCATGTCAATCTGTTATTCCAGATTTACTGCATGCTTTTTCAAACCAAGATCCATCCTCTACTGAAGAGGAGGCACAGTTTCAAGTTGTGCAGGTGATACACATCACATAACAATGTGACATATACAGACTCATTAGGGCCACAAAGAGAATGTAAACTTTCTGGTAAGGAAGAGAAATAAATATATGTCATCATGGGGAAGGGAAATTGTCTACAGAAATGAAAATAAGGCATGAAGACATTTGTGGTAAATTTACTCTGTCTGCTACCATGGATAACAAGCCATGTATTTCAAGGAGACTCTGTTTTTATGTTTTAAGTATTTTTAAACTTTATTTTTAAAACTTTGGAAAGATCATTTCTAGTTGTAGCTTAAATAAGTATATAAAATACCTTCCGGTTTCATTGAAATCAGGACAAGTTTTCTCATTTAAATACAGTCAAGATTTCCTTTGCAGATGGATCAAGTTCTGTTTAAATTGATGAAAAACTAAAAGAGTCTTTTTTGTAGAGCCTTTTCATATTTTTGAATAACTCATTTTAGGAAAGTTCTAAGGAGTCCTTTAGGATTCCATAGGAATTTTGTAGAAAATAGCAATACTGGCTCAGGAGTGGAGCCTTCTAGCATAGACTAGAAAACAATAAAACTATTTGTTTTTTAAGCTTCTGAATATATACCTTTAACCATAAATGTTAGACATTTTTATAACTTTTGCTCTTGCTTGAATTTTTTTAAGTATTCACTTTAGAAAGAGATTGTGATGTCTTCAGAGAAGAAAGGTTTCAGTGTTATGAAAGAGAGCTAATAAGAATTGATGTGTTCCATATTTTAGTTTTGGAGAGAGGCATTTTGCAGTTTGGAAGAAGGCAACCAATGAAAATATTTAAAAAAACACTATGAGCTATTTTCAAATGATGGACAGGATAAACATATCAGCATACTTTCACCTTGATCCCATTGGTAATTTATATTCAGATAAGTCACACAAAGTCACTGGAAATAGAATCCTCAAATAAATCTGTACTGGAGTTGAGACTGTTTTTAAATATTGGCATTCCTGAATCCTCTGTGTCATTGTTAAATCAGATTTCTGCTGCATATGTTTCCATATCAATATTTCTTAGATATTTTACTTGAGCACCAAGGCATTGTGATGTTCTGGAATCATGTTGCTGAATTTCGCTTAGTATTTCAGCTTGAGAATCTACCTGTAGTGAGCAAGAGTGGTTTTTCTCTCCACAGTTTTTCTTCAGTCAGCCTATGCAAACCTCTCACATGTTACTGCTAAGAGTTTCCACACTCTTCAGATCAATCCCACAGAATTTTGCTCATAAGCTCATTTTGCTCATATGTTCTGGATCTTGGCTATTCAGGAGCTGTGAGTGATACTGAACCATATGCCAAGAAGATAAACTTTCCATAAAGTTTTGATTTTTTTTTTCTTCATAAGGAATCTCATATTTAAAATCAGTCTATAGCATCCTCTTTATTTCCTCCCCTTCCTTACTCCAATTAGTTTTTTCATCTTTCTTTTGATGGTCTTGGGAACAAGTTCCCAAGCTTGTTTTGGGAACAAGTTCCCAAGAGTGTTTGTGGCGACTTTTGTTGGAGCTACTGAAAAGCCATGGGCAAAGGAAGATAAACTTAGTTTGAAGACAGATGCTCTGCTACATACATTTGCACAAACTTTAGCTCATGTTTACAAGGCTTTTAAAGTTAAATCATGACATTTGCTGAGTCAACCTGCAACCCCATACTAAGTTCAGCTGGTCCTATTCATAAACTGTCACACCTTTGTGTAATTAAGAAATAAACTTTTATGACTTGCAGTTTTACAGAACACAGATCTGGAAAATGGACTCCCTAGAGTCGTCATGTCAAAAACCGGCTAATGTTTACACTTGTTAATAGTTTTCACATAACATGCACTGGAAAAATATACCACTATTTTAAGTCACTTTTCAACCATAGTTTCCTTTCTCTTAATGATAATGCATTTTATTTTTGGGAAGCTGAGTATGATTGAAGATTTAGGTAAGTGTGACATTACTAGAGTTGAAATCTCTTTTTATATGTATTCTTACTGATAATGTAGGTATGACAACTGTGCAAGTTGCAAGTGATAGAGGGTTCACTGTTGCAATCATTTTTCACCAAGCAATGCTTCTACTGTAGGCAAAAGGGTAGTATTGTCCACCTCGACCATCTGCACCTGCTGCTGATTTTCTACTAGTTCTCATAAAAACTCGACTTGATCAGGGAATTATCTGAATTATCCCTCTGAAAACAAGCACTATTTTTGCTGATTTAGCTTTCTGACAGTTTAGGTCTCTAGTATCATGGTATAAAGAGATATCTGTAAGTAGAAAATGTACTCTTTTTTTTTTCTGATAGAACTTAGATATTGAAATCAACCCTAAGTGACAACCTCATATAGCGTTACATTTCCTCTAGACCCATATGCAATTCTCTTGTTCTAAACTGTCTCTGTACTCTGTATTTGATAGTGTATTTTTAATATTTGAAAAAAATGGAAGAACAGTATATTGTCAACTAGGTAGTAGGTGCATGCCTGAGAAGATATGCATGCATTCATTTTTCATTATTATAATCACAATATACTGAAGTATCAGCAACTTATTTATAGTACTGTATTTTACTTCAGATATCTCTTTTATTCCATGAATACTGTTTTTCATTTCTTCTGTAAACACAAACAAATTAATTTGTTTCTCTGAATTTCATGAATTCTTTTCTTAAAAGAACTTTGAAAGTAGTTAGATTTGTCATACTTGGGTCATTTGTTTTCTGAATGTATGCATTATATCATGATAAGACTCCTCACCCTTTCTTTTCTTGATCTTTAGTATAATATACAAACAGATCAGTACAGAAGTTGTGATAACGTCTCTGCCAAATCATCAGATAGCGATGTCAGTGATGTCTCAGCCATTTCCCGAACCAGCAGTGCCTCACGCCTCAGCAGCACAAGTTTTATGTCAGAGCAATCTGAACGTCCTCGGGGCAGGATCAGGTGAGTTCTCAATGCAGTTTGAACTGTATCACACATCTCTTTCTTGCTCGAGTGTCAAAATGCAACTAGAAATGGTGGAAACTACATAACCACCACAGCATAAGAGCTTATGCAATGTGTCTGTATACATGTAGTCTTTCCTTGCTAATATAAAACAATGGTATGTTTTGCATTTGTTCTTCTAAAACAGAAGGCAAAATTGAGCAGAGCAGATTAATACATTTATGGCAAGTGGAACTTGTGCATGTATTACCTGAGAACAGGTGAACTAATCTGAGGAAGAAATGAGCAGTTTTTGCAAGTCAGTCTTTTTTTTTCTTTGAAGCTTGATGAGTTTATTCTTTTCCCAAAATCCCCTAAAAATCAGTGATGATGCTAGTAGATCTAGTAGACTATATGCAGTTAGTCTGCTTCAGTGATTAAAGTGAAATGGAGCAAAAATCTAAGATCATGGAAATTTTACAGGTAGACTAGATTTAATCACTTTTATCACATTGGTAAATCTGATCTTATCTCTGTTCTCTACTGTTTTATCCCAATTTCTTGAAGACTTGTAAGTCTTGAAGTGTAAGACCAACTTTCCTTACGAGAGCTTACCCATTCATTTCAGTGGAATTCCTTAGAAATTTGATTGTAGAAGTCTTATCATGGACTGAATATTTATGAATGTACACATATTTCTTAGGGATATAAAATTGCTGAAATCAATAGGGCCATTCATGCAAAGAAACACTACAAGATCAGACTTTTAATACAGTTTTTGTAGAATGCTGTTCTTGATCTTTCTTCTGCCACTGCTGATAATGAATCTGGTTTTATGAAGTAGTATAGCATGTTTAAAAAAAAAAGTCATTTAATTTACTTATAGATTTAACTCATAGTTACTTATAATGTCAGTCAAAAATAAAGTTTCTTACTGTGGCATAAAATCTCTTTCATGTTATGTTATTAGAAAGCATTCTATCCAGCAGATTTAGGAGTAGCATCTGCTGTACATAACTTTCCATGTGAACTATCTTTGCTTATTTTTGAACGATTGCACTTTGTAACTATTAAAAAACTGAAATCCTTAAACATCTGCAAAAGTGATGTATCATGGAAATTAGGTGTCAAGAGAGGTCAAAATGAAAAGAAATTGAAATTGAAGAAAAGAAAAGGAGAAAGCATTTTGTTGATGGTATGAAGAAAAGTTATCTTTCACCATTCCTGTGTCTCCACTGGTAGCTTCTGTCATGTAGACAAAAACATGTCTGTTTTTAATCATTTTTTTGTTAGCTTACTTCTTACATGGAAATGGAGAGTCAATTTGAGGAAACATACCTAATGTTCCCTAAATTCAAGTAAATATAGATTTGAAGTTCAAAGTTTTTGAGTATTTTGAATTTAGTTTAATATCTCTACTGAAATCACATTTCCACAGTCATTTTCATCTGCAAACCCTGAGCCATGACATCTGTGTGAATGTAAAGTTTAACACAGAAATTTACTTCAGCTGCCCTTTTTATGCCCCTATTTTGCATTTTTTTTGAAATGAGAGCTATGAAGAAGCTAGTAGGCATATAAAAGCTTTAAGCAAGTGGCCAAGTTTGAGAATCTTCTCTAAACTCATTCTGCAGGTATCCTTTGGTGTCCTCTAGTCAACAGAAAAATACACAAGTTCAGAATACCCAAGGTCCTGCTCTGCATTCTCCTCTCTCTGAGTATAGGAGAATGAAGCCTAGGGAAAATCATCAAGAAATTGAGTTAACTAAATTAATTGTGTGACTGGAGAGTAATTACTCCAACCATCAGATTAGTAAACTGAAATAAAATGATTCCATTATTCTCATAACATGAACTAAAAAAAAATTGATCACCTACTTAGGTAGAGGGTTATGATGTCAATTTCTGAACATGAACTGGCTGATATTAAATATGCAGTAGTTCTAGTTAGTGTAACCTGATTGTCCCTCAAATTAATGCATCTATGAAAAGGGATGTAAGTTAAGATTCTAGGAATATGAAAGTACAACACTATCTTGTTTGGGCTGTCACTAATAAAACGGCAACAGTTTTCTGGTAATTCTCTAGAAAGTCTTATTTTTGGATATTGGAAGGGTGGCAGTTGCTTGTCATAGTGAATGCACTTTATCTCCACTGACTTCACTGCTAGTCCTGCCAACATAAACAGCTTCCTGACCTTTCCTCTCAAATCCTAAGGGAGGAAGTATTTCTTAAAAAGGTAGAGCGTTCACCCTTTCAATTTTCAACTTTTCATATTCTTTCATTTCTGGAAAAGCATTCTATATTGCCCTATATTTATAAACAGCTATTTACTTTTGCAGTTAATAAAGGTTTTAAAGCCTGGAACTGCATCTTTACCTTGTGTCTTTAAAGCATGAGAGTTAACTGTAACTGTGTAATAATTTGCATTTGTTCAATAATATTTATTTTTTATGTATAACTTCTTGAGTGACATTACACTCAAATTGCATTGTATATTTCACAGAATCACACAATCACAGAATGGCTGAGGTTGGAAGTGACCCCTAGAAATCATCTACTGCAAAACCCTTGCTCAAGCAGGAAACACCTAGAGCATATTCATGTGCTCAATCATGTATTTCATAATACATATTATTAACATAACAAAATGCTGTCTATATAATAAAAATAACACAAATGGAAGCAACACGACACACAAATACTGTACATCTCATTTGAATAATTAGATAATGTGCTATCCATTCTTTGATTCAGATTTCAAATCTCAAGTTTGGTATTATTAAGAAACTTGAGGCTAAACAAGTTAGTAATACTGGGAGGATAAAAGCAAATCTTCTCTTTCCTTTGATAAAACAGACAATTGTGCCTAAACCTTTTCAGGCATGAGGTTAATCTCCTACCCATAATATATTTGTAATTAAATTACCTGTCAGAATGTAGCATAGCATGCATCACAAATACCATTAGTTCTTCTTCAGTCTGATGATTTTATTGATTAGCGAATCTAACAGGTTACAAGAGGGAATTATGATTGATGCAAGTTCTACATATAAGTGCATAAAGTAACTTCTTCATTTCTAACTTAATTACATTATCAGGTGGGTGTTTTAAAAAACAACTATGCATGAAAAAATGTGTTCAGTTATGAAGTATTGGAAATTTTGCTTGACTGTTGTGCTTTCTAGCAGAAGTCCAGACAAATATAAAATGGCTTGGGAATATATTGACTTAAATCAGAACCAGATTTCTATATTTGGCTTGCTTTAGTATTTGGAGTCAGTGTGTGTTTCATCACTAAAGCCATGGTTACCAGTTCTTCATTACGGAATCATGCTTTCATCAATCATAGTCTTTAATAATTCATACTACAGTCAAGGCATACTTGGTGCCTGTGTATATGCCACAGACTCTCCTTTATATGACTCAGGAACATTTCTCATAAGTGAAGCAGGAAGAATTTTTTCAAGGTTTAATAAAAGTAAGATAATTGATAAGGAAGAATTCTTGTTAAGTGGGTGATGATTAATCAGCACCATATAGCCTTGATCAGAGAAAGGACACTTGCTCACTGCAATTAAAATTATGCCGATTCTCATTGCATTATTTTTCTTTAGGAGACTGTTTATGCAAAGATATCTTAGAACATGGACTTCACAGTGATGTCAAGTAGGCAACTATCATCTATGGTAGGGACTTGCAAGAGCTGAACCTAAGGTTTCCATTTGTGAGGAGTTAGCCAGTTGACTTCCTTAAGATGTTTTACTTACAACTAATTAAACAAGATCTGCCAACTATGTGAAAGACCAGATAAATACTCTTAAGGTGAACTTCTATCAGTGTAATAGAGTTTGGAACAAATTATCTCTGTATTAGGACTGTCACCATTATTCCTTATTTTACATTTGAAAAGCATGTTTTCAGTATAAATTATGTTTGATATCTTAGCCAATATATCATACACAATATAATTATATATGTACCATATTTTGATCTGCTAATATATGCACTGTTCAAACTGAGTGCTTAAATTTAATGAGAATATGTTAAAGGGATTTATTAAGGAAATAGAATAATTTCAGTCCTAATTAATTTAATATATAATCCCATGCTATTGAATGTCTTGTATCACAGTCATGCACACTTCTTGGGATTCAGGTATGTTCACAGTGTGTTACTGAAGGGGAAATAACTTCTTCAATTCATCTTGTGAGACTTTCTGTGACAAACTTGTTTATCACCAATTTTCAGAACAGCCTGTACATCTTACATCTAGCTGTTATTCCTTTAGTACACTTGTACACTACAGCTTTAAGCCAGGAATGATGAGGGAGGGAGATGAGCACTCAAGAGAACAGGCAAAGAGTGCAGAGTGATTTGGACAGGAGGTACCTCATATTCAACAGAAGAGGACTTCCCCAGGAGCATGCCCAGAAATAATAAAGTGCCAAAAGCACAGCGTGATGGAGGAAGCTCTCAGACCTTTCCTGGGATATGAGCAGAGCTAGATACCACTCTAAAGTTCTGTGCACTAGTAGGCACAGCATGGGGAACAAACAGGAGGAATTAGAGGCCTATGTGCAATCCTTTCAGAATCACAGAGACATAGTCATTATGGATTACCGAGTTATGGATAGCTCACCAAACTGATGTGCTGTGATGAATAGAAGCATAGGTCAGAAGAGCAGAGAGAGAGAGCTACTCTTTATGAGAAAGGTTTGCACCTAGGGAGGTATGATGAGCCCAGTAATAGCTTCTATGTCAGGATTAGAGTGCAAACCAATGTGGAGACACTGTTGTGGCCTGTGATTAGAAAGATTTTTCTCAAAATATAGCAGGGCACAGGCAATACGGGAAATTCTGGAGTTGAGGACATTGAGGACAACTTCCTAGCAAAGGTAATCAAGGAGTTAGCAAGAGGAGTCACTCTGTAGAGTGAAGAAATGGTTAGGGATGTGAAGGCCATGAGCAGAGACCATTGGATGGTGAAGAACCCTTACAGCCT
>JAUBOD010000810.1:2062612-2080365 GCA_032353885.1 Nothura maculosa
TCTTCTATTTATGTGAAATTTCTTTTAGCAGAAGAGCTGAGTGCAAATAGGAGAACTAAAATCTAAGCAAATGAATGTGAGTTATGTAAATTGTGTAGAGTTATACCTGCAGTACTGAAAAATATTTTTTTGATTTCATAGTTGAATAAACCCAGTATTTTTTATTTAAAAAAAAAACTATCAGAAAAGAGTCTGTGAAATCAAATGAGTTAGATTACCGCATCATGCTTCATTAGGAGCATCACGTTTCCAACCCTTTGTTACTACTTCAGAAATTTTAAAAGCATCATTTCTTAGTGGCCTGAAGGAAAGAAAGCTCATATAGAGTGACAAAAAAGGAGGAATATTTTGAAGTCTATGTCCTGCTCCTATTGAACTTCAGTGAAGACATTTGTCCTCCTCTTCAGTTCGAGCAGGATCTGACCATAAGGGTTCTTGCTTACTTAAAGAAAAAGGTGAGAAAAGAAAAGCTTCAGCCTAGCATCAAATGCAATCATTTTGCAGCACTCTATAGTCAGGATAATCTAAACTAAGGTAAGTAATGGTATTGTTTATTCCTATCTTAAAATATTTCACTCTTTTCCTTTGTTTTTCTTTTATTGTCAGTCATAGGATTGATTCTTTCAAAATGTGAAGTTGTCAACTTTAACAATTAGATTTTAATACTTTTTTGCACTAATCAGTTATGAATTTTAAGGCAAAAAGTACTTAATTGTGCAACTGGACTGAATAAGAGATTTTGTAGCCATATTTGAAGCCCAAAATTGAAAGTAACACTTTGTTGCTCAAAAATGCTGGAAGATCATTACCATTCTGCCTGAATGTTGAAAATAGAATATATGATGTCATATACAGTAAGTTTTTATTTCAGACAAAAGCTATCAATGAAAGAACTAAAAGATGATGTAATAGTAGAGCAAGTATCAACATTTTACTCGAATAAAAGTAAAGAACAAAATATTTTAGCTATTTTACAGAGCATCTTATGATGGAATCTGACATTCTTTTCAGTTCCTAAATCACATTGAAATAGGAATGACTGTACCACAACATATCTTTGCTCCATCTTACTCAGTAGTCCAGCTCTGATCAGAAATCAGGTCTGTATGATTCAGAAGACAACTCAGGAGACTACCAGGATTAGGATTTGCCTATCGTATTTAAGTTCATATTCAATATCATTTTTAACTTAAAATATAAACTATGACTTCTCAACATATTTTGGCATTATCTATTCAAAGTTCAGGTGTTCTCATTTTCATGTAAAGATAACATTGCTCCCTCAGTTTTGCCATTTTCAAATTCAAAACAATAAGAATTTTGCAAAGAATGGCACATCTTACCCTGAAATGATAATGTAGGGCAAACACCAAGTCAAATACAAAAATCATGTACTATTCAATGTTGTAAAACAAAGTAGAGAACAAATTTTAGTTTGCTTTACATTGTCTCAGGCAAATAGTACTAAATGTGATATAATGAGAGCAAATAGGATGTGGCATATTTTACTATTTTATCAGCCAATATTTTTGCATTTAATTATGTGTCAGAAATCAGTGAGTTGAATTAATGCATTTTTTCAGTCTAATATAAGATGATTTGATAGGCTTTTTTTTTTCCTGCAAAAAAATAGCCACTCTTTGTTGGAAGCTAAATGCTCATATCCTAAATCAGGGAAACACTTTCTTGCAAAGATGAAAATTAGAAGAGACTTTGGTCCTTGTGAAGTAAATAAACCCATAGTAATTTAGTTTTGCTTCTGCCTAAACACTTTAGTTATTAATCTGAGAATGTAAACTTAATGTATAAGAGATTGTTAGAGACACAGACTTTTACTTCTGAAAATACTTTAGGATGATAGCTTAGATTAAAGAAACTGCTATTGGGCTAGAGGTTAGAGGGTACATGAGGGGAAGAAGAAACTGATTCTTATTTAATGTAATGTGTTGTGCCTAGGTAACTGAATACTGAATACTCCATCATTTATGGTAATAAAACTGTTCTCCTGATATATTATAAACTAGACCCTTGATCAATCTAATAGTCAAACATTGAAATATTATAACACTGATATGAGAACGTACAGGCCTGCACACAAGCGGTGTCAGATATGAGGTTCTGCTACAGATCTTCAAAAAATGAAGGTATGCTGTTGACATAGAGCATGCATTTTATAGAAGTATAAAACAATCCGAAATATGTGAGTAGGGTCCATTACTTCCTGAATTGATCAGACAACAGTGTTTTTAAAACTTTCACGTCTGAAAAACGATCTAACGATTTACACATACGTTTGTTTCTGAGAACTCAGTTAAAACAGAAGACTAGAAATGAAAGATTTGATGTTTGTTGAAAATCTGTGGTTCCATAGACTGTAGTTTACTAATGTCTTCCAAACTAGTTAAATCAACCTTTTTCATTCTTTTTTTTATTTGAAAAAAAAGGTCAGAAAGGCTGAATGCCACTTTCTACAGAAAACACTTGCTGTTAGAATATTGTACATATTTAATCTTATATAAGAGTAGAAATGGTTTGTATGAAATGACTACTAGATAACAATTATTGTTCAATGATAATGTTTTTTATACGAGAAGTGAGTGTGTATATGTGTGTGTTTGTGTGTGTGTGTGTGAGCCTGTGCATACATGTATGTTTGTAGATATTAACCTACACATTAACCTCGGTGCATAAATAATGTGCATATTGGATTTAGAGGGATCTTTGGGGAGAAAGAGGGATAGTTTGCTCATTGTCTTTGTCCAAAAAGCCATTGCTTCTTTTCCTCAGCTCATGGAAATAATTGTATTATTTTTTTATAAGGGTCACAATGACCTTCTCTTTTAGTGGTCAGTCTTTTTTTCACACTTCAATTAGATTGATTGGGTCTCAACTATAAAAATAGTTGGAATACTTCTGAGAATCTGCTTCTGAGTTTACTTTTCCATCACTGTAATGAAAGAAATTGTGTTTATTAAAAAGTTTCACTTATTTTGTAAGAAATCTGATTAACGGAGAGATAAGTCCAGTTTGGATAACGGAGAGATACTTTGCCTGCACTTCTGTAAATCATATGTTACTATTAGAGTTGATGGAGAATATGCAGATTATTAAGGAAAATAGTTTGTCATGGAAGACACTAGTTAGCAGGGAGACAGCAGCTGGTTTTAATAAAAGAACAGGCAAATAATGCTTACTAGTTGAGCCCCTAAGACAAAAATCACAGGCAGATGTTACTATTTTAATGAGATGCAGTAGATATGCTGTTAGAATATGCTGGTGACATTGAGTTGGAAAATATACTGCTTCCAGAAGATATAGAGGAAGATGAATTTGAGGACTGGAGTAATAGAACTAGGATAAAATGTAGTAACATAGACTGCAAGATTATTCCTTTTGGAATGACTAGTCAGGATTTCCAGGTGTAGTCCAGGAGCCTGTCATCCAAAAGGATCAGAAGAAAACATGAATATCATAGAAATCCCAGGATAAATGTAAGCTAGCAGTAAGATCATGAGGTTTGACATCTCTGACCATGAGAAAGCAAGTACTGCCCTAGATGAACCACACAAATTACCAGGAGCTCAGGCAATATTAACATCATTGTATGAGGCTCAGTTGGTAGCTCATCTGGAATACTCGTCAGTCACATTCAAGAAAATGAATGCTAGCTAAATGTGGGAATAGAGACCTTGAAGGGTGATTTATTGCTTGATTTATTCAGTCTATAAAAATGAAGGTTGTAAAGGGACGTGCTTGTTGTATAAAATTTCAATGGCAGTAAACATCAGAAAACACGGAAGAGTGTTTGAATATGAAGGGCAATGTTGTATCTGTGGTATAAGAACTAATGCTTATTATGAATAACTTTTAGCTTTGTCTAGAAAGTCCAAAGAATTAAAAAAAGTTTTTAACAGAACAAATCTATCTTAAATCTACCAATGCATTTAGCGTGGTAGAGATGAAATACCTTGTGCTTTTTATTCTCTTAGTTAGCAGAGTATCCCTTCTGTTATTGCAGCACTTTTCTTTTTCTGTTTGTTTTTCGTTACCATCTCCTGTTCATCCATATAAATTGCTGCATGATCCCAATTTTCATGACAGTTAAGTAGACCAGAGAATCTTAGAAATGAGAGTTACTATGAGTTAAGACTATGCAGTTATCGTATGCATTTTCAGTTACACCACGGGATTAGTTTTTCTTCTGTAATTCACTCTTGTGTTCACTGTGTTTTGGAGGAGCATTTCCAAGATATTTATTTGCACTGACTGTTTAGCTCTGCAAGAATTCCTTGTTGCCTACAGATATCTTCATTTCATTATCTAAGACTTCACACTTTGCAAATCTTTTCTTCTACATTACACTATACTTGTAACTCCCAGCTACCTGTCGCCAATATGGCACCTATGGCACCAGAGCCATCCAACGAGATCTGATTTGCTCTTTAATACTGTCTCATTGAGAGTCTTTTCTGTCTTCGCTGCTAATTCTCCCAAAGCAGGCTGTTAAAATTTGCTTTGCATAATTGTGGTGATCCATGAAGACATTTCCTACCAAAAAAATCCACAAGAAGGAAGAGTATGGAGAGACTGACATGAGCATGGATTTTTCATTACAGCCAGTCTTAAAAAAAAAAAAAAAGACTGCATCAGCAATGCTGGTGATGGTACCTTAAGGAGCTGGTGATGGTGCCTTAGGGACAGTAACAAGAAGTCGGCTCTAAATATGACAAGGCAATTGCACTTGGAAGTAGCAAAAGTTACATTCTGATCTCAGATGTTTCAACACCAAGAAGAGGGAAACAACAGGTGAAGAATAATACTAAAATAAAGCAAAAAGACATGATTATTTTTGCAAAAGGAGCTCTTTGTTCTAGTAGTGATACTTCTTCTTTTGAAACTACTGAGTGAATGTAAGCATGTTCTCTTTTATTTACTGTTGCCGTCTAGCTGAGGAATTCACTACCCTTAATAGAAACATAATTCAGTTCCAGCTACTCATCTTCCAAAAGATTTCCTAATAAGGGCTAGTATTTTCAAACAAAGTCCAGCCGTTCAGTTGAATTAGTGTTACATGTGGTTCTTTTCCTTTTTCCTGAAATATAAATTTTGGCTTTGGCTCCTGTATGCAGTTGATTAACTTGTAATCAGAAGTATTCATTTGCTGTTCTGTTTATTTGTACTTTCTCCCTAGATTTTTAACAGAGATACTACTACAGTAATTGAACTCTATTAACTGTACTTTTGGCTGTTTCCAACATTGAAGCAGTATGGGCTTCAGGAAACTTTATTCCTTTCAAAAAGTACAATTTAATTTAGCTGAGCCGTGATACATTGCAGAAATACAATTTCAAAATATGCCAAATGTATTTAATTAAAGTGTAGGTTATATATCCTATATTAAGTGGAAATCATTCTATAAAATGATTTTATGAAATATTTTATAGAAAGGCCTACTGATAATTCTTAGTGAATTTTACTGAGTTTTGTTTAAAAACAAAGATCATTTTCTTTTTCAACTGATTGCTGCTTAGTTCACAAATATTACTGCAAACATACCCTAAGCTGAAATATTTTCAGAACTAGAATTAAAAAAATAGAGAAATAAAGCAATGACGAAGCACTGCCAATAGAGAGAAAAAATATCTTCAGAGTAGACTAAATGTAAATGTCTGTCTATAGCAGAATCACAGAATGGTTGAGGTTGGAAGGAACATTTGGAGGTCGAGTCCAGTCCTCCTACTCAAAGGATCATCACTTTAAATATGAATTTTATTACCTGTCGTTGTCCCAGTCATGTCTGAAATATTTTGCAATGTTATTTTTTCTGGAACTGGGATTCTGTAGTAAGGTTTAGAGTACCTGCAGTCCTCTGGAGGAGAAGTATTCATGCTCTGTGGCACAGGAGTGAATTTCTGTCTCACAGAAAATTAGACCGCACATGAATCAAATAGTATGATCTGGATAAGTAGTGATAGGCCTGAAATTAATCTTATTTTTTCTTTCCCAAATAGTACTTCTGTCAACATAGATAATGTTTGAGCTTGATTTTAGTGAAGCACCTTGTTCTGCATGAAATAACTCATTCAATTTTTAAGCAATAATTTGGGAGTTTACGTTGTCTAGTTTAAAACCAGGAAGAGTGGAAAATGATCTCTCTTCAGTATTTACGTCACAGGGCTGTTCCCACTATGTCTGAGACATAGTGACTAGGATACTAGCATACAAAGGTCCTCTACTCAAATGCGTGTTCAAGACTGCTAATGCTACTACGTTTGGTTGAATATTGCAGACCCTCATGCAATGACCGTTTCCCTGCAACTCTTACTAAATGTAACCCAGAGCTGTAGAAAACAGTTCCAAATATTTGAGAGAAAGAGAAATTTTGAAGTCAGGCCAATATGGTATGATATTTCTTACAGACCCTTTTGGGTATTATTTTTCTCGTGCAACTGAATTTTCAATGATTTAAAAATGTTTTTAAAATATCCTCTGCAAGCATACAACTGAGATTTTCTTTGCAGTCTTTTTTTTTTTTACAAATCATCTTTAGTATTTTCCTTGGTTGTAGTTTCTATGTAGCTTCAGTCAAGAAGAAAGTGGGACTCTGCATCTAAATATGGGCATAACATTCTCTGTTCGCAGCATATTAGTTCATATTCCTTTAACTTACTTTTTAATACATCATTATGAATATAGGGATATACCTTTTCTTTTTTAACTTCCCATTTACAGAGGGAAGTCTTGATCCTTCTCTGATTATTACTGGAGAGGCCACACCTGGAGTGGCCATCTTAAAATATTAAACTCTTAGAAGTTTGGTGTAAAAGAGAAGAGCTAACTGTGCATTTGATGCTAAGATGTTGGTAAACTCCACATACATGCACTGAGCTGAAAGGAAAGAAGTATTAGATTCAAAGGCTCTTTCTGTTTTTATATCTTATTCAGAGAACTTTACAACTGTGAATGTGAAGGAACCTTTGAGGTAAAAATCTTTTTTTTTTTTTTTTTTTTTTTTGTCTAGGAGTAGAAATAGCAGCAAAAGAATGCATATCAACACTAATAAACGTAATCTACACCAAAGCAGACCATCAACAGATGTTTTCTAAAGAATGTTCAGAGATCATATCACGTGCTGCTTTTATTGCTTATAATGATATTAATGTATTTATACATGATCTACATATCTATAATAGCATTCTATAATACACAGTAATAACAGTAACAGCTCTTAGATATTATGAATTTCAAATCGTAAGTAATGAAATAATTAGAATTTCAGCCGACAGATTTCACCTAGCTCTGGAGAGCTGTGCTGGTAGATGGAAAGAGGACCGGTGCAGTAGCTTTGTCTCCCTGTGCAGAAGCTCTGCATGTAAATAGGGAAGGTCTGGACAACAGCCACCCTGCTGAGATATCTGCTCTCTGAGCACACCCGAAGGATAGTGCTAAAAGCAACTCCCTCTTCTATTGCTTTTTACAGATTAGAAAGAGAATTCATGTTCAGCTGACTGCAGCTCAGATAACAGCAAAGCTGCAGGAGATGGAAGCACAGGTGATGAATAAAAACAGTCATAGACCTGAGAGAACCAGCCTCATGCCCACATGCATTGGTCTTTCAGTGTATCCCCAGCCAGGGCTATTGGCCAGCCAAATATGCTGTTGACTTTGCTGCCAAGAAAAAAAGGAGCAACAGTCTAATATAAACTGTGTGACAAAGGAATTTCATCTCCAGTTGTGCCCCGGGACAGTTATTGCCCAGAGTCTCTTCTGTGCTTTAGATACCACATAAATTAAATGAAGATCAGTAATAATCAGTCTTAAAATAGAACAAAGACAGAAGAGATGAAAATGAACACATAAAACTTCCTTGTTCAGAGGTTATTAATATGCACACTTGCTACTTGCCAACCAATGCAATATACAAAAATTTAGAAAAAAATGAAAAAAGGGTTGAAGCCGTCAATGAAACTGTAGGACTCCAGAATAAAGCTTAGATTTTCACTGTCATTCACTGCCCAGTCAGCTGGTGTACACTTGCACCTTTAGGCATAAACCTTATTCATGAGCAGTGGAAATTATCCTGTGAAATAACTGTTTAAGTCAGTATGATACACTTATAATGAGGCACGGAAAGAATTGAAAAAATGAACTGCAGGTTTTTTTTTTCAATGATTTGTTTTACACTTGTCTTCCAAAGTTTTCTGAGGATTGCTCTGAAATCACTCTGCAGAAGTCCTTGATACTTGTTGACAGACTCATACATATTTTATTTTGTTTACACAGAGTCTTTTTTCATATTGCAAAAATACTGGGTTACTGCTGCCTGATACCCTTAAGAACATTACTTAAAGTTCTTCAGAAATGAAATCTTAGAATTGAGGTAGTTTTCTTCTGGGAAGTTGTAAATGTCTGGCGATTCCAGTAGAAATGCCATGTGTGCTGGAATTTTTACAATTTAGAATCACTTTGCCATTTTTGTTGCATTTTCAACTAAGAAAAATGCTAGATTTTTTATTTACTAAAGAAAGAAACCAAGGCAGAATGGTCTGTATGAAAAAGCAGTGTGAGAGATAATACCTTTTCACAGTCAGGAAAGCAGAGAAATGTCCTTTCCTCTCCTTTGAGCTGCATTGCTGCCTGCCCTCCAGTTTCCTCATGGCTACTGCTCCCAAGTGTGGTCACACATAAGTACATAAGGTAAATGCTGAGTCTCGAGGAAGTTGTTCGTCTTTCACTTTGTTTTTGTGATATGTGAAGCATGAAGGATGTGGATGGACAAAGTGCATAGATGGATGTGGATGGACAAAGATGGACAAAGGATGTGGATGGATAAAGTAGGATGGATGCCCAAAACAGAAGCACAACTTCTGTCTTCCAAGATTAGGATGACTGGGTAACTAGTTTTAATTTAAAACAAACAGCGTGTGAACCTTGGTGTTTTATGGAGGCTTTTGTATCTTTGGAGTAAAAATCAATGTCTTGGAAATCCACTTATTTGGAATGTTTCTATTTTCTCTGATCTTAGGGCAGAACTTGTCAGATGGGCAAATTATCATAATGCAGTTACATGCAAATAGATTTCCTTTTTGAAAGCAGGTTAAAATATAGGAAGATACGAAGAATATATGAAGGAAAGAATCTCAGTGCCACTGTTTTGATTAGTTTTGATTTCACATTGCCGTTGATGGCTTGCATGTTTATTTATAGCTCTGCTGTTTGATTGGATTTGATGGTGCAAAGTGTTCTGTCTCAGAGCATGGCCAGACTGAAACACTGAAGTAGATAGAGACCTACAGTTTATATTAAAAAGTACATCATTTTTACCTGTCTCTCTTCCTTTGAAAATCCATCTACTGTGTATCTTCTCTCCTGTGCAGTTCATGGTTTTGGGGACAGATTCCTTTGACAAGACTCATCTGCATTCTTCAGGCTAGACTCCAGAATGACTGAAGTTTTAGTGGGGGGAAGATCTTCAAGGATCATTGAAAACAAACTGTTGCATAGTAGAGTAGGCCTGTATTTTATTTGTAGTAATAGAAACTTCTGTTAAAATTTAGTGGAAAGGAATAATTTAGAGAAAAACATTTTGTAGGGAAAGTTACAAACCATATTAAGAGCCTGATTGTTCTGGCTAGGTAGACGTATTTCAAATGATCCACAATGCTGTGAAAGGGATGATTTAGCAAGGTTGTCCAAAGGATCTGATTAATCTAGGAACCAAACTCTTTCTCTGGAGTCTCATTAGTGGCCTTATGTGTCACAGCTATTTCCAGAGTTAGATGTGACAGAATTGAGTTGCATTTGTATTGCACTTACCTGTTCTTTGGTAAGTTACAGCTTTACAGCTTTATCAATAGCCTCATTACATTGGAAGAGAGCTGTTATCTCTGGCACAAGTTGGAATGCATCTTGTTCTATGTATGTCTCAAGAGCTAGGTCTGTTCTTAATAAATAAATAAGCCATTGTTGAATGGGGTATCCAGAAGACATGACATAAGATGCCAGGGTGGAATTAAGTGACAGTCCACACTTTGATTGCACTTAAATAGTTCTAAATACAGTTCTAGCTACTTTTCTTTAGGAAATGTTCCAATTTCCCATACTTTCATTCTGTTCTTTATTCCAGAGAAGCAGAAAAGTTTATGACTAAGCTGATAAAATGGCAAGACTTTTGTTAGGTTCCCAAAGTCTCTTACTAACCTAAGGTTCAGGCTCATCCTGTACATCCCGGTACTAGCTCTTCCAAAGGATGCCGTGATCCAAATCCCAGGCCCATTAAATTGTCTTGTGCTAATTCTGGGGTAAACATTTTTAAATGACTGATCATATTCCCCAAATTCTCAGAAGTGTGATGTTTTCCGAATGAGCACCCCAGAATGGAACAGAATACAGCCTTATCCCTTAAAGTTTACTCATACTGGCGATAGAAGGGAATACTATGAAGAATAAGAAAAGACCTGCCCAGTCCCTGTCATTGTGGCTGAGAGAAAATCTTCAGCAAATATTGGTGACTGAGTATTTAATGGTATGGACTGTTTCAGGCACACAGTGTCACTCAGTTGGAGGTGGCAGCTGCCTCCATTTCTTTACTTGCATTGATCTAGGAAAAAAAAGTCTGGAATAAGTGTTTATTACTAAGTAGGTATTGAATATTCCTTAGGTGGCAGCAGTGAGCCAGTCACACTGGCCTGAGGTGGCCTTATCTCCCTTCCTTTTCACTGGGCTCAGGAAGCTTTGTTGCTCAATGCTGACTGGTGACGATTTTTACAGGGACATGATGCTGACTGCAGTGAATAATGCATAGACTGGAGTTGGTAATAATATGTCCCTCACAGATTTTCTGTACCTTTAAACATGAAAGGTCACTGAGGAGAATTTACTAAATACAAATGACCTGCTCAAAGCTGAACAAAATTACTTACGCACAGTTAAAATTCAGACCTAATTATTTTAGATACAAACTCCCACTCTTGCTGACCTTTTTAAGCCACTTTTTTGGCACTGGAAATAGCAGACATTTGCCGAGGACTGTTGAAACCTCCATTCAGTATTATTTGTTCATCCATTGAACACAGTTGCTTTTAAAGAAATGTGTTTTACCATTGTACTACAGTTTAAAACAATGATTAAACTAGTTTTGAACCAAGGTAGAGATTGTATTTTATGGGCTTTATGATTCTGTGGGGGTAAAATCTGATACTATATCTAGAAAGGATTGAGTTCTAACTTCCAGACATGTTTCCCTCTGTGGCCAGTCCCATGTTTCTGTGTCTCTCAGCTGATGCCTTTCACACTAGCATGGTGCAACCAAATCTTCTTGAACTAGAGACAGATTCTGGGGCAGAGAGCAAGAGCACTGCTAATGATGACTGGCTAGGTATCAATCTTCAAAGATGCAAACCAGGAGCAAAACAAAAAAAGGGAAGATTAGTCTAAGCAAGTATAGGTATCTGAGAAGCAGTTGTCCATCTGTCACTTCAAGTTTGCTTTCTAGACAGTAGAGGGAAATGTGTGTTTTGGGATGTGGCTTATTCATCATTAAATGAAAGTCTCAGATACCCCAAAATGATCCACATCTTCAAATGCCTCTTTCTCTTCAGCACTCTAGAAGGAATCTGGAATAACCAGCTCTGATACAGAGTCGATAGACTTGTAAAGTCACAATCTTCTGTTCAGATACTAATCAAGAATTCTGTGCGTGTGCATGTATCTATTTTGTACCTTTGCATTGATTGCTTGCATGAGAGAAGCTGCTAATGTATTTCTGTACAGGTTGGTGAACGCTTAGGCTCAAATGAGAAGTAATGACCATGAGGAGATTTAGATAAGGCTGTTGCTTAATTATTTTACATGTAATCAAATCAGAAGAAACAACCAGAGGTGCTTTTTCTCTGATGATTATTTTAAATATCTTATTTATTCTGATGAGCAAATGTCTTCATCTTGTGCTTGGTATATATCTTGCTAGTCAAACTAAATTGAATAACTGTAGATGAAAGTAATGAGTAATTTCTAATCCTGCTGTAACTTTAACTAGGAAGTGTTATCAGCAGAGCTGTCCAAGACTTTCATTCAGTGTCATTCATTAAGCCGAATGTATAATATTAGCAATTTCCTGTGGTACTTTGTTTCTAATGAAAAAATAGGTAATTTCAATAATAATTCTTCTTTTTTTTGGTGAAGTACCACTAACAAAAAATGTGAAATTTTCTCTATTATGTGATACTAGGCAACAATACTACCAGTTTCTGCACATGATGCATTTACTTTTCAAAGAGCAACATCAGACAGTTACAACCACCATTGTACTCCTATCCATCTAGTGCTTTGTTTGCTGCATATAACAGTGGGAGACATGGCTATTCTAATTTTGCTGCAGGAGCTAACTTTTCCTTGTGTTAATGCTTTTATTTGAACTATGCCTTTTTAGGAGTGCATTAATATTACTTTCCCTGTATCATTGCAAATAATCTGTTGTGAAAATAACAAAAATATTTGGACAACATGGATTTTTGTTGAATTGAAAATGAAGGAGAGAAACCATGAGGCAACTTACTCCAGTTGGATCAACAATTTGTCCCAAAAGTTAGAGTGATGTTAATGTAGGGTGACAGACTTGACCTCTCCTGGCTTTCTTCTCATCTTTTTTTATCTGTGCTACCTGTCACTGCAGTATCAGCAGTAGTTACCACAGGAGCCACAAGCAGTAAAGAAGTAGGATAATCAGTTTATCTTTCTAAAGGAAAAGAGAATGGAATTAATTAGTAAAATTGAAAAAGTGAGACTGTGATGAGAACCTGATGGTCGTCATTCCAGCATACCTTTATTAATTGCAGACTTTTATACTTGCCATAGATGTGCTGTTTAGAGTGTTACATGCACAGGTAATTTCTGGTTTTGCTCTGTTCTCCTCTTTGGTGAGGTATGTTTATTTTGAAGGAATAAATTGCTTTTGAGAGCATGGTGCTGGAAAAAAAATAATATTTATTTCAAAGCTTCAGAATATGGACAGCAGAAGAACTGCTCCATAGAATAAATCTCATTAGATTTTTTTCCCCCTATTTGTTGTACAGAGTTTTCCATCCTGTTCAGACTTGCACTGACAATGTTATTGACAATCATTTTGCCATCCTAACTGGAGCAAAGACTTCCAGAGACACTGCAAATATATACTTCTCAACTATTTATTTTATATTCTTATTTAATATACCAATTTTTATAATTCATCTCAGAACATATTAATAGTAGCAAGAGTTATTTGTTTTTTGTAATGTTAACAATCATAGACCTCAAAGCATTTCATGAAGGAACAGCAAATGACACTGCCTCATTTTACTGAGGTACAAACTTCTGTGCTGGAAGTGACCCACTGAAGATCTCACAGTCTTCAGAAGGGACAACTTCCTAAAAACCTATGGTTACAATTACCTCATTAAAAATATTTTGAATTTTTTCTTTCTGAAGACTCAAGAGATGTTTTTATCTTATTGAGATGCTGTCGTGTGCTTGAAAATAGAGTGCTGACAATGCACATGTTTGTGTGTGAGCATGTGTGTCTGTGTGTAATCTTTATTTAGATATATTTTTCAGAACAAAAATGCCATGAAACCTTGAATGTTCATATACTCAAACCTATCTGAATATCACATATGTATTAAATGACTGTTTCTGCAGTTGATATTTTATACTTCAGAAAGTAACTTGGTGAAAATTGTTATCGTACTTGGTAGCACTGTCGTGAGCTGTGTGTAACAAGATCTTTATATTCAGAATGCCTCAATATTTCTATCAGTAGTTTACTGTTGTCATAAGTTATCTTTGAGAAGTACTAGAATATACTGTTATAACCTTGCTGAATAGAAAGATGCCTGATCTTCTCCTTTCCTTCTATAAATTCTTGAGAAGAGCAGACAAGAAATTCAGTGACTACAGATTGATGTTTAATATATTATTGTTCTATTTGGACTGTTAGAACAGAACTTGTTTGTTACAGACTAGTGGGTTCATTTTAGTGGAGTGGTTGTGAGTTGTACTGAAAATACATTATTTTATGTAAATTATACCTCTGTAAGTTGGTAATTATAAATCATTTGAATTTTCAGGCATATTGTGCTTGAACAGGAAGTTATGGGAAAGTTGGTTTTTAGTCATTAATACAGCAAATTTTCATCACTGTCATTTTAATATGATATTGTCACATTACACGCATGTTGCTAGTTTTATTTAAATGTGATGCATTGATGATTAGGCTGAGGTTGAGATCTTCTCAGGGTATAGCCCCATGAAGATCCACACAACATGAACTGGAGCTTTGGGGAAATTTATGCACACTTCTGTGAATCTTTATGTAAGACAAAAAAAATCTTTCTTGTAATAAACGGAAGAGAAGATTTCAATAGGACCATGCACTTTATGTTTGTTTCAGCTTACTTATGCTTTTATGTTTGGTTTGATACAGTGATTGAACCTGTCAAGCCCCAAGTTTCCCTAAAAATGACAGAAAGTGGATGGAAAAGTTAAGATGTTTGAAAAGTCTTTGTTCTTCATTTTGCATCTTCCTGCATTCTCAACTTAGCTTGCACACAGTAGAAGCTTGAGAGAAGGAGATATGTCTATCATGTCACAGACTGAAATGATTGCATTGTCTTAAAAACTGTGATCATATCTGTGCCTATATTTGAAGCTGAAGTTTCTAACTTCACTATTCCTCCAAAATATGTTATTTTAGTCAACATATTAAATACATGTATTTGAAACTGGGAATAAAGAGATATTGTGATTATACCTTCTCCTGGAAGCCATATCATGCAGATACATTTATAAGAAATAATTTTAAAATAAAATAATGTTTAGATACAAGTCATTGTATGGTGACATTGGCTCCTCTCTGAAATGCACAAAATTAACTTTCGAAGGAACTGGAGATTGTCTTCATGTGCTTTTACAGAAGAAAACACACTACATATCACTACTGCATAGGTTAAATCCTATGACTAGATTCTTCTTTTTAAAAATACCTGCCCTTTTTAATACTTAATGTGCTGGTTTTGTTATTATTCCTACTGTAAATATAAGGTATTTAATTGATTGTAATCATTAATATTTAGAAGGCTCCAACACAATTACTTAAGTATATAGCTTAAGCTTATTCCAAATACTTCTTTTATTATTTCCTACTCTGACAGTAGCAATGTCATTTAACCTATCAAAAAACTTAACAGATTTTCTCTTTTGATGCCTGACCTTATCTGCAGCTGTTGATGTCATTTTTCATATGGTTTTACTAGAAATTGCCTACCAGTTCATCCTATATTTTTTCATGAGGCTAGGAATGGCGTTTTTATAAATAGGCTTGGGTTTGTTGTTTCCTCTACAAATACGCATCACATTAGATTCTATTGTATTGACTGAGTTGTAAAATGTAGTATAACATAGAGGCTATAATACAAAAATTGAATGTTTCCTTAAAAAATATTTGTTAATGACAGAGCAAGATCTTATTCTGATCTAATGTTCCCCCTTATGCAATTTTGATTCATATTGTGTATAGCAATCTAAAACTTCATTTTTGGTTCAGCAGTTATGTGTAATGCTTATTCTGACCTATTACTGCATAGAATTTATGTATCTTGTGTTTTGTTGTGCCTAGTGTTTTGCTGGACAGGCCATTGAAATTTTCTCATATTCCAAACTGGCTAACCTTTCATAATATGAACATACCTCATGTTCAAGAAGCACTCTCATTAATGATGATAGTAATCCTAAACAGCAGAGAGCTTTATCTGTCATTTTGAAGACAAAAATAAAAGCTATTTAAAATAATTTGTATAATATACAGATAATAAGAGATTAGCACATCTGTTCCAAAGACCTTGACCTTCAAACCATTAGCTCAGCAAGACTCAAGCACCATGGTGTAATCCTGCTATGACAGGCAACTTTGTTTTACCTTTTTATCTTATGATCTTCATCCATGAGCTAATATATATTGAAATGTATAAAGAATGTTGTAGTTTGATTTGAATTATTCCAATCCAGAATATAGACAAAAATTGCTGTAAAGAAAAAGTCCTATTTAGTCAAGGGTAAGTCTAGCACCATGAAAAATAAGATTGATTTATTTTATTTTCATTATTTCAATGTGATGTACACTTAGAAATGATTTTTCTTTATTCCACAGACAAGAAAATTTACAATTTGAAATCTGTGGTTCAAGCTGACTGTAGATTTTTTTTGTTTGGATGAGAAATGATTTGCAAATTTCCATTCATAGACATCTGCTTGATTTTCTGCTACTTCTCATTTTCTTTGGTACTGAAATTCATATACAATTTTGATTTTCAGTTTTCTAATTTTCCATCACTTCCTTTGTGATGTGTTTGTCAGTGCCTTCTGTGCTCAAATAGCAAGAAAACTTAGACCTGAATCTCAGCTTCTTCTTGTACATAATCTAGAAGGATGAAAATGGCAATAAATAGGCAGCAAGTTTTGGAATTGTCTTCATTTTGTACTGTAATATCAGGTATGTATTAGCATATGTAGAACATTTGAAGGTGTCACACTAGTCCAACAAATGCGATTTTATTACTGACCTTACTATTATGTCTACACTATCGTATTGAAATGCTGCAGTTCAAGTAAACCTTTTTCTTTCTGATGGTATAGAGCTTTGGAATCATTTTCACTTCAAAAAATATCTAGAGGTAGTTTTGGGGAGGTTGATTGTCTATTAAAATAGACAATATAACCACCATTTCATTTTCTTTCTCCACCTCATTCTGTCTCTTTTTGAAAGGTCTTTAACACTTTGTAAATGGCCTACTTAAATCTGTGGGCTGTAATTCAAGTACTCTCACGTATTCATTTATAATATATTGATAATAGTCATCCTTTTGTTTTTCTTAGCTTTTCATCATGTTTGTATTAGATGAATTATACACAGAAATGTATTGTCACAAAAGCCAGGGGTTGTAATAAAGAAATCTTACCTAGTAATCAAAATTTTGCATAATTTGCTGGAAAAGAAACACAGCTCTTCTCTTTATATAAGATTTTGTTTTTGCTAACTGTTTTCTCATTTTCTTTGCCTTTAATAAAGGCAATGCCTTCTCAGTAAGCAAGATTTGCAACTCGGAGAAGAGAGAAGAATGAGAAATGGGCAGCCATGTGAAACTATAAAAATAAGCCCAAATCACTTTTAATGGCAAAAGAGAAGGTGTTTTTTTAAAAAAAAAGTTCCTTCTGTCTCAGATTATCTTGCAATGCCTTATCTTGCATTGTGATCAAAGCAACATTGTTGCTGGGATAATTCTTCATGCTGCTTTGTATTTGCAGCACCTTTAAATCTTGTCAGTAGAGTTTTCTTCAGTGCATATTTGATAATGGACATAAACCAGCAATATTGGATGTGAAGCTTACGGTTTCTTAGCAGAGTTATTCTGGAGCATCAATTTGAGAACTTTGGCTGAACGGTCTGTCTCTAAAACGGAGTCTCTGTGTACAGTCGTCCACTTTCAATAACATAAACACAAAGGGAACAATTATATCTTTCAGTTATGCAGTGTTTATCTAGCACAGACCCATTGCCCAAGACTGTAGGTGTTTTTACATACTGACTATTGTAACTCATGTGAAGCCGTTTGAACCTTACGCCAGAAGCATAAGGTCTTGAAAGTGAAAAATTCAGTAACGGTCTCACTCACTCTTTTCCTGTCTTAACTACTGCTAAAATGAAACCTGATTAATAGATAATC
>JAUBOD010000810.1:2081758-2102940 GCA_032353885.1 Nothura maculosa
TTAAAGATGGATGGAGTATTTCCATAATTAAATTATATTTTCAAAATACACACAGACTTTTTAAGACAACAACAGCACTAAGATTTCTTGCAATGTAAATGAGTGTTGAGGATGATGTCTCAGTTTTGCAGTCTCTCAGGTGGATTTATACCAAAATTCATGCAGAAGGAGTCAAATTCAACATGTTAGTGTTATAAGTTCCTGAGTTTATCTGACTCTACTCATCTAGCTCTGAACAGCTATACTAGAAAAATGCATCCAACAAAGTTGCCAAGAATGTTTTGTGCTCTTCTGTACTTAAACATCCTGAGAAAATACACTGCTGAGTGAATTTTTGAACCTTTCAGCAATATATTATGAAATATTAGCTGGCAGGTAGTTCAGTACTTTTTCACTCCAAGGCCCTATAATGTAATCACGGTTGTAAAAGGAGCTGGTGGCTGAAGCAACTTGATCATTCCTCCCAGAGCTACAGTGCCAAGTGGTTAAAAGAGAGAGGAGAGAGCGAGGAAAGGAGGAACCCAGAGATCATTCTACCCAGAAACAGCTCAAGACATTTAAGCAAAGGTGAAGCTGCTCTAGGTGCTGACTGCTTGCTAAGAATTATATCCCAGCTGATGTTTAGTATTCCTTAAACCTAAGAGGTAAGCATTGATTTTCTGTGTTACTATGCTGAGCCTTTGTATTCATTTGCTTTAGCAGCATGTGTTAATCTGCAGTTGTAGCTTTGCAAAGCTGCAGACACTGAGAAAAAAAAAACTTTACCAATTTCATACTGTTCATTCTATGTACTGGAAATGGCAGAAACATTTTTAAAGGGAAATACAATAGCAAACTGGAGATTTTGGTAGTGTTTAAGTACACCTACAAAAGCTTAATGTTGCTATTTAAACAAATTAACCTAGGGAAGAGCTTCAGAATATACTAAACAATTGGCAGAATGGGATTTCTGAGTGAAAAGGGAACTGTTGCTTAAGCTGTAAGGTGGTCTGATTCCTGCTTTATAAATTAGTGCTGAGTTATAGTTCAAGAACTTTACAAGTTTATAAAAGGGAATATACTATATTTTGGTATAAAATATTTTGGTATTATTAGTGTTTCAATTTGCCTTTTTTATGCATGTTATTAGAACGTTAGACTCTTGTTTTCCATTATGTGCATCATATAGTTTTCAGGAAATTTTGAAAAAGCATAGAAATATTAAGTTACTAGCGATGTCTTATTGGTGGTCTCATCATATAAGATACACTCTTTTAGTAATCATACTCCTATCTTACATTTCTAATTACAGATGCTGCTTTGTAACTGTGAATTATGTATATCTGAAGTATATTCAGCATTTGCATTTCAATTTTTGCATTCCTCGGAGCAAAGAGGGATAGCACTTTCCTGAGAGTTTGTGTAGTTTTTGACTGTGTGACTTGGTATTAATTTGGATTTGAAAGCACTATGTGTTTTACTTTCTTGCTTCTACCTTTATTTAAGTAACAGTCTCAAAGAAATATACTAAAATTTGTTGTGGCTCTCCATAAACAAAAATGACTTCAGGACTTGATAAGTTTATTTAAATATATTTATATCCTTAAAGAACTAAAACTTTTGTTTTTCTGAGGAAGCTCTTCTGCTTTCCTCTATATTCTAATTTTGTCTTCCTCTCTTGCTCTAAGTGGCAGCTGTGTCCCAGCACCCTTTAAGCAGACAAATGTTATATCTACACATATGCCAGTTTTCTTGTAGGGATTAGCCAGCAGTAAGCAATATAATAATATAACACAGTTTTGCTCTAAAACCTTTAATATTGAAATGCAAACAGCTCTTGGGAGTTTCACATTTCATTCTAGTTCACTTTCTGCTGCATTCTAACAAGCCCAAAGAGCCTATGAGAAAATGAGTGCTTGAATTTTTATAAACTGTTTATGCAGGAAATAATTTGTTGAAAACATGACTTCGCTCTGTTACTAATTGAATTCCATTGAAAGAGGCTCTAAGAATTGAAGAACTGCCCATGTATGCGTATTTTCAGCTTCATTTACATATTCTGTATTTATACTGTGCATTCCATGTATATGTGAATAAGAAAATGTGGATGATGTTATTTCTGTATGTTTATAAAGACTGTTCAGTGCAATCCCAGCAGTAAAACCTCATTACTGTATATCATCACTGATTGCCTCATTTTGTCTGACAGACAGTGGCTCATTTCACCTCAACAAGTATGTGACCAAAACTATTAATTGAAAAGCCTTGAGACAAAAAGCATTAGTATTCTAAGAAGCTACAAGTGAATTTCTGAGCAGATACACATGCTTTTCTTTTAGGTAACATGTGTCTGGTACAGCTAAATGCAACTCTTTTCCCTGACGTGAGAAAATCATATATGTCAGAGAAATCATATAAAACCACCAGCTCATTTTTACTTTTTTTTTTTCCAGTCAAATATGATCTGGAGAATCTTTGTTTAAAGATGCAGGATTCAGAAAGGTAGTTGCCTAAAGTTTTGATGCCATAAACCCATTGTCAGGTAGTAAATAGTGGTGCTATTTTCAAGTTCTTACTTTTCTATACTGTAGTTTGCATGTGACACTAAACCAGTTGTTTTTGCCACTCCGAGGACTGTTTCAGCTTGATAGAAGTGAAGAGGAGCTGTTGGTTAATTGACTCTTTACTGTGAAATAGGAATTTAAACGATTAAGAGTTTAAGTTCACAAATTTCTGTTGAGTGAGTAACACAACCAAAGGCTGAGATTTTACAATGTACTGGCTAAAATGCCATAGATTTTTGCGAGTGGACCAGTAACAAAGTTAAAGCATTAATAAAACTGTTAACAGCATTTGAGTCAAGCCTTCTTTTGTTAGGTTTGGTGGTTTTTTTTCTTTGTTTGTATTTAAATAACTGAGAAAAAATATGTAAATTAATGACTTAATTGCATTTTTTCTTTATTATTTCAAGATATTCCTTGGGAATGAAATTAGTTTGCCAACTGAATGTGTGATTTGCTATTTCATTATGAAATGCAATTTTTTTTCAAAGTCTTGATCATTTATTCCACCTAAAAATATCAACACTTTTTCTAGAAGGTTTAAAAAGTTATTATTTTATAGCTATTTTAATAGTATAAATATTGCTTGTGCTTATGTTTTAGTAAACAGGAATAAGAAAAAGGACCTGATGCTTTATATTTGTATTTCAGAGCTTGGGACCAAACTTTTCAGAATGTAAACAATATTCTTCTTTCTTTGAGTATATTGTGATATGCACAATGTTGGACAAACCTTTGAAAACCATTCACTGGAATATTTTGGATGTCTTTCTATAAACAACTTATATGAACCAGATGGTATGCCCAAATGGGCAAAATATGAAACGTTGTAGATTGTTGTAGGATAAAAAGTCAGGGGAATATTTATATTTAAATGTCCTTTTTTGCTGTTTGTCTTCTGTGATTCTCTACATAGTCACTATGCGCTTTCAAGCTCTGAGATCAATCTACAGCTGTGCCCGTCTGAGAGGTACACCCTATAAAAGCAGCAAATACCATTTGAACTGTTTCCTTCTTTTGCTACCTGATTTAGGACTTCAAGCCAGGGGCCACTTAAGTGGTTCACGTGCAGATACATTTGCTGTTGTTCAGATATGTGACGTGCAGAATGGGAGGGATGCTGTGGAAGTTCTCGTTCAGCAGGTCTCCAGCCAGCCAGAGTGGAGGCTGCAGGGTCACTAACACAACGAAAACGGCCCAGAAGGGAAGGTGCCACTTTGCTGTCCCCTTCCCTGCTCTTTAATTTGGGAGTGACCCATAACAGACACACGTAGAAGCTGGCACCCTCTTGCTGATGTCTCGCACAGTTGGTGTGTGAACCAACATATGGCCTTGGTGCTGCCAGGTTTCAGGGAGAGCTGGCTGGGAGCTCTGCTCCTTCTAGGCGTGTTGCTCCGCGTGCCATGCAAGGACACTAGTGTTAATACCTTGCTTAGTATCACTTTTTACTAGTGGATTTACTAATGGTTTATGCTTTGTTTTCCTTGATGTTCTTTTGAAGCATTCATGAATTTTCCATGCTGTATACCCAAATCAGCCATAGGCATTTTTACTGTTAACTGACTAAAAATGCCCTCAAGTATCATTTTGGTTGTGGCTCAGTCAGTATGCAAAAGACCATAACAGGTTTGGCTTTTTCTGCCCTGTGCAGTTTGCTAACAAAAAGTCACCCAGCTTGTGTCCTGACTTAAGCCTTATGCCCCAAGCCGTGTCCCATGAAGTATATCCCATTGGCATCACAGGGCAAAAGCTTTATGCCAGCAGGCTGGGACACAGCTCACTGAACTGAAACAACTGCAGGATGTAGTGGTTATTTCTGAGAGCAACATGTGGGGCCAAGAAGAAGCTCAGACCAATGGTGATACCTTCATTTGGGGCAGTCGTGGCCTGAGAGCAATGCGGGTAAGTTTGTTTTGGCCTATTGGTCCGTGGTACCCAGGGATTGCACCAGAGGTTGGATGTATCTCAGGTAGCCCATCCTAATTCCATAGATACCATCACTGACTTGTTCTGGCCAGCTTTCAACAGCATTTTTCTCGTGGCTAATATACTTTGAGGTGATTTGGAAATACAGAAATGGAGACATATCAACTGCATTGATATTTTCTTTCATTAATAAATTTAACATAGTGAATACACTAAGAACTCATGTTTTGCTCTTCATTAATTTATTCTTGTCTAGGAATCACTAGATAGGCTATTTTCGTAGTAGGTGGAGTGAAATAGTAAAGTGCACGCATTCATCAGTGTGTCGTAGCAAGGGCGTTACAAGACTCTTAATGAACCGTAAAAATCATACGGACCAAGTATGTTTTATAGCTGCAGATGGTTACTTTATGAGCCTTTTGCATGTAGCTAAACCTGCCAAAATGTTCCATTACAATCACTCTGTAATAGCTTTTTTTCTTTTTTTTCTAGTTTGTAGCTGTTAAACTGTGTTTAGATGCAATTTATGCACATTAATCTGCATTTCTGCACAAAGAAAGCTTTATACAATAAAAGCATACAAACCATTCTGGACTAAATTTTGCCCCTAAATGGTATTCATTACAGAGGCAGTTTATCTTCATTCTGCATGATGAGTATAGTGTAATTTACATAGCACAAGGAAATATCTGTAACATATTATAAAACTTAATTGTGCATATAAAACAGTAATAAAAATCAGGAGCTGGAGCACGTATTCTCCACTACATATCCAGACAAGAGAAAGGATATGACTTAAAAGTTGTACACCAGAATAACTTGTATCAGCATCAGAGGGATTTTATAAGTAACAAAGACCAGTTTCCAACTCAGTTGTATTCTAACCACCTGCCCATTGAACTAGGTTTTCCTGAAGAGCTTACAGGAATATACTAATAAAACAAACTATTCTCTTTTCCTTTTGGCTATAAGTGGATTAAAAAATATGATGTTTATAACTGACCAGTGTAACACTTGAAAAATGTTAAATGTGTGTTTCTCAGTCAGGTGTAAAGGCGATTCTATTTATGCCATAAAAATAATTCTGTATTTTAGCATTTTGTCTTGGATTATTTTTGTGTTATGCATCTGATTTATTAAAGCTGTTAAATCTGTGATTATAAGATAAAATATGTAAAGGGACTCTGTAGTTTTTTCAGTAACATTGTGGATGTTTCCAGAAAATATTGAAATATTGTGAATATTGTTAGGACTTACAGGAGGAAGCAAAAAACTTTTCTTTTTATCTTCCATTTGAAAAGAAATGTTGGAGAGACAAGAAAAAGGAGTGGAATCCAATATAGTATGATGGAGAAGAGTGACTTGGAAAGTATTGCAAACAAGAAAATTTGGTATATATGACATAATAAGATAAGGCTTTACACATGCATATGGCCATGCACTAGGTTTCCTAATTCACTGTTGAACATTTAAAATCTGTGGTGAAAAGACACTCAAGCAACAACACTGACGCTACCCATGGTAATATAGTTTACTCTGTTGTAATAAAGTGCTTGTCATGTAAGTCCAACTTTGGCTCATAGCTAAAATACACACTTTTGTAATTTAGTGGATTTTCTTTTACAGTGATTTTATTTTTTCTGAATATGTTTTCTAATTACACTTTCCCAACATCCTGTCTCTGATGGCTAAGTTTCTGCACCTGCAGCATTGTCCAGGTGGCCCAGAGCAAACTCCCTTTCTGCAGTCTGTGCCAAGCTCACGATGGGCTTCAATGTCTCATTTCTCCCGTTTCCGGTCTGGGAATGCTCATAATCCTCAAGACAACCCTGCTCAGCTTCCTGCATGTCTACTCGGCTGCATTTTAGCCTTCTGCTCCTGCTGCCGGATCTCAGTGGCTCCAGGAAAGGATGCAGAGGGTGAAACACATAATCTAACCCCCTTGGTGCGAGCAGATGGAAACAAGCAGGCAATGTGAGACAGGTACCAACGAGACAGAGAGAGGCACAGAGCAACGTGGGCAACAAACGTGTGGCTACTGAAAATACAAGGCTCATATTTTGTCACAGGGCTCTGCATGTGGATTATATATCTTGGACTGGTTTCTCATTCATTTTTGATGCTCAGTTTGCATTTCAAGGTTCATGTGCCGGATGCACCATCTATTTTATAAGTTAGAGATTGCAAATGCAATGCTCTGCATTTCTGCATTAGAATCACCTAAGTTGCAGCAAATACCTTCCACAACCATCTACGCTGTCTGCTTTGTACTTAGAGATGTTGAATAGTATGCTTTCTGCTAACTAAACCAGGAATTTGGATGAGACTTGGTTGCTCACAGCAAAAGCTCTGGGTTCCTGGCCTCAGAAGGGAGCAAAGAAACTACGGCTGTCCTGACATAGCAGGTTTCTTCCCTTTAGACATTTGAGTTTCCGCTGCTTAATGGCCACAGATATACAACCCTATCCAGAAGGCCTAAAAAGAAAACCAGGGCTGCTTTTGCTGTGTCTCAACCCAATGTACAAATGCTCTCTTTTTTCTTTATCTTTTTTTTTTTTTTTTAGCCTTTTAGCCATGCTTTCTGTGTCTCTGATCACTTCAAAGATGTTACTGTGATAACCTATGGAGAGAGAAAGCTGTTCTCTCCTGTGTGATTTCTTCCTGCTCTCTACTAGCTCTGCGGACCTGAAGAGCACAGGCCGGCTCTTCTGCATAGCAGGGCAGGCCGGGGTGCACCACCAAATCCCTGACTTCAGTGTGAAGAGAAGTTAAGATTTGTAATAGCCTCAGGCATAACTAGATCTGTTTGAAACAAAAGTTTTCAGAGCCATTCAGCCGCCACAGCAGGTGGGGATGGAAGAGGCATTTATTTGCAGGGTTATTTCCCTAAGCAAAGTCTGAAAGGGAAGTAGAGACTTTGGTGACAGTAAATCAAAGAGCACTCTACATGAATGGGAGAAACATTGAAGAATATTTTTACATGCATTTATCTGAAACTTTGTCAAATCTATTTCTTCCTGAAAAAGAATAATGTTACCAGTTGAATGGAAACAAACAGGACATTGAGTTTGTAGTCAACACACATGATTAAATTGCATGGACACTTTGCTAAGAATATTTTAGTTAAACATTTTTCAGAGTGCTCATTATTATTCAGATACACTTCTTTTTTTCCAATGTACCACTAAATTCTTTTAAGTCACCATCTGCATCTTGAACTCAGAACTACTCTGGAATGGGATGGGACCTCTCCTTGCTCAAGGGTAAATTGAAATTTTCCAAGTGGAACTCAGATTTCTTTTTAAAAAATGTGTGATATAATTTTCTCCAAATTAATCAAGTTATTAAACAACTTGACAAGTATTACACTACTTTAGTCAATTGCAAGTTGATTCTGTGAAGGCCATTATCTTCCAAATGGATTCTCAGAGAGTTAATACTGCTTAGAACACTAAGATCTGAAGTTACATAAAATTTATGTTTGACTTTGAAGAATTTCAAAGATGAAAAGAATGGACAAAAAAAACACAGCATCAAAACACATCTTTTTATTTTTAATGCTAAGTGCTTTATAGTTAACATTTTTTTCTGTTGAATAGATGAAGAGTTTTACTTTCTTCTATTTTTTTTCAATGAGAATTGTATGATAACTTTTTTGTGGTCACCCAACTGAAGTAGGAAGGTTAGAGACACCAAGTATATGGTTATCAAACACTATCAATCACAGTTACCCTGTCTTCCTTCTGACTATATAAAGGATATTAATGGCACACAATTTCTAACAGTTTATCCAAAGAAAGTTCTTCATGCTTCTATCTCCTTTTAAAGAGGAGCCATCATCAGATTACAGGCAAAGAAGAAACATTCCTTCCTTAACTAGATTACTCTCTTTGAGTTTGCATTTTTTAATGTAATGATGAAGTCAGATCAACATTGTTAGGGAAAAATTATAAGGCAAGACTTTGTGCTAGACTGTTATTATAACCATCACTTCTCTTTCTCTGCTTTCAGAGGCTGGCAGCAAGAAACTAAAGAGCACGATACAAAGAAGCACAGAGACAGGAATGGCAGCAGAAATGAGAAGTCGAATGGTTCGACAGCCAAGTCGGGAATCCACTGATGGCAGCATAAATAGTTACAGCTCTGAGGGCAAGTAAGTAGCATAAAAATAAGAGTGATGTTGGAAAAGTTTTAAACTTCTAAAACTTTTCCAACTTTTTAAAAAGTCTTCTTAAGAAAACTGATGAAATATTAATACGAAGAGCTAGTCTGTGAATAGAAGTCCCAGCATTGTTTGCTTTGAATAGCTTTATGTCCAGATTCTTCCTCTTGAGAAAATGCTTGCAAATTAAATGATTTTAAGTATTTAGGCAATTTCTTGGAAATTGAAATTGAGAGAGCACTTCTTAAGGAGTCACATTTTGCCTGCCATACCATCGCTGAGGTATTTTGTTCCCAGAGAACTAAATTCAGAAAGCATTATTCAAAGAAAAACGTAGGAGTAGTTTTCCTTTAGCTTATGTTTGGATTAATTTAGAGTTAAACTTCAGATGTGGTATGTAAAGCCGGTGATATGAAACTCCTTCAGTAATACTGTATACAAAGAAAGTTTAGCTTGGAGTTAGTCCAATTCTCTCATTGAGAACTCTAAAACCAGCGTGCAACTGCACCATCAGCTAAAATCAGGCACTCAACTGTGGGTAATGGGGCAGCTGTTTTAATTCACTGTTGACATAACTAAGTACGTAGGGAAGGCCAACAAAGGCAGATTTGACACAAAAATTTGTATGAATATTTCAACCTCCTCACAGATTTTAGTGAGACTCTGTCTTGTTTACAAACGCATCCTGGTCACTATAGGATTCTTAGAAGTGAGAAGTCTGTTGCCTCCAAAAGTGGAAATAGGAGGTAGACAAATCTACTTTGTGGACCAAAACTGGTGACACCCCAATAAACTAGACCCTGCTGGGGACTGGCCATTTCCCTGCTCAACAATATAGGAGAGGTGGGCCTTGCCTCTAATAAGCCTCCATACCTCTCTAACCTTCATATGTTAAATTTCCTGTCAGCTGACAACAGGTCATGCCTTTCAGATCCATACTCTTGGCACCAATTCCCTAATCTTTGATTTTATTTCCATCCTAGGCTTCTGGTCTGTTAGTGTTCCCATCTTTTCTGGTTGATTTCTGGCCCTCAGTATAACTCAACTAACTGCCTAAGAAGGCAGTGTGTTAAAGATCAAATAGTATCTTTCTAGGCTGAAGAAAAATATTCCTCAAACAGAATAGAAAACCACAAGCAAAAGGGATAAGGATTCAAGCCAGAGGAATACGTTCATCATAGTGGTGTACTGTGTGACTTACTTAGAAGAATTAGAAATCTGAGGTCTTTCATTGAAATCTATGATTGTGTGATTTACTCAAGATTGAACATCAGGTCCTCTGCAAGCTTGCAATTTGATAGACTAATGTAAGTTTAGAACAGCTGTGGATTTACTCCATAGTGAATGAAGATTGCATTGATTCTTGTAACAACTATTGAAGAAAGCATAGATTCTTGTAAGAAAGACAATCAATAAGATTATTCTACTATTCTAAATATTCTACTTTATAATCATTTCACACCAAAATCAATAAGAACTTTGAGTTGTTTGAGTGTACTGTTCACTCTTGACGTTATGGTAGGCAGATAATAAGAAGAGGAAAGCAGCTTGAAGATGAATATGTTTGTTGTGCCAGTGTATGACAATTCAGTTTGTGTCCTGAAGGACATTTAGGTATCAGCTTGATTGACATCAAGATCTGGGTTCCAAAATATTTTGGCTAAGGAATGGCATTATCTTTAGATTTAATTCACGGTAGCACTAACTGCCTGTTTACTGCCTTATTAAACAGTTACAGCTATCAGATCTAGTGTATACATGAGTTTTCCCTGTATACCCAACCTGATTTATTTGGGGTTTGGATGCATATATAGAGATAAGACAGTATGCAAGATAAATCAAGCATGCGAGAATACAGAAATTTCAGTGTTGAGTGATGTACAGTCAGCATTTTGCAATTTATGGGATATTCTTATTTATTTGGTCTTTTGTAACCTTAATCCCTATAAATGACATGGAGAGAAAGAAAATGATATTTATCTTGTGACTCGTTTGCTTTGTGGAAAGGCTGGATTCTTTTGAATCAAGTTGCGATGCTTTCCCATTTGCTCTAGAGAAATAATCAACAGCAACAGTGTCCTGCTATGGTGAACACAGGCAGAAAGTTAGGGCAAGCAGAAATGCAGAGAATGGAGAAAAGCATGTTGGAATATTTTAAAGGGAGTAGGGACTATGGAACTGGAAAACAAAGAGAATGTAGACAATTCTATTGTCTGAGAGTGAGGGAAAAAATCTGGAAGATGAAGAAAATGAACAAAGATCTCATAGTCATTTTTGGTGGGTTCAGCTTTCATAGTTGCAAGTAAAGTTACTATAAACAAACTTGCATGTGAATAAATGTTGAAGGCAATCATTTTGATCCTTCATGGATTGCTGATGATCCAGGACTGTTTCTGGATTCCAGTTCACCTCTTTCAGATGCATACTAGTTGAAACAGAGCTCTGCAAACATAAAAAATACAGAAATCCTAGCCTAAGCTTGGGCTAAATGTAGAGTGACTGGAAAACCATAGCAGACGACCAAAATCATATGTTTTCCATACTACCTTTTTTCAATTGTCTGCTAGAATTTCAAATATGTGTCATAGTGTTCCCATAGTGAAAATCATCAGAAAATGCTGACTAAATGAAATCCTTTGTTTGTGTGTGTGATTTCAGGAAGCCACAGTTGGCTATCCATATAAAATTGCAAAAAATTTTAAAAGTGACATTTCCAAATCAGCTGAATCGAGAAACCAATGTAAAATACCAAAAGCATCTCACAGAGTGTTTGCATGGCCTATGTATTCAAGCAGAATATAATCTTGTACTTTGTACTCCATAAGTATATTAAATCTTGTGAGTTTTTTTTCTGTTTTATAATACAGGGCCATTCCTAGCTTATTCACCTGTCAGGCTCTTCAGTGCTCCTGGAGAGCTCCTTGGCCCACTGTGCTTCCTCGGACTTCTTTGGTTCCATATGGGGAGGTTTCACTTAGATTTCTTTGGGGTCCACAGGAGATAGCTTGTTTCTAGTTTTGCAGGACAATTTATGATTACATATCCTGGGCTAATTGCATTGCATAATAAGTACTTTACAGAAAATTCTGCAAGGCAAAAAGAATTATTACTGTACTTATGCTTAACCTGCTTTTATTTGCTTCAGCTTAATATTCCCTGGAGTACGGCTGGGTGCTGACAGTCAATTTAGTGATTTCCTCGATGGACTTGGACCTGCACAATTAGTAGGCCGACAAACACTAGCAACCCCTGCTATGGGTAAGAATAATATATTATCCTATGTTAGATGAGTAATAGTCATTAACTAAAGCATAATACACACTGCCAGGCTGCAGCAGCCAGCAGACTTTTACACAGTGGCTTCCTTCACTTTAATAATGAATGTCCTGTTCCTGATTGCTAATACGCCTGAAATACTGGCAGCCAAACTGAGGTGAAAAACAGGATTTGATCCATATGTGAGGTGCCTGCTCCTCTCACTTTCATTTTGAAGTAGGTATTGGTTGCACTTGGCTTCCCACTCACAGTTATTGTGGCTTCTCCACTCCTAGTTTACTGCTGAATCTCAGCAGTTTAAAATTTCTACTTCCTTGCCACAGATTATGTTAGATGTGATAGCTTCTTGCCAAGTGTTGTATTTGCCCAAGCTTTGTTCATCCTGAAATAACCCTAGAATTTGAAATTTCAGCCCACATTTGCAGCCTCAAATATCAGTTGTAGTGCCAGAATATCGGTTGTTGACAAAGCCAGTGTTTTTAATAAAAAAGAGCCAAAATGCTTTTTTACAACAACCGCTTGAGGCTATATGTGATTGCTTCTGTATCAGAAACCACTCCTAAATTACCTAATAGCATTAACTTTACACTGGTTACAAATAAGGTATAAGCATATAACCTGTGCAGCAGCATAACACTATAAAAGTATTAATTTTTTAAGAGTTTGATAAATATTTGAGCAATTCTTAGATATGCTTCAAATGTTACATTTTAAAGGTACAAACTGTGGAGTTCTTGTCGCTTCTGCTGCTTGAATCATACTGTTCCTGTTCTGTGGGAAATTATAAATGGCCAATGTTCCAGTAATGTTGTCTCAGATTAGGTAGTGCAAGGGCCACTAAGATGCTTCAGAGGAAGGAAAGAAAGATGGAAAGAAAAATCAAGAAAAGGAGTATTTCCCTCCAACTCTTGAAAATGGAAAGGAAACTTTTTTGAGAACTCTTTGAGCACTCCATAAATAGCTGTGGCTTACCTAGCACATTATTAAGCACCAAACCTTTTAAATACACACACGTTTTTACTTAGAAGGAGAAGATATTTGTGATATTATTCATCCAAGAAAAACCTAAGTGGGTCAGTCAATATGGACTAGCTGCATAAATAAATATTTAGATCCATCTGGTTTTGGATTTTAATTTTGTTTTCTATGTAAATATTTTTCTGCAGATGTTTATAGTATGCTTATAATATGTTAATATGTTTATTTCAAGCCTTTTCTTACGAAAGGCTTAAGCAAAGTTTTGGGCCAAAAAAGCACTTGGTAGTGCTTCTTACAGTTTTCAGAAGCTCTTTGGTGTGGCCTCCTTTAGTCAGTGATGCTCTGGAAATGTTTGTATTGCTGCTCCCCCTGCTGCCTGCAGCATGTAGGTTTTATTCCGCTAGGCAACACTGGGATGTGCTCTTAAAACGGTTCACAGCAACCTTTTCCTAGGGATTATTTTTACTGCAACACAGAACTCTGTTTATTCAAGGAAAGTCTGAGAGATAAGAAAAAGTCTTCCTTGTTGCTCTGTCATACCTCAAGTGCCAAGGTATAAACACTCCTACAATCTACTGTTAGACAAGCACATGAAAATCTCATCCCCACTTAATTTCAAAACGGAGTGTTTTTAAAACTGACCCTCCCAAAATCTGTGATTGGGGAGTGCTTATAACTTTATTTCAGAGCGTTCATATTAGATATATAATATATTAAATCATTGCATGTCATGGATATAACCTTTTTATTTGCTTGTTTGCAACAAGTGTCATATAGCTGCACACATAATTTTTGAGTCTAAGTCACTCACTTATTAGAAACCTGTCCAGCTGACTCCATTATATACGATGGTAAAGAGATCAGATCTTTTGAGCATGACCCCATCGTTAAGACATTCTGTCTTCACTAGTCTTTTAGTAGCCTAGATCAGAAGAGGGCTTAGTCCCAGACTATGCAGCTTTCCTTTCCTGCAGCTGTAACTAGAAATATCATTCGGCAGAACTCAGCCAGCAAGATGACTGCTTGGCTACTCAGTGGTCTATGTGAGAAAGCAGATGAGTTTTTGAGCACATTGAGTGATTTTATTACACCAGCCTGCATGTCAAATATTGATAAATACAGGGAAAATCATCACTCCTGCACTTGTTAGAGACCTTTAAAGGAACAGACATCATGGGTTCTGGAGGGCAGCACATTGTTCTGTGAAGCTGCACTAAGACCTTGTGCCGCATCTACTTGTTTCTTCTGCCTTACACTGAGAATCCCATCAGACAACTACAATCCCTGAGGTTTACCAAGCTGGCCTGTTTCACTTATTGTCCCTCCTGATGCATCAGATGAGAAGCATTCACACTGTTAGCTCCTGCATCTTCCTTGGAGGCAGAAGCTTCCAGCTGAGGTGGTTTCTGAACCACCTTTAGGTTCCACTGTAGAGGACTGGCCCATAGAAACAGTTAGCCTAGGCAGGAAGTCTCTCCATAGTTCACCCATGCAAAATTAGGTAATTGGTGGTGATACCATAGCTCTGCTATAAAGCTTCCTTCCCTCCCCGAATCACAGCATCAGAACTGATCTCTGCTATAAACTGTTCACCAAGAGCAAACAGCACTTCCAAAGTACATCTTTATTCCTATTTTAAGGATGAAGAAATGTAAGGAATAAAGAGAAGTGACAAGCACAGCATCATCTAGCAGACAACCAGCTAACTAGTCTTTCTCATAGACTATCCCTTAAGCCATACTTCTCTAAATGTGAGTTTCTTTTTTCTCTCTCTCAGGTGACATTCAGATTGGGATGGTGGATAAAAAGGGCCAATTAGAAGTAGAAGTCATTAGAGCTCGGGGCCTCACTCAAAAACCTGGCTCCAAGTCGACCCCAGGTAAGGGAAGATAGACAGTATGTGACTGTAAATCGAGAATGTGAAATATCCTGATGAACAGGAGATTGGAGACCTTTGAGCTCCTCATTAGCTATCACTACATTGGCATTTGTTTGATTTGCTTTTCAGCAATGGATATATCCTTTATACCTGTGTTCACATCTTACCCCCTTATATCTATTAATTGCATGCAACATTTCAAGGAATGATTTTCGTCAAGGAAATATGTCCTCTGGAAGGAATGTTTGCAGAAGTATTCTGCATATCTTAGGCAAATCTTATCTGTCAAAGAGGCTTTGCAGATGAAGTCGTTGCATTTTTTTCCAAAATAAGAGATGGAAACAGATGGAAGTGGTTTGAACAAACAGGGTGATAAAGCCACATGCCATGGTCTTCTGTGGAACAACAGTGCTTCAAAATAGTAGCTTGCACCAGTGCCAATAACTTTTATAATGAAGGAGATTTAGTAAGAAAATTATTTTGAAACTGTAGTTATTAACAAAAATCTTTATTAGAAGAGATTTGTGATTTCTACCACAGCCACTGCTTACTAAAACGATTGGAACAATTGTTCTCAGAGCGCGTTTTGCCAAAATGGTACTTTATAGCCTCCTTAGGAGCTTAAAATGAGAGAGCAATGAATGTCCTTTTTATCTGAATGTCTTCATTTTAACATTCCTTTCAATTTGACATCAGAGTCTCTGATATATCTCTGACCCCCAGACATACACAGAAACTTCACAGTAACTAACGGTGACAACTAATTCCTGGCAGACAAAAGTGTTTTTGAATCGACAGACATGAAACAGAATTGTTATTAGTAACATCTTGCATCATTAAATTCAAGATTTATAAAATCAAACTGATTTCTTATGCTCTCTGTCATTTATTTAATGAATGTAATTGCATTCAGATTATATAGTGAAGATAGTGTGTGTCATTTTCTTTCCAGTCTACTTCCTTTTATGGCATTTGGCCTCCAGCTCATAAGTGCAATGTAGAAGGTTTTATGTCCAAACATAAAATTCATGATGTTCTGTTTGCAGCTCCGTATGTCAAAGTGTATTTATTAGAAAATGGAGCATGCATAGCTAAGAAGAAGACAAGAATTGCACGGAAGACCCTTGATCCTTTGTACCAACAGACACTGGTTTTTGATGAAAGTCCACAGGGGAAAGTCCTTCAGGTCAGTTGCTTCTTAATCCCTTTTTAGGCTATCATTTAGTAAAGCATGTACATGTTTACTTAACTTTAAGCAATATGAGTAACCCCATTCCAACTCACTTCTTAGCATTTAATTTTATAAATACCAGCAAACACATCCTTGTGGCTCGTGGTTCCAGACCTGTGAAATGTCTGGCTGTATTAAACATTTCTCTTTTGTTGACTCTTTCTTCAGTCCTAGCATTAGGTTTTCCTACAGGAAGGAACAATCATTCACTCTTAGGAATAACAATTTCCTTACAGGACCCATAATGAAATAGAGTAGGAGTGCACATGTGAGCACAGGTTTTGAGACAATGCTGAACCTACATTTCTATTGTTACAGGTGATAGTTTGGGGAGATTATGGCCGAATGGATCACAAATGCTTCATGGGAGTTGCCCAGATCCTTCTGGAGGAACTTGATCTGTCCAGCGTGGTAATAGGCTGGTATAAATTATTTCCACCTTCATCGCTAGTGGATCCAACCTTGACTCCCCTGACACGCAGGGCTTCCCAGTCATCTCTGGAGAGTTCAACTGGGCCTCCCTGCATTAGATCATAATAGCAGGTGCTGTCTCATAAAAACGTCACCCAGGATAACAAGTGGAACCAGATCACACGATCAAAAACACTGTTGGAAAGAGACAATCACTTCTGTTTTTGCTTGTAGTAATCATCCAAAAATATGTCTGAGTTGTTTGTAAAAAGATGGCTTAAATTGACAGAAAAGAAGGTGTATCACATACATACAATCAATCTATTAGCAGCTGTCTCGCTTATAATGATCCAAAAAATAAAAGAGAGAGGGACCTTTAGATTCAAATCAAGTCAAAAATTAGTCAAACTGGAAGCTTTCACTCTGTTAACAATGTTGTATTTTTCACATTTTGACAGAGCCCTTAAGCAGTGTTATCTTCCTGGTGTTTCAGCAGTTTTTTTGTACTTGTTACTTCCACTAGTTCTTTATTCTTTTTTTTTTTATGCCATGTGATTCTCTTAGTTTTGTAGAAGGCCTCACAATGTTAACAGACACCCTTCCTTTCTTTTCCTAAACCAAACAAACAAACAAAAAAAAGGGCTGAAGTGTATTTCTATAAGCATTGCTTAAAGTGTTCAACAGCCACAATTTTATTCCAGCAAGCTCAAATTGTTTCTTGGTTCTGGTACTGCAAAGTCTTTCTTGTGGAGACCCAGAGCAAATGACAAACCAAGGTTATCTTCTTAAAAATAAATAATCATCACAGTGCCACTTTTTATTTCTAAAAAGCAGATATGTTTGCATTATATATAATAACTTCTATGTTTATGTTATTTTGCATGGAAGAATTTTGAAGAATTCTGCAACTAATGCTGGAGACTGGTAAAAAAGCAGCTTTAGTCATAATTTTGACATTGAATATGTTACTGGTAATGCAATTTTCCTCCTAGAAATGGAGAGGAAATAGTTACATTTCTGTGTATAAATGTATATTTGACTTCCCAAAATGTTGACCAGGAATGGATTGAGCATATGACACTTTCAGCTGTACCCGGGCTTCTCTGATGTGTGTCACATCAGACACACTTGTCTGCCCTGGATAGAGCATGGTATGAGTTGTTCAATGTTTCACTGGAAATTCCAGTTGAAATATTCTGCACTTACTAATGTTTTTATCAAATTTTAGTTTACATTTCTTTGAGATTGATGCAAGCACAAGGCTTGATTTTTTAACGCAAGATATCTTACTTTTTGGAGAAAAAAAAATAAAGTCAAATTTCAATTTGCTTTTTATTCATTTGAGTTCTTGGCCTTGAAATCCCTTGTGATTTTCTGTAAATGTGCTAAAAACTGCAGACTCTGCAGGTGCATTGATATGTTTCCCTTCCTTTTACAGGCCATTCAATTTTGTGATCACACAAATAGAGCAGCATGACTTGGAACTGTTCAAAGCTGCATGCACGTTTTGTAAAAAGAAATGAAAAGGTTATTTAATAATGTATGTTAGCTCCACATAGACCAGCTTGTATGTTGCATGTACTTGTACAGTTTGCTCGTAATTACTATACTGAAGTAACCAAGAAATCTAAGCCATCCATTTTTCTTATAGACATTTTGCAGGTTTTAGCCAGGCTAGGTCTGTGAGTCTGGTGCTAAATGTCTATAGATGGACTTTATTTTTTACCCTATGGAAAACGTGATGTAGTACGGACCAAATTCCTTCTAATAAATATTTTGGTGTAGATTCCTACTGTGGGGCTGTAACACATGTAGAAACTGTGTACACACTAGGTTTTAATTCATAGACATACTGCCTGCACCAAGTGAACTATTTATTATTATTCAACACGTCGGAATTATTCTGCCCATCTTTCCATAGGGCACAGATTGATTACTGCTCGACCTGCTGAGCAGGAAGAACTCAACCATTGGTGCACTACTACTAGATTCCGTTCTGTCTTAGTGGCCAAAAACCAACTAGTTATAATTCAATAGTATCTTTCTATTTTGACCACTTGTCTTAACACTCCCCTGTGCTTTTAAATGAACTTCCAATTCATGTTATGTAAACATGTTTAATAAAATTTCCTTTTCATGTCCAGTGTAGTAGTTGTGCTCTCTGTATGTTCTGAGGTTCATCTGTGATTCTGCTTGCCGCAGGACTGTGTGAAATGTGTTAAGGAACAGTAAAATGATAAGTAATTTCTGTGGTTCTTTTGATTGATGTAATAGCGTATGTTGAAATCTGGGGCCAAAGACTGAGGCCTGGTGAAAGTCATGTTTGGCTGGTTTCCTTTGCACCAAGAAAGGAGCCAAATTGTGCTCTCATTCATTGAGTCATGCAAATTGAAGTCCGTTAGCCAAATTACCTTCTGGTGATATCAGCAAATTTTGGTTGAGTGATACTGCATCTGCTTACTCTAGGTCAGCTGAGCAGTAAGTGTTGGAACTAGGCACTGGGTTGCTATTTGGTGTGTGCTGAGTTTGTAAGGCATCAGAACATTTTCTGATATTCTGCACTTATTTAAATGCAAAAATATGCCAATGTTGTGTAATGTCATTGCACTTTATAACAGTTTACCTGAGAGCAGAATTTGGCACTAATTTTTACTATTAGAAAAGCAAAGATTATGTACTTTGTTTGATTTTAGTTTTCCATGTCCCACAGATACCTGAACACAACTTTAAAATAACCTAAAGACAGTATTGCCTCACTTTGAACACTTTTGTTAATTATTTTATTTAACTGAATACATGGTTAATCTATTGAAAAAATGAATAATTAAACATGGTAAATCTCTGAACAAAAGGAATGCTACATTTCTGCCTCTGTGTGCTGGGAGTGCTCTGTTTAAACATAGAACTCATCACAGGCAAACGCCCTCACTTTTGTAAATCGTAAATTTGGATATTGTGTCCAAAACTGAGATATCTTTTCCTTTCTGATCCTGAGCAATAAATATATTTTAGTTCTTTCAGTTCCCCCTAGAAAATGTGTCATCAAATAACAGGATGAACAAAAATTTATGGTGTTTCTGATCAACAGGGATCACAAATGCAAACAATTTCAGGGGAGAAGCAGTGGACTGTGCTAGATAAGCTGCTCTCCTTTTCCAGGGACTGCTGCATTTTAAAAGCTCATTGCTGAATATTGGGATTATAATACAAAAGTAAATCAACTTCTCTTCTGATATTCCCTGGGGAACTCTATTCTTGCCTTAAACATAATTTGCAAAAGGGAAACAAAGGTACAAAGGGGAAACAAAGCTTTGGGCCTAGACCATTGCTGAGAATGGGTAGAATAACTGAACTTCATCACCACCTTCCTTCATAGTTCCCAGAGAAATGATACATTCACTGTCTTGTACTGTTTTCACTGTCTAATTACAGTCATAAAAGTCAAGCTCAAGCCTAGGTGTGCTATATATATATATATATATATATTTATATTTATAGCCAATGTGAAGAAAAGTTCAGAGTGGATCTGTCCTTCAGTGGCTATCAGATGTTCTGCACACTCCAAGATTTTACTAATAGCCCATAGCTCACCCTTTCTGAGCTCTGCTGTTCTACCTGTGGCTGTTCTCTGCTTGCCCTTTGTAGTCACCGCTCTACTGTGTATGGCCTGTTTAACCCTGGCCAAAAGGATTACAGGCCTCAATATACTTACCTTGCCTTAAGTGAGGAAATTCTGGCCAGAGAGCAATGAGGCTCTTCCTGTTAAAGGCTCAAACCACTCATGTTACTCTATTGTAAGTCTGCAAACTCAGTAGAAAGTCACTGGCAACAAAGTAGATGGGTGTTAAAAGGAAGGATTTGGTTTCTCAACTCAAGCAGTGAGTATTGTGACTGCTTTGAGTGATTGAAACACAAGCAACATATATCAAGCCTAACGAAATTCCCAGTTAAAACATTTCTCCCAGCCCTACTACTTCTCTTTAGAAGAAAAACAGAAAAAGAAATACATACTTTATGTATTTTCTCACTGTATGACCACATATGCTGGTAGTTAAGTGCTATGGTTATGAAAGATGTCTGTGTAGCAGAATATTATCAAAATCTTTTTTCTTTTTTCTGTGTTTTTTCATCCAGATTCTTCCTACCTGAGGGACAGGAGGGTAGCTGCATTTGCTCTTTCTGTAGTTTAACCCCTGAGGATGATTCACCTCCTGAATGCACAGCCTGGTGTCTAACTAAATGCCCCTGAGTTTGGTACATCCTGTCAGGTGGTTTGATTTCCTACCATACATGTTCATCAGAATATTAAGTGTTAGACATCCTGCCTTCCTTGGTCAACATGTGTAACATGCAGTGCCAGTAGTAACTAAGGCAAACGTTGAAAGGGAACAAGACTACAGACTGTAGAGGGCAATTTATTGCAGCAAATCAGGTGAGTCAAATTCTATATATTTGTAGTTGTATCTTTTTCTCGTACCTGAAAATTATACTCAAAAGCTGAGTGAGGTTTCAGTACTTAGTGTGCTGGAAGTGAGTCAGATGAGGGCTTTGTTTTTATATATTTATATATATATACACATCTATAGACATTGGCTTCTGATTGAAAACCTGAGTACTAGTCTCTCTGTATCTGCATCCTCTTATGAATAAAATGGAGATAAGTGTAATTCCCTATTTCAGACATAAAGGGCAGAGCATAAAAGTGGAAAATGCAGCTGAGAGGTTTTTAAATACCAGACAGACATGCCAATATCACATCTTGTCCTGCATCCTGCACTG
>JAUBOD010000810.1:2123153-2171322 GCA_032353885.1 Nothura maculosa
TTTGCCACCCTCTTTCGACATCAACTCCAATGCTGCCTCTACACTCTCTCATTCTCTGAACCCTAACCCTAACCCTAAACCCTAGCTTTTCAGGGCCAGGCTGGCACACTGCTCCCACCTGATTGGAGGGTTAAGTAGCTTTGGGTGCCCAGTAAGAACATGTTTATAGGCTCTTGCCTGTCTAGGAGAGATAGTCCCTCCTCTGCGACCTTTGCCTGTGCCCACAGAGCGTGCCAGGATCCCTACAGACCCCATTACTCCTGGCTCCTGCTGGAAGTTCCTGCTCCAGACCTGAAAACAACTGACAGAGATAGTAGGCAAAAACAACTGCTGGGGATCCCCCTGCCATGACCTATCCATAGCTGAGGAAATAAAAGGTTTACTAGTTGTCAAGCTGGGATACAGTGTTGAAGGGTTCTGGCTGAAACATCAGCATTATTTCATAATATTAACCAAAGCAAGAGATTCTCAATCCATCCTTAATTTGTTATCTCATGTATAAATAAAAAGCTGGAGAAAAAGTATCATTCAAAACAAATTGAAAAAGAGAAAAAAAATGTATAAGGTCCTCCAGAATATGAACGTCCTGTGCTCCAGTACAGTTCCTTAGATCCTGAATACAATCTGGACTTCCAAACTACCAATACGTTTTTTGTATATTTTTGCTAATAAAGGTCTTAAACACTGCTGTCAGTGATACATTAAGCTGAAAGGGAAAAAATCCTTGTAGGATCATGGTATTTGTGCATGTGTGTCTCTGCTCTTGAAGACAGTTTGCCAGAAAATACAAGCAGGGGAATCATGAGTCAACAGTGTTTTATGTTCACATAATATCCTTTGGGATTGAGTATGTTCTAGCACAAAGCCATATGCTATGTGATCATGGAGAACAAGCATTTAATTGTTACTGTTATATACGGCCATCATTTTGTTTTGATGGATCAACTGAGCATTGTTTGCACAGAAAGCACCATAAAGTCTACATTTCAAGCCAAGTGGCTAAACAAAGCAGTACTCTTTCCCATATGTTACGTGAACTTCATTATTACTCTTCACATTTGGAACTGGAGGTGACATTCTTTTTTGCATGCATTAGTTTTTTGGCATTTCATATTTAAATCTTGAAAGAAATGTCATTGCAAAAAAATGTAGGAGGAGGCTCTTATCATCAGCTTTCAGAACAGAATCCCAAGACACAGGATATTTTTCCCAGTGAAGAGATAAGAAGCAGTATTTCAGTAAGTGGCAGCACAAGAATATGCAGACAACACATTGATAACTCATACTTTGTCTGCAGCTGGGGGCATATTTTGCATGTTGTATCATCCTGGAGTGTGCTGTGTAGAATGAAGCCTTTGAACCAGAGTTCACATGTATGTACCTAGGCAGCCTAAACACTTAATGCAAAACCAAAATTCAATACCAAAATTCGCAAAAAAAATATCTTTGAATCATTTTGTTATGGAAATAGAGATAGCAGAGGATGAGAGAGAGAGGGATGGCATGGTAGCAGAAAGAAAGAAAACTAGGAGAAGGGAAGGAAAGGGAGGGAGGGAGGAAGGAAGGGAGGGAAGGAAAAGAAGGGCTATCTCTACCACGTGGGCATAAAGTACAGGCGCACACCCGACCAGGCCTCCTGTAATGTGCTGCTTTTACACATAGCTGTACATATGCCAGAGTGCGCTGCTGAAGCACTAGCCCGTGAGCATTGAGTAGGGGGCAGGGGCTACAAAGCTGCCACCTGCAGCCATTCCCATCCCATGAGGAGCAGAGCTTCAGAGAAGGCGGGAAACGCTCTCCATGCAGGAAGGCTGCAGAGCCTGGTTCTCTAGGCATGTCGGCCCAGGACATGCTGGTACTATCAGGATGGACAGACAGACAGACACGGTATTTCATTAAAATTAATAATTTCAAAGGAAATATTGAAATTAATATTCCCTAAGTCTTTCAGAATGTCTAGTAGTTATGAAAGACCCTATAGTTCCTTTCCTTCCCTTCTCTATCCTGTATCCAATTGGGCTTTTCCAGCGTCTCCTGCAGTTCTTGATGTGCACCAGAACTTGGGCTGAATCACCAGGGAGGTCTCAGTCTTTGATGTCCAAGCGTGCTGTCATCAGATCTGAAAATCAGAAAATTAGAAAATCAGAAGAGTTTTCCAAATGGTCAGAATGATGAGACCTTTAAGTAATCATGGTAGAGTTTATATTTTTTTATTACTTTTTTTTTCTTATTGGCAAACAAATGTAATTTAAGTTACGTCATTTTATTTAATTTTAAGAACACAACATCCATTAGAAAGTGCATCATAAAATATGTTTTGCCAGAAAAATCTTCAGTATTATACTAAATACTCTGGTTATATTGTACTATAGTTTATAGTGCTACTTTTTTGTCATTAATTTTAAATATTTTACCATAGATGATATTAGTGTCAGAGTGAAATCATCCATAAGGACATATCCACATCCATGGAAAAATTTCATAATTTCTCTATGTTTTCCTTTCTTCTAGAATGCCTTGCAGTTCAGCTCAATGAAAGTAGAATTTTAAAAGAAAAAGAAAAAAAGTCTACTGACATGAAAATACAAGAATGAAAAAGTATCCTCACAACTGAGGGGAAAAAAAGGACAGTAGGAGGGTGGATTATGGGTTTTGCTTTGAGAATCTTCTTTCTAATACTGATACAACTCACTGTATAACTTTAGTTGAGGCAAATGATCACCTTTCACTCCCTAATTCACCATCTACAAGGATAAGTAAGTCATCTTTCAAAAGAGCCATCTTTCAAAAGAGCCAGATGAATGAATGGGCTAACGCAAAAGTATAAAGCCATTTCAGTAAATAAAATATAGAGGAGCTAATGTTTCATCTGCAGGTAAAATGCTCTGTATTATTGTATACCATTTGGAGTTTGGTTCTATTAGGTATTTTTCCTTTTAAATCTGTCCCTGGAAACCTTGCAGATGACAGCATAGAAATAGGATATTAATATTTGGATGAAGAGCTTAACTCTTCATTCAGGATGAATAAGGTGAATAAATACAGTGGAAGAACCAATGACAGTGGGAAAAGTTGCCTTTCTTTCTGCTTGAAATATTCTGTATGTTCAGCATTTCCTGCGGTGTAAATATATAAGTAGAGGGATACATTTTTTTAAAAAAATGCAATTAAAACTACATAAGTTTTTTCTTCTTTAAGGTCAGCACTAAATGGGAGATTCTCATAACCTGCTTGCTTTCTGCATACATGGACCTCTCTTTTCAATTATTTGGCTTTATTTATGATCTAGAAACATTCAGAGACCATAAATGATGCCAAATCATTGACTACCAAAATATTTTTGATAGTAGGGCATGAGTTTAAAAGTTGTTCTGACAGCTGTAGTAGGTCCCACAGCTTTTTCACTGAGACACTGATCTTGTGGGGCACGAGTGTGTGGGGCTCCCTGTATGGTCTCCTCTGCAGAGTCCTTGAGTTCCTGTGTGAGCAGGTCCTGGGCAGCAGCAACGGGGAGATGGATGAACTTCCTTCTAGTGATGAATGAACAATTCTTTCCATTACTGAGGGATAACCTTCTCTATGGCAATGGATGAACCAACATTCCTATTATTGAGCATCCTTTGCATTTACATATATGCATAACGGGCTGCTCCCCATCGAGGTGCAAGGCCCTGCTTCCCGGGGAGCTGCGCGTGCCGTGACAGCCGCCAGCGCTCCTCCTAATTAATGGAGCTGCACTGCAATCTGTTAAGGAGTTGGGCAACGGCAACTGAGCAGTGATAACTGGCACCCACTAATGCCAAAGCATAAAAAAAGTTGAATTACTGGTTTGGTTGTCCTAGTGTTGAGGGGAGGCAGGGGGAAAGGGAAGAATACCATATGTTGTTTTTGATCTTTGCAGAGTTATTTAATGTTCCTTCAGAAAAAAAAAAAAGCCTTTTTTTTGTTTTGTTTTAGAAATACTTTGCGGGAGAATTTCTGTATGGTGAATTCTTTCTCCTTTTTCATTTTCACCCTGCATGCACACCATGCAGTGCAAGAGCAGATATTGCTTTCATTTTCGAGGTAACATTGTTTGATAAGTAACAGACTTAAGAAAAAAAAAAAAAGGAAAAAGTATTTTACATGAATTGTGGGAGGCTTACCCGACTCCCTGAAAAGAGCTTTTGCAAAGTGGTTGAGGAGCTGATGCATCTCTGCCAGAAGGAGTGCACAGAACCTGGTGCGCCACGACACGACCAGGTGTAGGGCAGCTTGGTGGAGAGGCTCCAAAGAAAGTTTTCTGAAAGAAATTCAGCATCAAGATTCAGCATCTGAGCACTTATTTGTACACAGAGGCAACTGCAGGGCTACCTTGTGTACATCTGTACCACATAAACTATCTCTACATATTAAAAAAAAAAAATGTTAGTTTATATTTTAGTGGTCACTGTGGGCAAATATGGTGGCCAGTCCCAGTCAGACATTGGGCATGATTAATTTTATTAGATAAGAGTGTATGTAGGGAGCTCCAAGGGCCCCTGGACAGCTGGTGGTTATTACACATCCACTCTGTCTGGATCTAGGAGGTCGTGCCTGCTCACTTCTCAAGTTAGTGCACCTGAAAAAAAGAAGACAAAATCAAGGTCTTGCAGATATTAAAGTGGAGGAAAAAATGCTGAGCAGCCAATGTTTTTGCAACCTGTGTGCACTGAAAAAGTAATAAAAAAGACCAACACAGACATACATCACTTCTGCAGAGGTCTCCTTCTCTAGAGAAAGCAATTTGACCCATAAATTGCAGTGAGGAGAGTATTGCTGCTGAATGGGAAAGATGCACAGAAAGAAAACACACAGGAAAGATGAGACTAAATGGCTTGAAACCCCACTTTTCAGCAATATGTTTCAATTTTTTCAGAAACAAAGCTCTGAAGTGGGGGTACCTCCTTACCTCTCCAGCTAAGGGGACTGTGATGCCCGCACTGCATCCCAGCCTACCTGAGAGGAAAGCTGAAAGTGCTGCTAGGGCTACACTCACCATCCTTTACAGTGCCTGGCTACGCAATCTCTGCCAAAACTCTTTTTAAGTTAATTCTCAAGTTTTCTTATTTTTCAAAAAAAAAAAAAAAGAAAAAAGCATTCATCTTCAACGGAAAATTTATATTTGTTTGTCTAAAGACCTAACAGCAAAAGCCAAAACACTTTGGCCAGAGATATGGAAAAAATTCTTTGGCGCTGTGTTGCCTGTGCCTTGTGGGAGTCACTTGTTGGCTGCCTCTCTCCTCTGCTCTCCTCACCAAGCCTTGCAAGGGCACTGCTGCCAAAAAAGCACCTGGCAGATGTGTTGCTCTGGCATCACAGCCAAGGCGGGAGAGTGCATGGAGGAGGAGCCCGAGGCCAGGAGGAGGCGGGACAGAGCCCTCTGCGACATCTCTCTCTGAGGTGGGTGGTTGCCACTACTACGGCAAAAGTCAAACTTTCAGGTTCTGGTATATCTTTTAAAAAGATTTAAAAGTGTTTGGAAGCAAAAAATATCTTTCTGAGCAGCTCAAGTTTCAAATTCCTTCTTTTTCTTTTTCTTTTTCTTTTTCTTTTTCTTTTTCTTTTTCTTTTTCTTTTTCTTTTTCTTTTTCTTTTTCTTTTCCTTTTCCTTTCCCTTTCCCTTTCCCTTTTCCTTTTCCCTTTTTTTTCTGGGAGAAGGAAGGCAGTGAAAGAACCAGCTTATCTCCTTCAGCTGGTAAAAATGCTTCTTGAGCTCTTTCTCTCCTGTCACCCATACTTGCCTTGACCACAGATCTTCAAGTGCTGCAGCAAGGAAGCAGATTTCTGATTTTTCACATGCTCAGAGGAAGACCATTCATTTTCTATTTCCTAGCAACTGCTTATATAAACAAGCACCTGACAAGCAGTAAAACTGGGATTGAGAACTGCAAGCAAATAGAAATAAAGTCAAATCTAAATTGAGGTTTTTTTGTTTTGTTTTGTTTTCCTGTCTTGAAATACATATACGTAGAGAGTCAGAGCACTGATTCTGGTCAGGTAATTTCCTGTCAGCAATAATAATTTTCCCAGTACAAGCTTCCCCTCACTGCCATTTCTCAGAGCCTGTCCTACAAATAAAGGAAGCTCAGATATTTCCCAAATGCACAATTTTCTTCAGATTTTGTCAGGTCTGAATTTGCTTTTTGGTTGTTCCCACTGGTGATGCTCATTGTTTGCTCCCAAGTTACGTGGTTGCTTCTCCGCTATGGTTGGCTGTGTGGACCATAGTAGCCTCATAGGAACTTTGGCTCTTCCAGGCAATAGCTTTTCAAGGAGGAAGGGACCTGCCTTTTCTCCTTCTCACCAACCATGTCACTGATGAATGGCCACCATATTCAGGCTGCAGGACACCAGTCTTGATCATAAAATGGAAAACAGGCAGTTGGACAAGTGATATCTCAGTGGGGAGGTGGAGGATGGTTACTTGTGCTTTTTTGTTTGCTTGTTTTAACCCCCAAATTGAGCAGGGACTAGCTTAGATCAGAGAGAGATGTGAAGGTCTCTGTGAAAGGCAGAGTAATGTTTGTTGCACGGATTGTAAAAATTGGTCAGCTGGTTCTTCTCACCCATCCCCCAATTCAGACTGTATCTTCTGGAAAATTTTTGTTTTATTTCAACTTGAAAGAGGCCTAAGAAGAAAATACATAAACCATGATTTTGTCTACAACTGCTCATTATCCCTTTCCAATACAAGCTGGTTTTTATAATCCTTTTTTTTTTTACTGGAAAAAAAATCTTAAAAGTAGAAGCCCAGTCTAGACAGGTTCACATAATATGAAAATGAAGAACAAGGGTCCCAGTTTATGCTTGGTTCAGTCTGGCAAGTTGAAGGAAGCAGGACTGTGTGTCTGATACTTTCCATCTTGCTGTTGCAGATGAACCAGACACAAGCAGAAATGGCACAGATTTTAAAAGATATTTAGATTTTCCTCCTCCCTGAAAGGTCCAAATCATTTAAAAGACCCATAAAAACAACAAAAAAGACATGAGTGCTAGGACTCTTTGGGAATCCATGGGCATTTTAAGATCTGTTAGGAACATGACCAAGCCTTGCAGCACATAGATAACTAAAATATTTAGTGAGACTGGCTCATTGTAGAATTGGAAATGACTGATCCCTTTGATATCTAAGTCTGCCTCTGGGCAGGTCCTTGGGTGATACAAAAACACAGGGCACATAGAGACAAGACAAAAAACATAGTGTACTTATCTAATAGTAGACTTTAATAGTAGACTTTAATCTTTACAGAGATATTCCTATTGCTATATTAGAGAAATCTGGACATTATATTGAATGTCTAATGACAGTAACCAAAAATAGAGTTTTTACTTAGTCTACTTAGGTAAATAATTTGTACTTATGAATCTTGATTATGTATATACTCTTTTCATTTCCTTCACTGATCTTGCCCCTATCAGGTTTCCAGGTTTCCTCTTTCCTTCAACAGTATTTTGACAAGACTCCATGTCATGCTTAGAAAGAAAGGTACATAGAAATGCCAGTTTAACAAAACTGAATATAAAATACCTATTTTATGGTTGTTCTTGTGCTGCTTTGCAGAAGAATAGTTTCTCAGTTGCTATTAAATCTGTCTGTCATAGTAGATAGTGTTATCAAGGGCTGGTTCTCTCTCCGAGACGGCTCTTCTTAAATCAGTGTGGTTCACAGATATAACTCCAAGGAGATTTTAGCTACTGTAAAATACAGTTTCATATTTTTTTCCCCTGTAATATCAACAACATAGTGTCTGCACTTGACAAGACATTTACTCCAACTGCCTATCCAGCAACTGGCTGAAAGAGGCTCCAGAAAAGAAATATGAAAAAGTATCAGTATCTAAAAAAAAAATTAAGTTTCCACCTGCGATGCTTGCTAGAAGGAGACGAGATGATTACAAACACATCAGCTAACCATGAAGGTAGTAAGGCCAGGCTGATGGATGCTCAGTTAAATCCTCCCCAACACTGCATCAAATAGCTGAGAAAAAGCAGTGCTGCAGGAAGATGAAGGAATAGTATATCTACTTCTGCTTCTCATTCAGAAAATATACTCTTAATATTCCCCTTCTGCTGGCTGTCAGCTAGATAATGCTACTGAATAATTGAATTTATAGCTTTGGAAAAAAACCAAATCTATTTTAGGACTATAGCAGGATTCCTTTTTGCAAAGCAAATAAACAGAGACACTGCTATAAGCAACAGGCTGCCCCACAAGCATCCTCATACTGGCTGTTCCCCCTGCTTAAACAGAGCTGGGAAGAGTCCTGGGTACCCGAAGTGAGGGGAGCCCAAGTCTGCACCTCACCAGCATATTTTATGGATGCCATGCCAGCTCAGAGGTCACAGTAACTTGCATCAAACCATTGTTTTGGAAAAAAATGCGTGGGTAACATACCAAGATCACTCACCTGCCCAACTTCCACTGGTGCAGGAAAGGCTTCGTTCTCCCACAGCTTTGGACTGTCCTACATTTTCTCGCAGCTCCCAAGCTAGTGCACCGAGTTCCTCCCTTTCTTTCTTTGCTATTAGAACTTGATCAAGAGTTCCCAAAGCAGAACTGCTCTTCACTTTTGTGGGAATCTTGACTGGGACTGATGAAGCTTGCAGATTTGGCGAAACGTGACCAATAGTGTTTTCAGGTAGTTATTTATATGTATTTTTAATTCTATATTGCAGATACTACATGGCAGCAAGATTGCATGCATTTTAAGTACTGCAGACACAGTACCTACCCATAGAATGTGGATGTCTGAAGGAAATGGCTGGATACATTGCAGACCCCAAAGTAATGTTTTTGTCAGCCTTCAAATGCTTTACCCTTTATGGAGGACAGAAATCTCACATTACAGTCTGCAAATATAAGCTGTATGAGCCTGTGGACCCACATACCAAACAATCTCTTCATCTAATTTCAGTATTAGGAAGTGTACTAATGAAAATGTATCTGATTTGTAGGCCTACGAGGGTAAGAGCATGCTTATAGGTATATCAAAGTAACATGATCATCTTTATGGCAAAAAGAAAAACTAGATTAAGAAATGTGATATATAAGCCATCAAGATTTTAGTGGGACATTTGCCTTTTTTCCGTGATGGTATATCATATGAGGAAGATAGGCCACTAAGGAAATGAAATTATAAATATATTTAAAGAGCGACGTGGATGACAGAGAATGCTGTGCTGATGAAACCTGTGAATCAAAGTCCAGGAAAGGAAAGTCTCTAATCTCAGTGTAAAACAGTCAATGCAGCTTAAATGAAATAAAAATTTACCACAGTGGATATATAAACTAAAAGGCGCATTACCCACAAAGCGCTTCTAGATACACAAGGTGAGCATGGGCAAGGAAGCAAACTGTGGCTTCCTGGGCAATGCTAGTCTTAAAAAGACCTGTTCCAGGTCTAAAATATATATAGGGAAATAAAATAGCAAATATTTTCTGATTTCTTGGGCACTGCATATATTGCCTTTGTGAATGACCCCAGAATCCATGAGCCTGGCAGTGCCTATCATAGGGACTAGTGAACTATCCCAGGCCCCAGGGCTCCTTGGCTCCCATGCAGCTCCCCAGCAGGCTCTTGGGATGTACCTACAGTTTTAACACCAGGAAAATTGCCACTCTGCATCCATAGGGAACCTGCAGGCAGTAGAGCCATACTCTTGCCCATGATCAGCAGCATGTGATACCTTTTTGTGGTGAGGACACATAAGCACATCATTGAACCTACCACATCACTGAGATTCCCCCAGCTGCCCAGGACATTTCAGCTTAATAGAGGATAGAAGGAAGTGCTGAAAGAAGGAGAAATATTAGGGATTTGGTAGAAAAACAGGCTGCAGAGAGTGAAGCAATCGATCTTGACTCTTAAAACAATCTGAAAAAGCAAAATTGTGAACAGGTTGATATTTTAATTGATAAATACTGTATCAGTAAAAGAAGCTTTGCAATTGATCCACATCCTCATCATTCGAATAAAAAAAATCGAAAATGTGTTATATCTCACTATCTTTTGTGGTGACTTTCCCTAGAATTTTAGTAAGAAGTAGAGTAATAAATGCAACTGCAATATTTTTTTCAGTGATGTTCTCTCCTGTAAACACAAATGGTAGATTCTAGTGAGAAATAAAACTGAAAACAAAGGCAATGTTAACCCAAGAGTACCTGAAAGTTGTACTTTTGAGCTGTACTGTAGGAGATGGCTTTTAATCGTCAGAGAAACAAGATATATGAACACTCAAGTAGCAAAGGAAGTATGTGCAGGAAACATTGAATGGACTTTTCACCTATTCTTCACTTCCTGACTTTTTCTTGCATTTTCAATTTCCAAGAGTTAGTGGAAGGAGACATTCTACTTTTCTTATAAACAGAGGAAGAAAGAAGACTCCCTCTAGTATTTCCAAGGTGTTAGTTCATAAAAATCATCCACAGACCTCACTCAGGAACTGTGCAGGATTCCCAGGCTTGCAGAAAATGCTTGCCCCCAATGATGCCCTCAAGAAGCACAGATGTTCCCCATCCTCTCTCCTGGTCTGTGCACATTCACATTATGTTTCCACATGCAAAAAAGAACTAGAAAAAAAAACTACAAAAGGAAAGTAAGAGACTTTCTTGTTTTCAGAAATATGCTGTAATTCTTCCTTGAGATTTTGTGGGTTATGTAACGTGAGACAGCTTTCTGTACTGCTCTTGTCCTTTTGGTATAGCACCACGTGATGCAGTTATCTTCACGGACATGGGCATGGTTGGGAAGCAATGGCATCCCTAACTGGGCTGCACATTTAGAGTTTGGAGGACTCTGCTTACTTGTGCTTCGTCTCTGTTTCAGTTTTGCACGTGTAAGAAAGCTGGAGGCTGTTCATCCATCTTGCAGGAGTATTTAGGGAGGGATGGAGCCAGCTGTGGTGAGACTTGAAAGCCACCCTTGGTTCCCCTCAGAGAGAAGTGGAGAGGTGACATGAGTGTAATTTAGCGAGGAAAGTCACATTTCTTTGAACTCCTATCAGACGTGAAGCCCAGAGGAAGTTTCAAAGGAAGATGGGGACCTTGGTTAGTATGAGTTTTAGAAAGTGGCTGCAGTGCAAGGAATCTGCATAGCTAGCTTTGGAAATCCAGTGTTCCCTGTGATAGTATTGCATGCTCACATTGGACTTGGAGTAGAAAATACCCTGGCCTCTGGCCACCTCAGTGTGGGCCATAGCCCAGGGAATGCAAGCACTGAGTCCTGGGCTGCTTCTGGTGATCATGGCCACTGGCCTGTGAATTATTTGCTTCCCTATGTCTGTCCTCATGTCCTCTGGTTTACTACTTGACTGGAGCTTTAAATAATGCTTCGTGATAGCTTCCTTCCTTCTCAATATACCTTTATTTTATACCACTTCTAAAGAAATGATGTTGGCTTTTGCGTTCCTGGCTTTCCTTCGTAGTCCCTTCAATACACATTCCTTTGCATCCTCATTCATTTCTCTCCCTGCTTTCTTTTGCCATTAGCATAGTGTGTGCCTTTCTATTTCAGCTGACACTTTAGTCTGAAAAGTGACTGTGAAATTGCTTTAATCTGTGATGTGCTCCCTGGAAGAGTTCACTTGGATCTTATTTTTGTGGCAAAAACAAGCTTCTCTTGCTGGAGCTGCCAAATCAACACAGCTATGAAAATACAGTGGAGTCTGTTTCTTCATTAGTATTAAAAAAAATCCTATTTATGAGAAACCTGTTCTTTTTGTTCAGACTTATACCATCCAAGAGTCTGCTCATGTAACTAAGAAAAGACGTAAGTCCGAGTTTTCAATTGTCTACAACTTTGTCAGCTGTTAACAGACCTGCACAGGCAAAACTTGTCATATTGGTATTTACAAGCTTGAGGAAAAGAAATAGGCCTGGTTTTCAGATCACAGATTGACTCTGCAATCAGTTTAGTGCTTGGAGACAGGAAAGAGAAATCTGCTTATCTGTATGCTAGCCATGCTCAACTCAGATTTGAGATCTTCAGGGCAAATTTTGGAATAGTTTTCCCTGAAGGAATTTTCAAATATTGCAAAGTCAAATTTGATGGCCTTTTGTTCACTTGTCCTCATATAGCTATTTTTATAAGGACATTAGGAAGGTTTACCTGATACTTATAGCTGGGCACATATTTTTGAATGACCCTAGCTTTTTAAAGTGCAAGTCACATTATCTTGTAGTGAGTAGAATAAATGATTTCATTTTAATGTGTTAAATTTGAGATTCATTGCAGATATATTTTTTACTTTTGAAAATCCTTTTTGAAAATTGAATCAGAGACATCACTATCTTTTTAACTTTTAAATCATTCACTTCTGATTCAGGTCATTAGGATTTGCAGAATATGTCAGTGTATTGGGATTTTGCTCCTTTTGTGTTAATTTGTAACCTAAATCCAACTTCTAAACTTAATTTGCCTTCTCAGTTTTCATCATAAATGAAGATGTTTTACCTTGTGGTTTTAGTGGTGTGGCAGAAGCCTGAATCAGAGGAAAAATGGGTCTCAGAGGGATCTCAAAGGATCATTCACTCCTACTTTGAAGCAGGATCAACTGTATTTTTGTCATGACTTGCAGACACTTGTCAAAATGTTCTTTTTTGAAGGTGTTCAGTAATAGACCTCCCAGGACCTCCCTGGTAATCAATTCCAATGCTTTATTGTATTGTAAGTGCTAGGGTTTGTTTTTGCTTTGTTGTGCTGCTAAGGCGTTGTCCTTATGTCTACCCTGAATTCTGTTTCTACATTTAATCCCACTCATTCTTGTCTTCTCTGTTTGTGTGGATACAGAAAAAAAATCTTTCTCCCTTCCACAGAAACATTTTATCCCATGCTTGACTATTGTCTTCCCTCAGTCTCTTTCTCTACACAGTAAACAGCTTCTCTTCCTCCCGTCTTTCTCAACATATTTTCTGCTATTCTGACCATCCTCAGTGCTTCCCTCTCCTTGCTGCCTCTCTTGGAATCAAGTGCTTCAAGCTTTACTTGTAGTAAAGCTGAGCTAGAACTGTACCAATTCAAATTGTTTTAGTCATAAACAGCAGCAATACCACAGGAAAGTTCAAACGTCTTTTTTTTTATGTAGAGAATAGAGGGATGTGTTTTGTGAAGAAAGCCAAACAAGCAAGGAGTCAAACAAATGGTTACATTTTCCAAATGAATTAAATAGTTTCTAAAAATTCAAGAACAGCACAAATTTAGTGAAAAAATATAGGTAGTATTCCCAGACTATGAGGCAGCTTGTGTGAGTTTAGCTGAAAAATAAAACAGCAACAAGAAGTTGTAATGCATGGTGGAAGTGTGTGTAAGCAATGTAAGGAAAAAGAAATCCTCTAAGCACGGGAATGAAGCCTCTCCAGCACTGGAGATGTGGTTGTGGGTGAGAAAAAATCAGCAGGAGAAAGATTTCATTTCTCTTAGGAAGCTTAATTGAAGTTGACCTGTTTATGGCAAGATAGTTGGTATAATGGTTGACTACAAATATTTTAAGGTAAGACCTTAGGTTACAATAAAGGACAGTGTGAACAGTGAAAAGATAACAGAGAGTATGTTAATTCTTGCAATATATGCCTATGCCCATTCTTATAGACAGAGAATGAAAACATGATTTTTTAATGCTTTTGAGATACATTTATATTTGCAAATGCCTACGAAGGTGAAACAAATATGCTTGGCTAGAGCTTGTGTGGTTCAATTAGGGTGAAGAGCAGGTGCTGTGGCCAGTGCTGGGATTTCCAGACCAGGGCCAGGATCCCCTGAGAGCACTGGGCATGCAGACAGGGACACAAGGCTCCTTGCTTCTCAGGGCTACCTCTGAGTGCCTCATGCAATATCCATTGTCTATCTTTCAATTTTCTACAAGGAGAGAGACAAGAGAACATACTTAGCCTGTAAAATGCCTCGGATTCTGTGGATGACAAACTCTTTCTCTACGAGGGTTTTTCTAGTTCTAAAAGTATTTCTCTGTGGATCTAACAGGCACTCTCTTGGGGTTTTTTTGCCTTTCCAACACATATTTTTTCCTGAAGTTGCAGAAAAATTTTAGCTTGTCTATTCCAACTTCTGTCCCCCCAAACAATAAAATGCTCCATTTACTCAGTTGTAGTTCAGTCTGTGAACATGTTCATCTCAATTCACCACCCTTCAGGTTATCAAGAGCTTATTCCCCTTCTTTTTGTCTCACCCTTCCCTCAAGGATTACCCTACAGAGCTCTTGAGTTAACCTTCAAGGCTCTTCTTGACTCTCAAGAATAATTTCAACAATATCTGCTGCACTGCTACAGAGTCAACTTGAGGTAAACCTAGTATCATTCATGAAGAAAGCAAGAGGAATGCTAAAAACAGAACTGCTGCAGCCTGAAACTGATATAGAAAGGCAGAGCTGGACAAGGTTGTCTTCCTTCCCCCACTGGTGTTGCATTTGCTTATGCTACATAAAATATTCCTTGCTGCCAGCAAAAGATTAACCCATGACATGTAACTAACTGCTCGGCCATCACATTTGTAACTCATGTCATATGATATTATGCAAAATGTAGGCGAAGTAAAAGAGAGCATTATTGAAGTCTAGTCTAAAAATATTATATATCAACCCTATATTGCATATATTATACTTGTTTTTTTAAAGCTTCTGGTGCAACAGAGCAGATGTGTTTCAAGAAGCCACAGAAAAAGAGAGAAACTGTTTTCAAGTTACTAATCAAATACTCAAAACTGTGATTTTGCCATTCTGAACCTCAGGGTAAAAGATTCAAGTCTGAATATTTCTTTTGAAAATGTCATCTTGAAAATATAGGATCAAATCCAGGAGTTCTCTGGGGAGATGAGTGGCAAAATTCTTGCTGGCCTTGCTAAAACAGGAGTCTGTCTTTTAGGGAGGAAGTGGCAAGGCAAGCCAGTCCGCTCGCCTGGAATCTGGAGATACCTTCATTGCCCCCTCAGAGGAGCATGTTGGAACCTGTGTTGGGCTGAATTAACAGATCTTGGCTTCAGTGGGCAGCTGGGTTAGGGTTGGGGTTTGATCAATGATAGCTGATATTTCACCATTAACAACTCAGACATCACATTTTTATAATTTCAGTTACTTCTTTCTCTGTAAAGTAAGTTCTCAAATAACATGCACCCTCAGGTAAATTTGAAAGACATGATGAGAGAAGAAAGGACAAGGAGAGAGATAAGAGACTGAGAGAAGGTCCTTGGAGAAAAGTAAGGGGATGGAGGCGAGGCAAGTCAGGGCCCTGGCTGTGTAGGGAAGGCTCCAGGCAATTTACCTGCATTGAGGTTTGACCCAGACTCCTGCTGATTCACAAGTTTGGACTTTTTGTTTAGACATAACCTCTGGAAAAGTAGGAATATGAATAACTAGTTGATGAATCTCAGATATGAAAAGATGCACCAGAGGCATTGCTGTGGCAAAGCACAAGTTAATCATCAGTTTGCACAAATGCTTCAAAAGTGAAGTAAATAGGAAGGCCGGGCCAATATCAATGAGTTGAAGGCTTTCTTTCCTCCCAGCTGAATCCAGGAAATCAGTTCTTTGGCACAAAGAACGATAGAAGGCAGGTAGTGAAGCTACACATGGTTCAGGTCTCAAACTACACAAATTCTCCCACATTGCTTCATGCAAGAAACTCTATGAATTTTGTATTGTTTTTTTCCCAGTGAGGTTCATCCAAATACAGGATGTATTCCTAAATTTCACATCCTCCACATACATGAATCACAAATGCAGTGTAGGTATTATAGATAGGCTTTAATAGCCTAATCTACAGGACTGTGATTTCACTTCCCTCCATTTGGGAAGCAGGCACACGAACAAAGAAGGAGGAAGATACTTGAATACAACCACAAAATAATCACAAAGTCCTGGTTCATTAACCTTTCCTGGGATCCACTGGAGGATCCACTTTCATTAACCTGGGATCCACTGGAGGAGCATTTCGGACTAGAGAGCCTGGTCCATGCTAGAGACCCTAGGCCAGTTCTTTTCTCTTACAGTGGCACCTCTGGCACCTCACTTTTCTTTTTTCTTTTTTTTTCTTTTTTCTTTTTTTTCTTTTTTTTTTTTTTTGAAGAGTTCTAGGAGCATTTTCTACTTTTCTGCTGTGGAAAATTTTCCAAGAAAACCGAGCACAGTTCCCACCACAGTGAGTTGAAGCTATTTCTTATCTTCTAGAGATGAAAGCCATGCAGACAAGACTGTCTGACAGGATCTTCTTTATCTTCTACAACCCAAGAGCAATCTAGGTCCCTGGGGAGCAACATAAGCAAATAGCACCCTGCAGACTGTCCTCTTGAACTACAGGAGCCCTGCAGTGATTTTAAATAACTATGAGCAGCTGTAAAGTATCTTACACAATAACATACTTCCTATGAACTATGGGATGGAGATAACTTCTCCAAGGGCTGAAGGACTCTCTTCAGAAGGCATGTAAGCCCCACTGTGGTGATGCAACCAGGCCATTGGGAAGCATTTGGCTCTTGCTATATTTCTGCTATTAACTCTGAAGAGTGTTGCCTCAAACATGAAAAAAGCTTGCTGCTAATATCACAGAACATAACTACTATTTAAAATGGAGCTTGATGAGTGCATGAAAGGCTTGCAATGACGGCCTGGACTGGGGCATAGGCAGTCCCTCACAGTCTTATAGAATACACTGTGAAAAATACTAATGAATTGCAAATTGAACTTATTATGAGGAGAAATTTAGCTCAGTATTTTGCCCAGAAAGTCTCCAAGCATCCCTAGATGATAATGCAACTACTCAGTTGATATTTATTGTTTTTCCCCCATACTCTGCTATTTCAGGTGTGCTGGCATACCCTACTCTGAGTTCACTTCTTCCCTTATGACTAATTGAAGATGAAGACATCTTTGTATTTACAAGGAGAAAAGTAGCTCCATAGTGAAAAGGCTTTGCCAAGTGAGACAGAAGAGAAAACAACACTTCAACATTTCTTGTCTGTCATTCACCTGGACTCCTACAGTGTAAGTAATTCAAAGAATATTCAATTGTATCATTCCTATTAAAAGCTATGGTATTTCCTCTACTGATTTTTTGTTTTATTAGAAGTATAATGTCAAGGTGTATTTCTGCATCAGACTCTCCCACACACCAAAGCTACTTAAAGTAGCTTCAGATTCAACCACTGGCTGAAGAACTTCAGTGCACATATTTTTTTTCCTATAGAATGTCCCTGTAATTACTATCTTTTTTTTTACTGACTAAACAAAGAAATAAAGATACAGCTGCATAGCCTATATTATATCCGGGGTGTAGAAAAGACCAAGTCAAGAGACAAACCCAAAAAGGAATAGTGCTTCAAATCAGAAGTTATAGTTTTGTGGAAATTTAGGTGGGATTGGCATCAGGCTTTACCATTGCTAATGCAACACTTAGTGTTGATTTTCCTATTCTGGTCCAGGCTTGCATTCATGATAATATTCCTGAGAAATTAGCATTATTTTATTCTTATTTTACAGTCAGATTAAGCTTTTAACTCCTTATTACACAAGGAGCTGTTGCAACGACTGAGGCTAGAAACTTTAAACCACAGTGTCTTTATTTTCACCATCTAGTTAAACCCATTTTACCATTGTCCTTGGAAATCTGCAGTCCTTCATTTTAGCAGTGTCTGGTTTAGGAGGTGTACCAAGGTGGCAAGGGAAGATGTCAGAAGAGGCCTGCAGACCTATGCTGAAGATTTTCCTTCTCCTCCTTGGCCAACTCCAACCCTGCTCACAGAGCTTGGCTGCAGTGTCCTGCTGATGGCCTCACACAGCGCAGCCTTGAGCATTGAAAGAGGATTGACTCAAACATGTGAGATCAGCAGCTAATGTGCAAATAGGTAACTGTGTGCTGCTCTGTATAACACCCACAAGTGGCATATCATGAAAGAGTAGTCACTACCAAGCTCAAATATATAACTCTTGGCAACTCTCAGCTGACACCAGTGCTTCTCTCTGGGTGGCAGCTCAGTGGCTGCTGCTCATCCCGACTTTCAGGACAGCTCTAACCTCTGCAAGCCTGCATCTGGAAATCCCAACACTATCTTCCAGCTCCTTTTTCACAGCCCACAGCACGCAGCATTAAAGAATTTTGAACATTCAAGAACCCTCATCTTCTCCAAGGAGGAAAATAGAAAAAGAAAATAGAAGGAAAATATGAAAAGAAAGAATCACACACACTTTTTAGAATATATGTAGTGTATGTACTGTAGCACTTTTGGAGATTGCTTAGCAGTCCGAATAGAAATTACCAACTTGGGAATGGGAGGATTCATCATCAAGTAACAGGAGGATTTCTTCTTTCACAATCAACTGCTTGTGGAGCACTGGTTGCATCAGGAGCTTGTGACCACAGCTTCATAGCTGTGTGCTCCCCTTTAGGGTGTGAGTAAGCAAAATTTATGGCCTTAAGCTACCATCTGTGTCTTTTGAATGCTGTTTATGGTCAACAGAACAGAATGTCATTGCTTTAACTTTAAGCCTAGACATTTAAATTGGGTTTTACAGAGAAACAGGTTTTACTCTGCTAGTGCAGAACTAATCTGGAGCATCACCTATTGCCACTTTAAAGGCACTGTAAAGTCATTTCCCTCTAACCAAATTGAAGGCAGAGTGATCAGGGGACCTAAAACTGTAGTCTGCTGTATGAAATACTAGATATTTTAAAGAACTTTTCTTCTGTAGGAAGATTCATGTAATAGAAATTTTAAAAGGCACATTTAAAATTATACAGTTGATCCATTTATGACGTCTTACAACCTTGGTTTATTTAAGAATACATTACATTGCATAAAATTAACTTTGTTAAACTTTGGTTCACAGTCTTCTGTCTTGATTATTGCAGCATCCTGACAGCAGTCGTCCTGCCCTGCTGTCACCTGGTGAATATCCCACAACGGAAGACATTCTCCCCACCCATTGCTGTGATCAAATTACCTTCTACCCACAGTAGTCCAGAGAATCCCCCCTTTCCCAACTTGTATCCCATATGCAAGACTTGCACTCACATATTATGCATTATATAAGGGGAACTCACTCTCCCTCACCCTCCCTCTTTTAACATTGAAAGCAGTTGCCATCACTTCCCGGATTTGTCAAATGTTCCCTGCTAAAATTTGCAAACACCAGCTTGTCTGTCTTCCTCCATTCTGACCCTTGTATTCAGAGGAACTCTTCAAAAATCGTTTCGCAAGGAATCAGTTTTGAATCTGTCACACTCCTGTTTAAACCTATTGTGTACCAAGGCCTATGAAGATTCCAGAAAAACTGTAAACTATGTCTACTTGACCTTTGCCAACAATATTTACTCGTAATTTTATTGTTTTCCCTATATCTATTTGCTTTCTGCCTCCTTTACTTCTTTGAGTATGGCATGACATTTCCACCCCTTTGTGCAGTCCTCAGCACAGTGGGGTTTCAGTACGTGACCAGGGTGTCAGATAGAGTTGCCCTAATACAAGCAAGAAATGACACTTGTTACTTAGACATCCTTGAGAAATCATTGTTGTTATTAGACATCTCTAAGAGCCCTATAAATGTCTCAGGTCAGAAGCTGTCCGGTGTTGTACAACATCTAAAACTACTGGCTTTTGAAAGATGATTTCAACAGAAATTGTTGAATAAATATTTTGTCTGCCCATAGTCTCAAAGGAGCAATTTAAACCATGAGTATATATATTAATTTATCTGAACAGCTTACTTGGTCACTCTTGGGTCTTTCCTTCTCACATTCTCCATCTCATCCATGGTTTCTGAGCGCCTCTGTGTGCAACTCAGCAGCAAGGATGGTGAGAGTTGCTGGTAGCCAGTTTTGCAGAATTCCTGACAGTTTTCCTTCTCTGGGTTACACCTTTGCTTTGGTTACTGTGCTGCCAGGTTTGTTTCTCTTTGTATTTTTCTATTTTGAGGGGGATTTTTTTTAATCTTCCTGCATGGGAACATTTGTTCACACCAGAATTAGAGCTAAGTGTAATATATGCAGGAGAAGAAGGAGAGAGGAAGGAGTGGGGAGAAGCTCTTTGCTCAGAGCTGGGTTTCCCATGAGCTCAATGGGAGTTGAGTGATGCCACTGAACATGAAGGTGGTGTCTTGCCTTTCTAGACATCTACCAGCCCTCAGCAGCCTCACAGCTCAGCCAGCTGTGAGGCTGTTAATCTAGCCGTTTCTCTCAGAGGCAGGTGCCGAGTGCAGCTGATTCAATGGCACCGGATCCCAGGGCAGCTTGCAAGGTTTGGGTGCCCACAGCATTGCAGACATCTCAGCCAGCCCATACTCCAGGCACACATTTCTGCTTTTCCCTTGGGGTATGACATGTCCTACTGCAAGCACAGAGGGTTGTTATTGTCACTCTTACGTTCTCATATCAGATTGCATCAGAGAACAATCCCAGCCCTAAGCTCTACAGTGCTGCGCAACACTTGCTGTGCACATTACCAGTGAGAAGACTGAAGTTAACCTGTTTTCTGAGTGATGCCCAAGTTCTGTCCTGCGGGCAGCAGGCCAGAGGACAATTTTTATTTTTGTCTTGGATATTTGCTCTAGAACAATGGTTTACAATGTGTAGCTGAAGTATGAATCCGTCTGGCACTGAAATTGAAGTGTGAGTAGGTTTGTTTAGCAAAACCAGAGCTCTTCATTGGCCATTTATCTTCTGTAACATTACTCATGCTAAAAGGCAGTTTTTTTGGGAAACTACTGCACACTAGATCACTAGCTGGAGGTCATGGACAACAGCTCGGTCACTTTGGTCAAGGAAATAGCTTTCTTTCAGTACTTTTTTGTGAGCAGCATTTTTGAACAAGAAAACTGTTCCCTGATATATTGTGGAGCTGACACTTTTTGAATACACAAGGCAGGCAGAAAGATTTTATAAACATATATATACGTGTTTATATGCAATTAGATTTATCCTCTTCCCCTACAGTTGCAATGCCTTGATCAGCTCTGCCTGGAAGGCAGATGGTGCATCAGAGGTGAAGTCAGGCCACTTTGACAAACAGCTTCCCATGGCAGGATCTCACAATTAACCCGTGTGCAGTCAAATCCACACCTTGATTATATGGAGCACAGGGCCTCTTTGAATTCAGGCAGGGTTTTTGCTGCCTCAAGTGATCATCCTAAAGGGATTTTCCATGATGCGGTGGTGGAGCAGCCACATGCTCTGTTCCCCAAGTGTTTGATGATGTCTGTACATATGCTTGTATTGCCCATATGCTTGGCATCTTTCGGTATGAACAAAGTGTTGCAGAGCGGTGCAAGTTTCTGAGCTTTGTGCTTCCTAGTTTGAGGAGGATTTGGGCTGTTCTCCATGTCTAGGAAAGGCATGATATAAGCCTATTCAATCTGAAACTTGTGTTTCCTGTGTTTTGAAGTGCCTTTTATTCATGTTTATAAGAAATGGCAGAATAACCATCTTTCACTGTAAAGCTATTGAGACACCTCCAGCATTGTTCCATCAGGAAGCAATAAGATAAAGCCAGTTAAGGAAAATGTTTTGCCTGCTTCCCATTGCCCATGAGCTATAACTTTTTTGATTTGTTTTCATTGGACAACAAATTTTTGAGATGATCTCACTGAAAACTGTTTGATACCTTTTAGCTCTTCAGGACATGCTTTTTTTTTTTTAAATTCAATGGATAATACTACAACACTGTGTGCGAGAGTGGAATGAGAAGGTGGTAAAAGAAATCTTTTACATCTGCTTTGCCCCAAAATCTACATCTGCATTGTCTTCCTGATAATGTGCAGCTCATAGTTCAGAATCCAGACAAATCTCATGTTTCTTCTACTAGTGTTTCAGCTATTCTAGTCAATGAGAGCAGGGTTTTATGTGGTGCAACCCTGCCAGTATTACCTGCCTCTCCCAACTACAACTGGCCCTTCATGTGTTTACAGTGGTATGATGATGATAAAAAGGGCTGTGAAAATGCTGGCATATGCCTAGCTAGAGTATGACTTCCTCCAGCTCTTGTCTGCCTGCCCAGTGCCCATCACCACACATAGGACAAACGAGCTCTGCACGTACCACATTCTCCAGACTCAATTGTTTTCCATGTGGTTCACATTTTTTGAGTCCTCCAGCTAGATTATTCTGGATGGCACCTGAATGACTCTGGTTAAACTAAGTCAAGCAAGATGGGACATTAGGATTTAGATGCAAGTCTGGACAAAAGTAGATACAAGTTTGGACAAAAGCAGATGTAAGTTTGGACAAAACGTGGTGAAGCATTGGAAAAAGCTGCCTGGTGAAGTTGTGGACAACATCCCTGGCAGTGTTCAAGAAAAGTAAATATGAGGCACTTAGGGACAAGGTTTAATAGGTATAGTGGTGTTGGATTTACAGTTCGACTTGATAATCTTAAAGGTCTTTTCCAACCAAAAAGATTCTATGACTCTGAAAAGTTACAAATAAATATTAAAAGTGCATTTTTAGTTATACTTTACAATTGGACTCCTTTCTCTCTCTTTTCTACACCTGTCATTTAGATTCTTTGGGCAAGTATTTGTTGCAAATTTAGGACTATAGATATTTCTTAGGGCTTCCAGATGGCTCCTCAAGTCCTATATGACTCTACTTACCCCTCTGACTTTTCTTTCCAGTTAAGATTTGAATACAGATGAAAATGATCCAGATGTCTTTAGCTGAAACCAAGTGCCTATAAATACTTAATGGCTGCCTAGATAGACCACTAATTGTCCCATTCCAGTCTGTTCATGTTAAATTCCTCAGACATCTTTGGGGTTACAAAAATGTTCTTCTGTGATATGCAATATACATGACTTTTACTTCGTTCAGTGACATTCACATCTCCAGTTTCTTTAAAACACCACATATAACCCATTTAATAACAGCAAGAATAACAGACCTAACAAGAGATTGCTTTGCCCAAACTCGCCTGTAGCAGCTTCCGCCTCCACCCACCGTAACCTTGTGGTTCTTGTGTGGCATGGAATATCTTCTAGTGTCAGAAGAAAATTATAGACAGTTCTCAAATAAACCAAGGTATACTAACCAATTTCTGAGGCTGGCTTCATAATGAATAAATGAAGTAATATGAATATGCTCAATTATTGGAAAAACAAATTTGGAGGTGCAGATTTTTAGGACAATTTGCACTGAGTGTTGCTGAATTTTTTGGAGTTTAATGCTCCTTATTTTTTCTATTATTTGCAACAGTGTTTCCTGTTTCTTTTACGTACTTTTTCCTGGAATGTATGATTCTTAAGTATGAGTATAGTGGAAATAAGCATAGCAGTCTGAAAGCTCTAAAACAGAATTATTTCTAGAAAAAAAAAAGAGAGAGAGATGGAGAAAGCTAATTCCAAAGGAAGGGAAACAACCAAATGGTTAAAATCCTTTGTTCTGCACTATTGCTTTAGGAGCACAAAGTAGCCTGTCTCATTAGACTTCAAAGCATGACACTGAATATAGGAGGTAAAAATACCACTAAGACAAGTTGGACTTCAGTAATAGCATGTTTTTCATGTTAAAAAAAAGCATTTTTCAAGAGATTTAAACTGAAAAAAAAAGCACTCAGGATCATACAACTAGAAATTAGCATGCAGCTTGTCTTTCATAGAGGAAAAAAAGTTGGGTGGTAGTCAGGGTTTTAAAAGTTGCCATCCCATAGAACAATGTAGAAATGAGAAGAAACTCTTTCAGAGCTTCTTACTAATATAAAGAAGTATAGCACAATTATGTCTAAAGTCTAGAATAATATATTCATGCTATTAGAGAATGACCTTCATCATCTGCTTTTATTAAAGTTATTGTTGCCATTTTGTCAATCAGATATATTATTACATGAAGGTGATTGTACCATTCATTTTCTAAGAGAAAAATATTGAGATTAGCATGAGAAGCTTATAGATAGGCTGTGGGGTCTAGATATGTGGGGTGAAGCCAAAAGGTGTGGAAAAAATAAGTTGATGAAAAAGAGTCAGGAAAATCATGTTCACTAGTGCACGTGGACTTCCAGAGCAATAGGATCTGTACTTCTCAAGTCTTCCATTCTATTGCTTTCTTTTTGCAGCTCAATTGAAAATTTCACTGCTGACAACCTTCCTCATTATCACCTGAAGGAATTTGTGTACCTCTATTTTTTCAGGTTTCTGGGTCTTTAAAGAAGATCCAAATTCCCAAGGAAAGACTTTGCCATGGCTAAAGGCTTATAAAGCTGCTTTCTTTTTTTCAGTATGTTGGGCACCTTAATTCCCCAATAACCTGCGAATTTGCACTGTAGCGTTTTTCCCAGGTACGGTGTCACAGTGCCTTTTTCCCACACTCTGGACTTCTATTTTAAAGTTATTAGAAGAAAGATTATTAAACAAATAAAGGGAATCTGCCACACCAATTGAAGAGAAAGAGATGCTCGGAAGAACTCTGTGGAGGTTTATGTAAAAACCTTGCAAGTGAAGTAGAAGTCAGACTGAATTGTGCCTCTGGCAATGGGAGCAGAAGGAAAAAACAACTCTTGACCTGATTTTCTCTCCTCCTGTTACCTCGCAGCCGTGCACTGCAGCAGCCAGGTAGGCTGAGACCATGTACAGACTAGGCAGGAAAGGAGGCCTCCTTTTGAGTCAGACATTCCCAGGGCCTGACAACAGACTTTGCCAGAAATTTTTCTTTTCTTATACAGCTGCCAGGTGTGGCTTATGATACAATGATAAGATCTTTGATTAGGCAAAATGTGATGAAAGCTCTGGATACACTAGAATGAAGCTGAATAATCTCTGTATCTGAAACGATGTAGTTTGCTCTCTAGGAGACAGGGGGGAAAAAAGCAGATGTTTTTTTCTTATCTATATGTCCATTAGATGGCCTTGGTGCTGTAGTGTTTGGGTATAGTTATCTTTTATTTCCTGATGTCTCCGAGGAGTAACAAAGGAAAGTCTATTTATTTTACCTATTTACAAGGAAAAGTGAGGCTTCAGGATAAGTAACTTGTTCAGGATAAGAGGATAAGTAACTTGTTATGTGTCTGTGGCAATGTAGAAGGCCGAACTCTGCTGCTCAGGTAACCTAATTCTTGTACCTTCCCTCACCTCCGTTGTGTAAAGCTCCACCTATAGCAGTGAGCCTCTGAGATGAAGCTGCCTTCTTACAAGAGTATAACCACATTCATCTTAAACACAGGATTCTACAGTCAAATTAATCAAAAGGAAAGAAGAAATGAAGCATGTGCAGTGTTATTTTGATCTCTATGATGTGTGATTTTACGTGATTATGAGAGTTCTACTGCATAAACACAAATTACTTTTTCTTCTCTAGACCTCCTGCTTTATTCAAGCAGTAGTGATAGATGGTGATTGTTATACTGGATTGTGCAGTGCTTTTTATTCCTCTTTGAATTTAAATATTATAACATATCACCCATTACATCCCTTAAGTAAAAACTAGCCCATTCTCCACTGGCTTTTCCTATACTTTCGTTGCTAGTGTGCTCCACGGCAGATCGACCCAAATTGCTAGATGTGCCCATTAGGTTTGAGTGCCTGCTCAAAAGAATCCTTGTGGCTAATTTCTCAGAGAGAGTTCATCCATTCCTCCTGACTTCCACATCTGATCTTTGGGGTCTCAAGCAAGCAATCTGAGAATTAGGAACAGGATTAGTGCCATGTGTGGAAACTTTATCTTAAATAATGTAAGGGATATCTTAACCACTCATAAAATAAATGATGTTCCCACAAGGGTTTTAGGCAGTGTTACTATTAAAATCCTAGACTATATCCCTGAAACCTCCTACTTCAGCTGCCATCTAACTTTTCAGTGCCAGAATGCCACAGGGCATATACAACTCCAGATGCTCAGGTCACTTGTGGTCACTTCATTTGTACCTCCACATATGCAGACATGACAAGAAGCAATTTGTCATTCAGTTTATTCCTGGGCCTGCCTGGGATCTATTAAAGGATTGAGCTAATTTCTAATTAACTAATTGTCAATTCTGAGCAGTTAATTTCTCTCAGCTGCCTGTTCTTAGTAGAGCATCCTCCTGCTCAGCAGGAGCATGTGTTATCTTAAAGCCGGTGAAACTGTCATAGCAATGGGATAAATTCCAGCATTTAGTATCCCATAAACTTACCTGTTAGAAATTTAAAACTAAATAACACCGTTTTTTTCAGTTCTACTGTGTAGTAGGTTTTGGAGTCTCTTGGACCTGGGACCGCAGGATTGTCTTTGTGGCTATGGGTTAGTGTTAACTGTGTTGAGATATTCGTGTCACCTGAGTATGAACTATAGCTGCTATGAGCTATTGCTATTGTTCTTGCTTTCTTGGGTGTATAAAGAAACAAGGACAGAAGATAGAAATTCTCCAAATAATGATATATCAACCAAAATATTTTCTTGGTTTCAAAACTGACAAAAAGAAGTGGCATAAAGATAGCCAACTTGAATTCCAGACTGTATTTTGAAGAAATCCTTTGGTCTCTGCCTTGGCGAACTCTAATTCAATTAGAGGAAGGATACTCTTCTTGTTGTCTTTGGAAGACTCTGGAAGCAGAGGTTAGGATGAAGGGAGGTTAGAACTGCAATAATGTAAATAACGTAACAGTATTTTATCTTGACTTGAGATCTTAAAGAAATATTGTTAAATGACCATCCTTCTGTCATAAGAATCTGTTCAAACAGTATTATTTATTGAAACAATTTTCATCTGTTTTCACTGGGTGTGCTTTCTGAGAAAGAACTCACTTTAAGAAAGTTGTAGTATGAAGAACATAAACAGAAAAGGGTTGAACTGCTGTCATTGCTAGAATTCCAGATCTTCTTTGTTCATAAATTAGCAATAAAATTAATGGAAAAAACAAGTCCCATGCAAGAAAGCATCCAGTTCCAATTATATTATAAATATTCAAAACACTATTTTATATTAAATGCTTAGTGTTGCTGAAGTGTAGACCCTGGAAGAGTTTCGGCACCATTTATTGTTGTGCACTTCATGGTAGAATGCCATAACTAGTGGCAACTTGGGCTGGGGCTAAGTAGTGATGATACCCAGAGCCAGAGCATGTCACAGCAAGAACTCCTGGAAATGGCCACATGCTTGCTCTGACCTGTGGCATTCTTCACTAGAGTGAGTGTTGTGGGACTTCAAATGCTGTATTTCCTCATGCTAGTCCAACTCTGTTTTCCTTTATTAGCTATAAATCAAAGTTGAGAGAGTGTGTAAGGGTGGCAAAAGCTAGATGACAGACTTCTCCCTAAGCTAAATTAATAATGAACAACATGAAGCTAATTGAATGAGTCAGCCAATGAGTCAGCAAAGTAGTAAGTAGCGAAAGTGCAAACCTGCTATTGATAGACGTGGGTTAGAATCTAAAATCCGCAATGGGTTTTCTTTATGAAGCTTTACAGAGCTCAGGAAAACAACTTAACATGATTGCCCAAGCTGGCAAGAAACCTTCTCTTTTATCACATAAGCACTCCTGTGTGTGAACTGAACCATAAAAGTATATCCACAGAGATATCAGCCACTGCTCGGAAAAGTTAACACATGCTTCATTTCATTATATTTTTTTTCTGTGATATGAGAATATCTAGGCTTGAGTGAAATGATTACGCTGACACCAGCTAACGCAATTCATGCTGCTTGACTTCCATTCAATGTGAAATCCCAGAAGGAACACAAACTGAGGATGGCTGTATGGGCAATCAATTTATTCTTACCTTTTAGAAGGAAAAACAGTAAGAGACTGTTTTATCAGTTGTCTTTGAATTGCACCCTCTTAGCAATTAGCACAGATATGTAGTGCCAAACGAACCTTCCTCAGGTCTAATTTTATAAATAAACAATATATACCTGGGTGTAGCCAGATATATAACCAACAATATGTAACCAACAATACCTGGGTGTAGCAGATAAATGATGAAATGATGAAAATTATGAAAATTATGAATGTTTGTAATTTTTGAAAGAAATATTAAACATAAGGCTACTTGTCCTAGTGTGATTATAGTATTTCATGATATTGTTGAAAGTTAAAAATATTCTTCACGCACAGTTCAAAAAGATTTTTTTGTTGTACCAAAACATTCTACAACCAGCTTTATCTAAAAGGATAACCCCAAACCCCAAAATGTTTCACTTGGGGAATGTAACGGAGAAGGAGAGGAAGGATGTCTTTTACAAACCATGGTGGATATTTTTCTTCATTTTGTGATTACTAGCTTTTTATATGGAAGTTTTGTGAAATTTGTCATAGAAATAGACTCCTTAGTGAGTAGACATATCACTGAACGATCTAAAGGAGTTTGGTTTTCTGTGGTATTTGGGAAAGCTTATATTACACACCGAAAATATTTCTGAATATTTTTCTTAGATTTTGAGTATGTCTTGATCCTTTTGCTGGAATCTTACCTTGCTGTTGAGCTAATGTGTTTGGCAGAAGTGATATTCTGCTTTGTTATCTTTGCTGATGTTGTGTTTCAAGTTTGTCATAAGTAGCAGATAGACCTTTTAAAAATTACTGATACGAGAGTCTGATCATTCAAACTATGGGATGCTGAAACTCGTAGGGGAACAACTGCTGTACATCTAGGTAATTTTGGTTAGCTGTGCTGGAGGAGGTATGGAGTCAAAAGACCAGGTAGATAGCCAAAAAACAAACAAAAAAAACACCAAAAGGGAAATATGTGAACTAAAAGTACAGCTGAGCTCAGAAGCTCGGAGAGGAAATGCCTGTCCCTTCCAGCCCTTCCATTCTTTCTCTTTGCTCTGTTGCAGACTATTGAGATGCTGCCTAAGCATGTGTCAGCCTAGAATTTTAGCTAGCAAAGGTAAATAATTTGGGAGCTATTCTTATTGAAAAGGTGGCAAACCACTAGCATAAGTTTGCCCAGTGGGGTTGTGGAGTCTCCATCCTTGGGGGATATTCAAAACTCAACCGGACACAATCCTGGGCAACCTGCTTCATGTGATCCTGCTTAAGCAGGGTGACAGTTAGACCTCTCTAGAGGATCTTCCAACCTCAAGAATTCTCTGGTTCTGTGACTTCGAAATAAGCACCACAAATAGCAGTTCTTCCTACTCTAGCTCCAGCATTGTCTAATTCCTCCATTTGACAGAGTAGAAAGCCCATTTTAAGGCCTTATTTTCTCACTATGCAGTGTACAAACTAACAGTTCTCAGGGTCAACGATCAGTTTCTCAATCTCTGCTAAAAACAGGTTTCCATGGATTTTCTTTTGAAAGGAAATAAATGTACTTATTGTATTGTAGAAGCTACCAGGGTATAGCTGTCAGGACATGGTCAATTTTCAAATAGAAAGTTGAAATGGACTCCCTTCCAGAAAGGTATAATTCAAGCATATACTAGTGATAAGTGGACAAAAAAAAGCAGATATTGGTCAGTAGGAACCTAAGTGTTACCAATTTCTTTTTTTTTGTAGATTTTTTTGAAAGTATTTTCACAGTGGAGAATTTTAAGGCAGGGTAAGAAAGAAACTATAGCTGTATTTGTATATAGCTCCTATACAGGAAGCATTTCTTGAGCATGGGAGAAACAGGTCAGCATGGAATTAAGACCAGCAGCACTTGTCTGAAAATGTAAGAACTGTGATTTGTTGGTCAGGGAATGTTCTGATAATATAACTACATAGACATGGATAATGAGGTGAGAATGGAAGAAAGTCCAAGACCAGAATAAAAAATGCCAAGGCAAAGAAGCAAAGTATATTACGGATATGAAATCTAGATTTATGTGGAAATGGAAATCTGCATATGGAAATATGCAGATGATGAAGAAAAAGCTGATGGGAACTGAGGAGCTGTGGTAGCGACCAGAAATGGGAGACTGAGGCAACTGTGAAAGGAAGAAGGATAGAAAAGATGCAGAAAAGTATTTTCTTCTGAAATTTAAAAATTGATACAGTAGTCATACTTCCAGAAGCATCCCTCAGGCAGCTGGAGCACATCCCAGCATGTCAGATGTGAGACCCTGTGGTCGGATCCCTTTGATTCATGCTGTGCTCCTGCTGGTGTGAACATGAGATCCGTCTGAGTGAGGAGCACATCATATCTGCTTTGTAAGCACATGGAGTGTGGATATTGGTCTTTTCAAGTTTAGACACAGGGCAAAGATTTTAATAGCTAAATAACATTATGAGCTTACATATCATTTTCCAATTTTTGTTAATGTTTGCCATAAAATATTCCAAATCCATGTTATGTTTATGCAGGAGACGGAGATTCAGCATGTGAGAATGATGTTTCAGATGAATTTAAGCAGATATAAAAGATCTTTAAGGAAAGTACTGTTCCTGTTCATGGTATTAGGTAGGCCATTTAAAAAGAACTGAGGAAATGGACTGTATAAACACATAAATATCTTAATATGCATTATGTGAAAGATTACTGTAGATCATACTTGCATTAATATTGTGACATCTCCTAAAATAACAGAAATCCTGGGACATTTGCACAGATAAATGAATGCCATTTTCTGAATTTATGTCAAAATCTCATCAGGCATCGTTCTGTTCTTCGCTATACTCTTTCTACAATTAAAAAGCACAAATTTGGCCAAGAGTATGCAAACCAACACACAGCTAGGTGAGACAGTGAGCTTCTGTCCCGTTTCACTGTCATGATCCTTTGAGGAGGGATCACAATGTCACTTCAGCTGCACAAAGTCCTGATACCCAGCTTTAGTGATGTCTGAAATGGTACTATGTTACTCTTTGCTTTTCTTCATGTCTCTTTATTTTATTAATATTTTTAAGTGCAGTGGCACTTTCTTGCTCTTGAACACTGTGATGAATTTTTGTGTGAGTGTGTGTGTGCATGTCAAGATCTATTAAGATTTTTTATTAACTCAGAGTTTATTTATTTTTGGAACAATTAGACTTTACAACAATATTTTTTGGCAGGATTCTTTCTCTTCCAGTGTTCCCCAGATTCCACATGCAGTGAAAATGTTGCATGCTTTTGTCTTTGCAATACCTGCCATGAACTACAACAAAAGTGTTTATGCTGCACTAGGCTGTTATGGCAACTGCAGTTCAAGCTCTTGAGCAACACTCAGGGAAGAAGGCCTCATGTATCAGGTTGCTATGGAAACACATACTCTAAAAACTACTTAAGAAAGCTCCATTTCCTGATTTCCTCCACCATTTCAAAACATCTGGGCCATACATGCCCCCCGGCTGCATACACGAGGTTGCAGCACCTAAGAGGAAGCACCGTGGGTGCACGTTAACCATAGGCTTCGTTGTACAACTTCACAAGATCCCACTCACCGCTTGCAGGGAGTTCCTGGTGCTCCTGTGTTGGTCTCAATGAATGAATGGCCCTTAGTGACCTATAAAATAATACTGCTCCATGGGAAAGAGGATCTACTGGATACTGATCCCTATAGGAAGCCAAAGCTTTGTGGATGTGCCAAAGTTATCATAGATTTGAAAAGTTTTTAGATCCTTTCTTTGTTTTTTTTCCTTATAATTAGCAAAACTAAATAAAAATAACTAGAAAATGCTAGTTCTAGCATAAAGTTGGACAAGATGGAGAAGGCCGAGTCTGAAAAGAGTAAGTCCTATGTTTTTCAAACCTATAGAGTCAAATGAGATTTTTTATGTTTATCCATCACAGAAGATGAACCATGGAGGAAAATATATAGATTTCTCTTAGTTGTTGCCTAGTTAAAATATGCTGTATTCTTGCCCTAGTTGCTTCATGCTTTTTTATGCATTGAAGACCTTTAAAATTGTCTCAATTTCTTGCATGCATTAAAGTGCTTTTCTAAACATTTCTTTCCATTTCTACAACTATCCTCTACAGATCTTTCTAACCAATTTAAGTACTTTCTAACTTAAGAGATAAAATTATCCTAGTTGACAAAGCCTTAATGGGAAAGTTAAAGCTGAATATATGCCGTCCATTTTTGATTCTCACACAGGTATAGATTGCAATATAATTCACTCTATTGTTTGTTAATTATCTATAGTAAGGCTTTTGAAATTTCTAACATTTTTTATGCTAGAAAATATGAGCAGTGTCTTTGACTTAAGTATAGGCACTTGTGCAGGACTAGTTCGGGCTAATATTTGTCTGTTGTGGCATTAAGTTTGATTATTTTCAGTTACTGAAATATGTCTCTATGATCATCCTAAGAATGAAGATTTTTCCTATAGGATCTGAATCTACCACCCTCTTTCGTGTGTGAGATATCTGTCTCCAGAATCAGTTTGGCTCATTGAAAATAATAATCAAAAAGATAGAGACAAAAAGAGAAGGGAGAGGGAGAGGAGATCCTTCCAGATCAACTGTCCAATAACTGACAGAAAGGCACAGAAGGACAAGGACTGCATTTGTTGCACTGGGGATGTGCACAGGAAGGAAAACTGGCAGATGCTGTTTTCATAGTTCTGCTATCTTAGATTTTTTTTTAGATTTTCAGCACCATTTCTTCAGTGTTGTGATACATGTCCTTATTCTTTGAAATTCATGGCTGAAAGGACAGATGTTGAGCTAAGATACAAAATGAGAGGCAGAGGAAGGAAATGATTCAGTTTTCTGTTCGGTTATTGGCAAAATGTGTAAAATTGATTTTCTTTGATTGTTAGCTGGTAGAAACATTAGTGTTACTTATTTGCAAGCCAAACTGTACTTCCTTGCACAGATGAAATTACCTTTGCTTTTTCAAAATGAACCTACATGCTATTATGTATATTCTTGAAGCCAATTAAATACCTTTGCTTTGTGCTGCTTGCAAACAACAGAGGAAAATAAATGAGACTATTGAATTTTCACCATGTTTAAAGGTCACTATTGTACTGTATGTTCTTTCAATGGGTCATGAAGTTCACCATAACTGCCATTTTCTTGCTCTGTCTTTTCCAAAATATTGCTGAACCTGAGCCACATCAGTTGGTTCCCTAAACCAATATAATTGTGATTTGGCTGTATACGCCTCTGTATAGCAGATTGGATTTTGTGTATCTCTGTTAAACATAATGTATCTTACCCATTTCAATACAGTCCAGCCTAAAAGAGTTTTTAACAGTAACAGCATGTCATACAAGGTAAGCCTCTACTTCCAAGACAGACATTTGAAAAAAAAAAAAAAAACCTTCTGAGTTTTGATTCTTATATATGAATTACTGTTATTCAGTTACTTGCGGGGGAAAAGACGCTAAGATTTTATAGGATTTGTGATTTCAGTTGCTCAGCATATCTGAAAGACAGAGTATGTATTTATTACTTAGATACATTTTAAAATGTTCAGCCTCAGGACTCCATGTTTGAAAATACATAAGCACTCAGGGACAGAAAGAATGCATCCTTCCAAATCTTTAATCTGTACAAAAAAAAAACCCCCAAAACTAAACTTGGAGCTAAAAAGATTTCTATGTAACTCAAATTCATTTTGCTCCTGAAGATCTGCCTGGAAGGAGGCAATAGGAGACACAGTTCACACTCATACATTTCAAGCCTAAATAATCAATTCTGATTGAAAGATCTGAGGTTAATTTACTCCCAAATTAAATCAACTGAACCAAGGTTCACAGCTGATAACATGCTTAAACAAGGAGGTAGAGAACATCCACAGATAAACTGTATGCTAGGATCCAGGACAAAGGCAATAAACTGCCAAGTGTATAAGTCTCAAACTAATCCAGTCTGTCAGGATCAAAAGTAAGCAAGGGAGTAGTTTATTAAACATGTGGATGCTGAAGTCCCAAAAACAGGTAGGAAGGCTTGTCCAGTGCCAAAAGAATGACGTAGGCCTCCTAGTGGGGCACAGGCTCCTGCAAGTTGGTGACACAAACAGCTGCATGAAACTCTGAGCAGTAAGATATCTTCAGCTGCTCCTGAGATTGCTTCTCTTGCCAGCTTTTTCTATGCAGCACAGAAGAAACGAAAAGCCAGGAAAAAAAGAATTGGCTTACACCAGTTGTCCTTGTTTGAAGGCGTGAATTTACGGAGCAATGGTAGATCCCTTTTGCGACTCCCTCAAATGGAATACCAAATAAAAAATACGGTAAGATGGGTTTGGAGAAAAGTACATATAGCAAAGCCTGGAGACCAGATTTAAGAGTACTAAAATATTAATTCAGACTAAATATTTGGGGATCATCTTCAGGTAATTTTGACAGTGGAAATGGAAATTTTTTAGAAAGTTCTGCAGTTTCCAAAACACCTAGCTATTTGATTATCATAGGGCTTCCCTGGAAAGAAGGTTTTTTAATTAAATTAACAAAAAATGTTGATATGTTCTTGCTTTCAACTGTAGTCACATCATGAAAGAAATCTTTTTGTTAATGCAAACAATAAAATCAAATATAACAATTTTGTCACATCTTCATTTCTATGGAAAAAGTTACTTGTTCAGTATCAGACATCCAGAATAACTATTAAAATTTTTTTCTAGCTACATACCAGGTTCATTGTCTACAAAAGGTTGTAGGTAATAAGTGCTGATAAACTGGTTATCAAATAAACAATGCAAGGTTATGTTGACAGTTCTGCAGAGCACCTGAAAATTCCTGAATAAAAAGATAATATGAACAATATCATACAAAAATATTCTCAAGATAAACAATAAATGAAATGTGTAGATCAGATTTGGGGATACAAAGTTGTTTCCTGTTGTTTTGTAATAAGAAGATAATATATAATCGCTTTCTCACCTGGAAAGATGATATATTGCTGTGCAATATATTATCTTGAACACCTGAGCAGTTTCTCTCTATTTCAGAGGAATTATTTGCCTGAGAATATTATCCAGGAGCAAAGTGTCTTGCTGAATAGACTCCCTTTGGATTTGCAGTCCTGCCCAGTGGGATGATTAAAATGAAATTTAAATCCATTCCTACTTCCTTTTCTTCTTTCATTTTCTCCCTTTATTCCCTCTTCCTCTTCCTCTTTCTTTCTTCCCTAGGAGTATGACACAAATCTTAGATAGGTGTCAGACATACAAAATCAAACTTCTCTTTCAAAAAATATCATTCATTCATCAGCTCCAACTGAGGCCCAGTGGAAATCTTCCTTGGAATCTGAGTGAAGCAGGTGGCACGAGCCCATCCTGAAAGCTTTCCTGCTGGCAAAACCCTAGGAAGCTGGGATAAAATGGCTGGAAGAGAGTTTTGTTTATAAAGCCTTTTACTTTTGTTTCATTTTCTCTCACCACTTGGAGCACTTCTCTATTTACCAAGCATTTATATCCTAGTAAGACCTGTTTGATAAACCTGAAGCTTTCTTTCTGCGGGTTGATGTAAAGAAGAGTAGAGCAATTTGAAAGCTCTAGATGATTTGGAGATTCCATCCTCCAAAAAAGAAGATATCGATGGTTGAAATCAGTTAGATAGCTTATGGAAGATATCAGCTAGGACATTCACATATACTGCCTGACAACAGTACTAAGGAAGGATATAATTTTTTCCAATGCATATTTCAGATAACTTTGAGCAACTAAAGAACTTGAAATTTGCCTTGCCTGTTTATTTAAGAAGAGTTGACACACTCTATAGTGCTTCCTGCTAAACAACTTGTTTTCTTGACAGTCTCCAAGATAGAAACTATATAACAACACAATAAAACAACATCGTAGACTTGGTTGCAGCAAACCTGGTGACTGAAGGGAAATCGCATTTAATAATACTACAGTTGTTTTAATAAGGTATCACTATAAAACCAATGAGATCTAGTTATGTATCTGAGGCCTTTCTTCAGATGCTGTATAAAAAGAGAAAAAGAAGATAGTCCCAGATACAAAGCACATTAATAACTTGAAAGGCATTATAAGGATTTGAAAGACATGAAAAGGGAGCTCACAGAATCCGAGAATGGTGGAAATTGGAAGGGAACTCTGAAGATCGTCTTGTTCAACCCTTTCCTCAAGCAGAGTTACCTAGAGCACCTTGCGCTGTGGTACAGTGCTTCAAGATGCATATGTAAGTAGGCTGAAGCTTTTTCTTTGTTCATCAGTGATAAGCTAGAAGGACAAGAAATAAATTTTCTAGATTCTGTGACTTAAAAAGATCAGAGTTTATTAGTTCTCCAGCTTCAAACTAAGGTGGACACTGTCAATGAGAAATCTAATGCAAAAGTTGAGGTAAATGCTTGTGCAACAATGTCAAACTGTGCAAGAGAGTATCCAAAGTAAAGGAAGAATAATGAGCTCTTACAGGCTGAACCAGCCTATCTGCTTCTGCAAAAGATTGCTAGCTTAAAAATAGCAGTTATAAGGAGAAAGGGCAGCTTTCAGACAAGCTAGAACAGAGAAAAGCTTTTTTCTTTCCTTTTTGAAAGAAAAACTGTCTAGATGCCAGAGGCCCCCCACAGCAGGTAGGGCCAGAGGTGATCTGTTGTATCCTGGGTTTGATTTGTTTCCTTGTTTTCTGCTTCACCTGGGAAAGCTCGCAAAGGGCTACAGTGATTAACTTTTTTTTCCCCCCACAAATTGGCAGGTTTGCTGTCTGTCACAATGAGTTGCTACAAGCAGCAAAGCAGAAGCACCTACTGCTCCTGACACTTGGAGTCTTGGAAAGACAATTTGCTCTTCTAAGTTTTCATGGGGATACTTGCTTCCCACTGAGATCAAACAATATTATCTTAAATCCTTTGTTTTGTTCGTTTGCGAGCATAATAATGACTTTTGAAAACACAGCTTAAAGCTCCTGTTGACTTTGGAGAAAAGAAGCACATGTTGTGCCAGAATCACTGAGAACCAAATTGATGAAGGTATTTAGCTGTCTAAGTGTAACTGTGATTCTTAGGTGGTATCTGCTTTTTCTGGTGAAAAGTCATCTCTTTCAAACTGCTTGTCTCCTTACATTCCTGCACTGCTTTTTGCATAGCCAAGTATAATAACATAACGGAGTCTACAGTTATATTCTACAGACATATTGCTTTTCCTTTTTTTGTGCATAGGTCTTGTTTTAGTTAGTGAAAAAAATATAATGTGTTCAGCAAGAATTCCAGTGAAGAAGTGATGTGCTTCACTTCTGAAGAGTTTTATTTAGAAAATCTCTTCCAAATGCAGCTATTCACCTAAACAACTAATTTGCTCTGATATACTCTCACTTTTGTTCTGATCAATCTCACTTTTCTTTTGGTGTAATGTTCACTGTAAAGCAGGTTACTTTTTTTTTTCTCAATAAATAAAAATGTGTCAGACTTCAGAAAACAGCTAATTTTCATGGGGGTTTTTTTTGTATGTTTTTTTTTTTTTTTTTTTTTGCATGGAAGATGCTATGTTTCTTTCAATATGTTCTTGCAGTGCTAGATGTAGACTTTTAGAAGGATAACATAAATTGGCCCAGGCTGATTTTGCTGCACATGCTAAGTCTAAACAAAAGTGCTCCTTCTTTGCTTAATGCAATTTGTGATTTTAAAGAATGTTTCATTTTCATAAACCTGTAGATAAATATTGTTGCCGTGTGTAATACTGCAATATATCAGCATGTATTTATTCATACTGATGTTTACCTATACATGTAATTATTGTATGATTTCGATATTTCAGTTTTGGGACTTAAAACTAATTTTTCTAAATACAACCAGTATTGTATCAGAAATGCTGGTTTCAATAAAGATGAGGGTCTGTGAAATGTGGTGCATACGGTCTTATGCCAAAGACATATCCTTATTTTGATGTCCAATATCAGATTAGAGGGACTTGAATCTAGGACATATCTTTGATTCTTTTCTGCATTTTTAGTCTTATTCATATTCCATTCAATTACAAATGGCAGATGAAAGATATAAAGGACTTTGCTGGTTTGAAGAGAGAATATAATTAATACTGAAAGATGAAAATGCACGTGGTAGAAAGATCATACAGAAAAGAAGTGTACTTTTGAGATAGTCACCTCAGTAGAGACAAATAGCCATTTTAGTTATGGTTCTTCAAAGTAGAAGTTTAAAATAGATCAGATGATTCATATCCTAGAAGTTCTTGTATCTTTAAACTACCTATGAAACTAGGTGTATCTACTATAGGGATACAAAACTGCAGGAGACGGATGGACCAGCTAACAGCTGGTTCTCTATTTCAAGCATAGTGGGACTCGAGGAAAACATTAGTTCATCCATAGCCCTTAAATCACTGTGGAAAGTCAGAGCAACCACGAATCTTTGGGTTGAGAAGCTGTGTCATGGTACCCTGGGAAAGAAGCCGTTAGAACAAACCACATAAGATAGTAAAATATCTTGGCAGTGAGTAGACCACAAGCAGCAAGGAAAACCTTGCTTTCCTGAGCCTACACAAATGATTCAGGCTGTTGTCATCTGAATAAACACCAGAGAAGAGGAAGTGCTGGTGAGACAGAATTACCACCTCTTCACATATGCTGGTGGAGAACTCCTTAATAGTAATGTTTTCTTTGTTAAAATCACTTTTTCTCTCCTCTGGGCCACTATATAATAGGCACGTTTCCTCTCTTTTATAATCCTTACCCACAAGTAATGTATAAAATAGGGTGCTTTTAATTGAAGTGGTGAAAATCGCCACCAAAGTAAGGGAGACAGAGCCCTTGCTTGATGGACTGCAGCTTGCCATGGAAAGAGATGACTCCAGAAAATCTGTGTCCTTAGTCGTCCAAAACGTTTATGTCACTCTGCTCCTTCCACTTTTCAACAGACAGCACCAAGAGTCCAGGTTAAATTGCCCACAAAGTTGATTCTCAACTAGGGAGGTTTCTGCACTAAGGAACAACAGCATTATTGCATGTGTGTATAATAATGTACAATACAATTTCTTTCAAGATATGTTTTATGATGTGACACACTTTCCAAGGATATGGTAACAAAAGGCACCTGGCTCCTCTCGTATGTCCCTTTCTAAAGTCTACCCTGGCAGCTGACTTTCAGAAGATGGGAGATGGGCATCTGCACATGCATGATGCACTTCAACTCCCAGGCAGTGATGAACATCATAGCAGGATCCAAATTGCGGGTCTCCACCAACCGGCTTCTGGCCTACCTGATAAGTTTGAATTAAGTTGAGGTTAAAGGGCACTAGGCCAGCCTGAGATTTAAACAATTAAATTTTAATTGGAAGGCTTAAAAGTGTATATTTACTGTGTTTGTTCGCTTGTTTGTTTCTTTGTTTTGTCCCAGTGATCTAAGTGATATGCCAGCTTCGAGCCTTGTTGTACATTATTCACTGATGCCAGTTGAAGACAGGCAAATCTGAAAGCTGCCATCATGGAGTCATATAAAAAAGCAAGATCAGTTCTGCCTGCAAGATCAGATCATTTAAATCAGTTTAGTTTGGCTCAATACCTTCAGGTTTTAAGACTGACCTGTGCATTCAGCCTTGATCTCTATGTCAGCTCAGGATTTAGAGCTGTGCTTGAATCCAAAGTCCATGATTACTACTGGAGCCTGTTGTGCACCTTGCACTTTGTGGAGAGAAAATAGCTCCTGCCCAAAGGGAAACTAAGGCACACTGTTGGAGAGGAGCCGCTTGAGTTCAGGCTTGGCTCTGACATGTAGAGAGATCATCTTCCAGGCAGATTGTCCAGCTAGAGTCCTGACTGAGACACAAATGTTAAAGTAACCATACCTAATGATTCCTATTTCCCCTCTTCAAGTAATCAGCTTTCTTGTTGCATCCCAGAAAACATATTTGCATATTTATCTTCTTGCTCTGTACTTAGAACTAAGAATTAATAAGGATGATCCCTTCAATCTGCAATAAGGTCTGACTTTTGCTAAGAATTTTGTTTGTTTTCCTCAGGCTATTTCTCCCATTCCCTGTTTATAAGCAAGCAGAGATTCAGAAGTATTTGTGGTGTACTAATAGTTAAAAAAAAAAAAGGGCAAAATAGTCCAAGACAATTGTTAGGCTAAACTAAAAGTAGGCTAGAGAAAGGAGTTATGTTTTTAGGCAACTGAGGTGTCTTGCTGGGCTTTAAACTGAACAAACAATGAAGTTTTCCTACAGATAGCATGGTATACTAATTGGACAGAAAGTCTTTCTGACAGGTAGAAACTGACTGTTGCCAGGATCACCTCTGAATTTTTGTTTGCTTTTTTTTTTAAAAAAAAAAAAAGAACATGTGGGAATTCACAGCACCTGTTAACCTGGCATCTGTAGAAAATACTGTCTTCCTGCAGTACTGATTCAGAGAAGTAGAGATAACAATTTACCCAGGATCTATTTCTGCAGTGTTTCTTTATGAAGTAACTGAGTGTCACACACAACTAGAGGGGGAAAAAAGTGAGGAAAAATGGATGATGCTTCCATGCCTGATCCTACAACTAGTGAAGTCAACAAGAGCATAATAATCATGTATCCATCCTTTTATGGGTCTACAGATATATATGTGGAAGGTAGGTGTCTCTGAAGGCTCTGACTTCTTGTATTGTATTTATTACTTTGTTTGAGCCTGCATAAAGAAGCAATAAGAAGCTTGGTACTCATTTCTCCTAAGATCTCAAGTGCTTAGTCCAGCTAGAACAAGTATTCACAGAAGCTACTTTTAGACAAGAACGTGCGTTTCTTTAAAGACCAATACAATGAAAAGAACACTTTTGGTGAGGATGAGAGATCCTTATAAGTGAATAGAGGACAGTAGCTTAATCCTTTAAACTTTAAATTGCAAATAAATATCCCTGGAAGAATCTAGTGAAGACTGTATTTTATCCTACTCTTCCTACAATGTTTTGTGTTAACTTGTACTTTGTTTTGTCTTCACAAGACTTTGAATATAAGTTCAAAAAAGGCCATTATAGCCACCATTTCATTTTAGTACCTGAAATCATGATATTTTATATTTAGAGATGGTGCAGAATGATTTCCACAGGAGCAATTATGAAACTTTTCAAAGTAACGTATTTATGATTGAGACTAGAGGCTCTGTCTTTATAGTTAGATATTTAACAAACAGTAGAATCATGGAATCTACTGGAAAGGTTGGAAAGGACCTTTAGAGATCATCTAGTCCAAGACCCCTGCACACACAAGGTCACCTAAAGCATGTTACACAGGATTGCGTCCAAGCAGGTTTTGAAGATTTCCAGAGAAGGAGATTCCACAACCATTCTTCGCAACCTGTTCCAGTGCACTGTCACCCTCATTATTAAGATTTTTTTCCTTAAGTTCCTGTGGAACTTTTGGTGCTTCAGTTTGTTTCCTCTCGTTCTTTTAGAGGCCACCACTGAAAAGAGGTCAGCCCCATCCTCCTCACTCCCTCCCTTGAGGTGTTTGTATACACTGATCAGGTGCCCCCTCAGCCTTCTCTTCTTTGGGCTGAACAGGCCCAACTCTCACACGAAGCAGATGTTCCCATAGGGCTTTCCTCATAGGGCAGATGTTCCAGGCCCCGATCATCTTTGTAGCCTTGCACCACATTTCTCCAGCAGCTCCATATCCCTCTTGTACTGGAGAGCCCAGAACTGGACACAATACTCCAGATGTGGCCTCACCAGGGCTGAGTAGAGGAGTGACAGTCATCTCACTCCACCTGCTGGAGATGCTTTCCTTAATGCACCCCAGGCCTTCTTGGCCACCAGGGCACACTGCTGCCTCATGATCAGCTTGTTATCCACCATGACGCCCAGGTCCCTCTCTGTAGCGCTGCTCTCCAGAAGGTCAGTCCCCAGGCTGTACTGGTATCTGGGGTTATTCCTCCCCAAGTGCAGGACCTTGTTGAACTTCATGAGGTTTCTCACCACCCACTTGCCCAGTCTGTCTAGGTCCCTCTGGATGGCGGTACAGCCTTCTAAGTTATCAACTAATTCTCCCAGTTTGATATCATCAGCAAACTTGCTGAGGGAGCACTCAATCTCTTCATCCAGGTCATTAATAAATAAACTGAACAGGTCTGAACCGAGGACTGACTCCTGAGGGACACTGCTAACTACAGGCCGCCAACTGGAGTCAGTGTTGCTGATCACTACTTTCTGAGCTCTGCCATCCAGACAGTTCTCAATCCACTTCACCGCTCACTCATCTATTCCATGCCTTTGGAGCTTGCCCTGGAGGATGTTGTGAGGGATGGTGTCAAAAGCCTTGTTGATATAGGATATAGGATATAGTAGTAGGATATATCCTTGTAAGATATGAGTATGATTATGACTGACAGTTAAAAATAAAGATGAGAAAAACTTGAGACTCTAACTACCTAAAAAATTCGATGTCAGCTGGATATCTAATCCTGGAAGGTTAAGATTTCTTGAAAGACTTTTGCTTTGCTCTAGTGACCTAAGTCCCTGACATGTTCTTCTTAAATGTTCTTCTTAAAGCTTCAAATGATCTCTGAGAACTCTTTTTTTCTTTATTTTAATGAGAATCTTTAGGAAGGCTGAAATGGAAGCTTCCTAAGACTGTGAGCACTGACTGTACTCTAAAATCCACCTGACCTCTAGGTCCTTACTGTTATGCACTGTTTTTGACACTGGATTCTGAGGGAAGGAAGTGTAAAACTTCTTGTTTCTTTGGAGCTTGCTCCAAAAGACTGACAAGCCACTGCAAGACTAGCACTCCAGGACTGACAAGCACAGTTTCCATAGGAAGGAACTATAAACATTCTTTGCCATTTTAAATTGAGATGTCTTTGTGCAGTAGCATCTTATTTTCAGAAAAGCAGGGATGATGAAATAGGAAGAAAATATCTATCAAGGCTAATAACAAGGAAAATAATGCACTCAAGCCTAATATGATTTATAATTTAAAAATATTAGTAATGAATATGCTAACATAGAAGTTACCAATACTTCTCCTTAAGACTTTTATGGATCTCTTCACAAATGTCAGTCTCACTATGCCCAAGCACAGTGGTGTGCAGAAGACATGTTCCTCAGATTGACACAGCTACTGTTCTAGTAAGAGATTATCAAGACAAACAAAAAAGAAACGTGATGGTACAAGAAAGAACGCATACACAAAAGAGATTCTTTGGGTTTTCTTTCTCTTTTTATTTTCTTCTATATTTCTTCCTTACTGAGTGAGAAGCAGAATCATACAATTTTCTACATGCTTAAGAATATAGTATTGTAACTATTTCTGTGGCAGAAAAGCGGTATGAAAAAACAAAATTCCTATACCAGGCGCACTGAAGTCACTGAACATTTGGGAATAAAGGAGCAGCCTTTTGGCTTCTGTGGTGCTAGTGTCAGGCACACTGAAGCAAGTGAGGAAGCTAGTAGTCAGGGTAATAAGGGAAGTCAATTCAGTAAAACTGCCATAGAACTAGGAAGGTAGATGCATTCTGCTAATCTGCCAAAGTGGTTGTTTTTCTTGGTCAGCAGAGCATGGAAAATTAAAGACAGGAAAAACCCTGAAGCGTGGCCAGATGATCAAGAATTGAAGTGTTAAGCAAGTAAAGCAATATTTGTAAAGTCAAGAAGAAAGTGTCCAGTTACAAGAAGAGTTGAGAGACAGACAAATAACAGGATATGGTTGATAGAATAAATAGGAGACGAGTCTAAAGGAGTTTCCATGACTCACTGCTGGGCTACAATAACCAAAATGGCAGAGAGCAATGATTCAAAGGGATGCAAGGAGAATGGATGCAGAAGAAATAAAGAGGAGGATAAATGCTTTGTAAGGCTGAGGAGACAGGGAAATGGATGGGATGGAATGATGTCATGGAGAGATACCTTTCTTGGCCAGACATGTGGAAAATTGAGGTACATAGATTATAGTTCTGTTTATGATCCTTTGCCAGCAAATGCTTGTTTACAGCACTGAGGGTTAGGATGACAGCTGTACCTTAACATGATAGGAAACCTTATTTCCCAACAAGTGTGCTTGGTCTGGCAAGGGGTCAGGTCCGGTAGCAATGGAGGGCTGAAGAGGCTTTTTAAGTCTAGCAAATGTGAGAAAAGAGCAAAAGTGAAAGGGGAAGGAAATATCTTCCTTTTATAGAATTACGATACTGAAAAAGATCTTCAAAGAATCGTTGCTAGATGGTGGTGGAAACAAACAAATTAAACAGGCAACATGGAAATCAAAGCATATTTTAAAATGAAAGATTTGTTTTTACCCTCACCAGGAATAAAACCTGGAATGAATCTGAGCCTACTGTTGCCATGTAAGTGTTTGAAATGAAATAAACTGTTTTCTGATTGAACGGCTATCCCCATGGCAATAAGAGAGGTTCTAGCACATTAAAGACTGAAAGGAATGAATAGAAGAGAAAGGAGCAAAGTAGATCCTGACACAGCTCAAGGTACAGCGTGTGCCCTTAGAGCTGAGCTGTAAAGGATACAGGCAGAAGGAACAGTCCCTGTATTTCCAGGGTTCATCAGTAACATGAGATAGGACTACTCTGCAAGTCAGGCAGGGACAAACAAAAAACCCTCTTGTTAATTTTAGCACTGGGATTATGGCTTCTGGAGCAATAAAGGTGCATTATTTAATGGATATCTAAAACTTTTATTAACTCATCTTCAATTACATTTATTTTCTATTCCATGGCTCTAACACAGCCATGGATAGTTACCAGGATAAACTTAAAAGCCAACAGGAGCTGCGCCTACTCATTCCAGGACTGGATGAAGCTCTTTAGCTCTGAAGTGAATAACCCCTACAACAGAGTACATTTACAGCAGAGTTTTATACAATTTTGGTCTCTTTTTTTTTTTAGCTCTGCTGTAAAACAGGAAATGAGAACTAAAAATGTCGTTGGCAGAGACCAAATTCTAAGACTTTTTGTTTTGTCAAGAACGAAAAAAGATGTTCTGATACAGAGCGTTCCTATTCGGCACAAACAAAAACATTAAGGTATTTGAAAGAAAAACCAAAGAAATGAAACATTAAATTGATAAAATATGATATGAAAATGTCATGTTTGCTCTTCATATATCCAGAGATCAGATTTCTCACCTACTGTATGACAGGTGCAATTCTCTCCATTCCTACTTCTCCCATACTCTAGGAGAGCACCCTACTCACTAGACTAGTAGACGGCAACTCCAAGATGAGATTTCTCTGTCCTTCCTCTTGATATTCCTACATGTCATTTTTAAAAAAGTAAATATTCTTTAAATCACAGAGTGTATCAGCTATAAATTGCTGATTGGATTGGATTTTCAGGAAGGGGACAAGGCAGGTTTTAATTCTCTCAGGCAAAGTGGAACTTAATTTAGATTTCTAATATCCTGAGTATTCTTGAAAAATCCTGAAGAGCTCTGGTATTGAAACTTTTGTGTAAATGGGGAACATTAGGTCCTATTTGTTTTATTTTAGTTTTGTGTGTCTGATTTTTAAAGCAAACAAACCAGCTCAGCTAAAATCATTCCATGCATCTGGATTGAATTTGTTATTCAGTCTATTTTAAAGCTTAAGTTGACTAAACATTAAAAAAAAGAAAACAAAAGAAAAAAAAGTCCATCCAGCTAGCGAAAGGCTCTGTAGATCCTTTGACCCTGAAGTAGCTGCCTCACTCCAGGTAATCTTGAAAATCTAAGTTATATTCAGCATGGAATACCATGGTCTTTACCTCTCCCTACCCCCAAATTCTCTCTCACTATAAAAAAGAAAAGAAGAGGTAGAGGATGGATCTTCTCCTCCCATAAGCAAAATATACTCTAGGGTAATTTATTTTCCCAGATCCTTTTTAAATTTAGCCTTTAACTACTAGTAAATCTGGAATTTGCTACCCTAAAATGGGGCCAGTAGAGGATTGTGATGAAGTATCTCCTGTTTTGGAGGTCGCTTTGGTAATGTGCAAATATCATCACAAATTCAAGGACTGCACTGGGTGAAAATAGCAGAGTTCATAGGATCATAGGATAATTCAGGGTGCTCAGGACTGTATTCTGCCAAGTCTTGAAATCTGATCTTGAAAAATGGAGGTTAAAAAAATTCCAGAAAACCTGTCCTATTGCTAGACTGTTCTCATGGCATAAAAATTTTTCCTTCTGCCCAATCTGAACCTTTCTTGTTTCTATCTGTGTCCATTGTTGCCTCTTTAGAGGAACTGCTGCTGTCAGGAGACTCTTAACTGTTTACCTACTTATCTACCTTTCCTGCCCTAAGGAAACTTAAAGTTTCTCTGCAGCTTTATTTCCTTAGGTATATGCATATAGCATATGCCATTATGGAATCTCTAAGAACTTCAGTAAAAGTTTTCTCTTACAAAAGATTTTATTCTCATTTATTGAGAGGTTAGATGGTGTCTTACTTAGAGGTTAGTAATTTATTAATTTTTTCCTCTACATTGTTTAGTATGTGGTCTTGTTCCTGTTTACAGCAGTCTATTATCCCTCTAAAGAGATTTGTCTCATTGTCATTAGTTGTCTTACAGACTTTTTAATACTACTGTCTGTAAGACTTGAGTGGGAATTGATCTTACATTACAAGAAACTACATAGCATAGTCTTGCATTTTTAATTTCTGAGTTAGGAAACAAAGAAAAATATTTCTTCAAAACAATTTTTAAATAGAAATTGACCAATTTATGTGGAATAGCTCGAAATGAGCAAAACTGAGCAAAACTGAGCAAGTGGGAATTAACAGGGTTTGTTTTCACAATTACCAGGCAGTCTGAAGTCATATTATATCTGTTTTAGAGGTTATTATTGAAGTACAGAATGAGAAAGTTCAAGGATACTGATATACTTTGGATACCTAAACTGAAACACCTGAGAACATGATTAAACATAGTGATAAGAGAAATTTATGGAGTTCTGAGCACTTGTACTCTTCCAAATAATGAACAGCTGTGAAGCCTGAAGATATGAGTTCTAGAAAGAGAGTACAGTCAACTTGAGTCTTTTTCATTAGTTCATGAGAGCCTACAAGAAAACAAGAATCTTCAGTTAATCACATGTAATCACACGTTAATCACAGTTTTGGAGGACAGATCACACATAGACTAGCAGGGTATGAAGCAGAACAAGAACCCTATATCCTGACAAAGGATACTGATAAACAGCTCTGCGTGTCCCAGCCCGTAAGGAGGTGAAGGCAGCTCTTCAGGATGGGGCTGTGGAGATGCTCGGAGCCTCTCACAGATGTCGAGCTAGGGGACATGCAGCCAAGACAGCCATGAGCTCTGTGGCAGCACCTGGAGAAAGTGGCAAGTGGCAGTGGTGGAAGATTCCCAGATGAGGGGACAGAAGCCCTTTTCCCAACCTGCTGCTGAGGTCTGCTGCTTGCTTGGAGTATTTGAATTCAAGATGCTGTACTGTCTTGGACTCTTGTTCACTGCTACTCTTTCATGTGGATGCCAGTGACATGGACACGATAGCTTTTTGCTCCTTTAATCAGACAAGATTTTTATCTGTAATCTTAGAGTTTAATGATTCTTCATGGTCTTTTCATCCATGGATTTATCTAGATATATTTGAAACAATTTATATTTTTGGATTCCTTAGCATCCTGCTGCAGTCATTCCACAAGACTTGTGTTTGGTGACTACATCTGTTTGCTTTAAAGTTGCTGCTGAGATTCATTTTTTTTGTCCTGTGTTTTGACTAGTGAATAATCACTCCCTGTTCATGTTCTCAGCAGTGCCAATGATTTCATATACTTTTAAGGATTCGCCTAAGGAATCTTGTTCTATGCTAAAGAATGTCAATCTATCTGCTCCTAAAAAAGTTGTTACATACTCCTACTCATCATTGTCACCTTCCTCTGTCACTTACGCTTTTCTAACCCTGTTAGACCTTTCTATGAGCTAGGAAAAAGGGATCATTCATGGTGTTCAAGATGTGAGCATATGGTTGATTTTTTTTTCATTCTTTCTCTTTTACAATAATATCCAATGTTTTATTTTAAGCACCAAGCTAACATTCTCATGGAATGATCCACAGTGCTTCTAAGATCTGTTTCCTGAGATATAATAGCTAATTTATGGCCATTACATCTAAGAAGAGTTATTTTTCTATGTATGCTGTACATTTATCTATATGTAAGCTTATCTGCCTCTAACTAGAGCTCTCACAGTGATGTTAGGCAGTGGAAAATTCACCCTCTGCTGGGTTTTTGGTCAGCTGTCTTATTCTGCTGCAATCGTTGCCTCTCTGTAGCCTCATCCACAGTAGATGACCCTTGTCAACTCTTTCTGTAGTAAGCTTTACATATTTCTTTATCCACTTTACTCATCTTGAGTAAGAATCTTGTGTAAAGATACTGTTCATGTTATCTCAGAGCTATTGACAATCATTTTGCAATGGCTTACTTTTTCAGGAAGCATATTCCTATCCATACTAAAATTTACCTTTTACTTTTTTTCTTCTTTCCAA
>JAUBOD010000810.1:2175667-2194104 GCA_032353885.1 Nothura maculosa
TTTTGATACAAATTGTGGAGGAGCCAATGAGGAGAGGTGGGATATCGGACCTCATACTAACAAAGAAAGAGGTAATGGTGGGGGGCAGCCTTGGCTGCAGTGATCATGAGTTGGTGGAGTTCAGGATCCAATAAAGAGAAAGCAGTGCTGTGAGTAGCCTTGCAACCATGGACTTCAGGAGGGCCAATTTTGGCCTCTTCAGAGACCTACTTGGAAGGATCCCATGGGCTATGACCCTTGAAGGAAGGGGGATCTAAGAGAGCTGCTTAGTATTAAAACATCACTTCTTCCATGCTCATCATCTGTGCATCCCTATGAGCAAGAAGTCAGGCATGGTGCGGCAGGAGATCTGCATGGATGAGCAAGAAGCTTATAGCAAAACTCCAACAGAATAAGGCAGTATACAGAACGTGGGGAAAAAGACATTCCCCATGGGAGGAATATAGGAGTGTCATCAGGGAATGCAGGGATGTGACAAGGAAAGCTAGGGTACAGTTGGAATTAGATCTGGCAAGGAATGTTAAAAATAAGAAGAGCTTCTTCAAATATATCAATGGCAAAACGAAGACTAGGGAAAACGTGGATCTGCTAGTGAATGAGGTAGGTGCTCTGATTACAAAAGACACAGAAAAAGCAGAGTTGCTGAATGCCTCTTTGCTTCTGTGTTTAGCAAAGGCAGCCCCCTGGAATCCCAGACCCTAGGAACAAGAGAATAAGGCTGGAGAGCCTTATTCTCTTGAGCCTAAGGCTGGAGAGCCTTATTCTCTTATTCTCAAGTTTCTCTCAAGGGAAACTTGATACCCACGAAACCATGGGCCCTCATTGGATGCACCCAAGTGTCCCACTTGAGCTGACCTGTGTTATAGCTAAGCCATCATCTTCAAAAGGTGCTGGAAAATGGGATAAGTGCCAGAGGAGTGGAAGAAAGCCAGTGTCATGCCCATCTTCAAAAAGGGAGAGAAGGAGGACCCAGGCCACTACAGACCAGACAGCCTCACCTCCATCACTGGAAAAGGGAGGGAATGGCTCTTATGTCCAAATATGTGGAGGACAAGAAGGTGCTCAAGAGTAGTCGGTATGAGTTCACCAAGGGGAAATCATGCTTGACTAACCTGATAGCCTTCTACGATGGAATATAAATATCCCAAGGGAGGGAGTGAGGAGGAGGTGGTCAGCAACAGGACTAGAGGAAAGGGCCACAAACTGAAGCACCAAAAGTTCTGCATGAACTTAAGGGAAAAATTTCTTGACAGTGAGGGTGATAGAGCACTGGATCAGGCTGCCCAAAGAGGTTGTGGAATGTCCTTCTTTTGGAGATCTTCAAAACTCGTTTGGATGCAGTCCTGTCCCACATGCTCTAGGTGACTGTGCCTGTGCAGGGAGGTTGGACTGGATGATCTCTAAAGGTCCATTCCAACCTTAAGGATTCTATGATTATATAATTTTGCTCATTTACAGCTGTAGTCTAATACTGCACAAATTACTGCATGTAGTGGATACACTCCTCCCTCCTTACATTTCTGAGTGCAACTGTTGACTGCTTAAGTGCAATGCTCTTATGTGCAGTGGAGCTGTGCCACCTGGCACTTTGAGTTAAACAAAAGTACTGTTTCATGCAGAATCTGCTGTTTCCTTCTATGGAAAAAGTCCAGGAATTGCAATCACAATGGAGTTTGCAAATGAGCTTGTTATTTGGAAGCTCAAGACCTCTACTCAACTGCAGCCTTATCCGGGAGTTCCAGGATAAGATTCCAGCCTTCTGGTCAAAAACTCCAAATAGCTGATACCATCTGCAGACCAGGTTAGGGCTCATGTGCTTGGCAGACAAATAGCCATTTCTGGAGTATGCTGGGTTCCACAAAAAGTCAGGGAAGAAAGAGCCTGAGTGCAGAAGGCACAGTCAGCATCACTCTTGCTTGTGCGAAAATTTAGGTACCCACCTGCACTTGGGTGCCTGCTTGGGAAATCTGGCTGGCACCTAAGGCCATGACAGGGGAGGGCAGGATCCATAATCCCCCAGCTCCTGTTCCACATTCATGGAAAAATTTAAAATGCACTAGTTCAGAGAGAGAACAGGAGTGAAAGCCTTGCTCCTGGTGAGCCAGGGTATCCTACCAGAGACGGGGAGACAGGGCTTGCAGGTTTTTAATAATAGTAAATATGCAACGGTGAAACTGGAGCACATTTAGTTGTACTCTCCCGTGTAGGCAAATGCATACACTACTTTATAAAGTCTTTGATGACTGCGTACCAGTCATGAATTCAGGCCTCAGTTTGTAAGATCTCTAAAAGATGAAAGAGCTCTTTTGACTTTTTCCTTTTTTTTTTACCATTACTGAAGTTTATACTTAATTTCAAACTAACCTCATTACAAATATGTAATATATCTTGTATGGATGAATTATACTTTAACCTACTTTTTCCATATAAAATTTTGAATCCCGTAGCTCAAAAAGAATTATTTTCCCCAAAATTTAAATTCATTTTGATATGTTTGCATGGAAAATTTTCTAGATTCCTTGAGCACAGAAAAGCATACTAACACAAACCCTTTCAGTTGGAGCTTTCTTGTCTGTCACTTCTAACAGTCAGGGAGTGTTATTTATGACTTCAATATAAATTTATTCCCCAAGGTATTTATCCTTGAGCTAAAGCGGAAACTTTAAAGTTATCTAAGTTCCTCATCTCCAAGGTATTATTATTCTGTAAGAATTTTGGCTTTTCTCTCCCCCAAAACAGAAACTGAAGGTTTTCTTGATACCTTATGTTGATTCTCTCCATTGCAGACACCGTTTTCTCTCAGGGTGCCGAGCATGGACAGAGTAGGGACCATCCAGCATGCAGAGCCCTGGCCAAGTGCCTGAAACGGTTGTGTCGCATAAACCATCACAGCACAGTGTGCACATCCTCCATGGACTATGAAGCATCTGTCCATTCATCAAGATGAAAGTTCTCCAAGTATGTAATTAAAAAAAAAAAGACTCTCTGCACAAATATCCTCTTAAATTAGTTTTGTGATCAAAATACTACTGTCCTGTTTTTGCTGTTTCTGTAACAGATTATTTTAGATAGTACAATAAAGACTGGGAGATTTAGATCTATAAGGATACATACGCTAGCTAGTCAGAACATGAGGAAGGATAAAATTCCAAATAATGTTTTTCTTTAAAAGTTGAGTTTTGACAGTGTTTTTAAAAAAGTGGTAGAGGAGGTCTCAGTGCAGATCCCCCAAATCTCTAATATATCACTTCTATACTTAAGCAATTATATAGGCATGGGCATCACTCCTGTATGTTTTAGCTATCAGTTCTCCCTTAAAATGTGCAATGGGTAGGTCAGAACCATATAATTTACTTTGACACCCTAAAATGTGACCAGGTATTAGGCACCAGCATGCATTATGTTTTATTTAGTAAGCCTTTTATCTGATTAGGTGTAGCTTGGATATGTATTTTAAGAGTATAATTACGACTGTGACAATCAAGATAATGTGTCAACGACGCATTTCCATTCCTAAAGAACTGTGCTAAGCAACTTCTCCTATTTCCATAGTAAATGTTTCTAGGAAAAGTGAACAGACTAAACAATTTCTAACAGCATCATTTTTTTCCTGGGGAATCTTGAAAACTGCCTTCAAAAATCACCCACATCTATTCAGTAAGCAAACATTACTTGAACGTCAATTCACAAAGGACGAAGATCAGGAACTTGCTCACTTCAACAGAGAAGGGGAAGGTCCCAAGCGTCCTAGGAAGTGCTCAGACACATTCAGAATGGGGCACGGAATAGCAGAAACTGGTGACCCTGCTGAAATCCCTCCCCTGCACTAGTCCTTTTTTTAAGCAGTTTGAATGGTCTGCTATTACTGAGCTGGACAGTCCACTACTACTGGTAGGTTTCACATCAGGTCTTTATATTACCAGTGGTTTAGGGATAGTTGAAATTTATTTACATTGTGAGGCCAACTTAATGTCAGCTCCTATCTGTATCTTGCAGGCACCAAATACCATCTTCTAGCTTTAGTGAAAGCTCTGCATAGAGGTATGAGGGCAAAAAATGAAGCTCAATATCAAAACGAAATGCCGAGTATTTATTATACTCACTGATACTGGTGCAACACAAGTACTTGGTCTTGAGTAATAACTTGATATTTACCCTTTAAGGAAGTTATAGAAATGAACATCATAACCTCGTTTATGTTTGTTCTGCAGAATTATTGCTTTTACTTCGATTTGTTTAGTGGCAGCACTGAGATTTTTCTTTCTCCTACTTCTCTCCTAGAAAAACTGCCAGCCAGTTTACCTCCAATCTCACTTTCTATGAACAGACCTATAATATAACCTAAATCAAGGGGGGGGGGGGAAGAAAAAAGAAAATAACAAAAACAACAACAAGAATACTCTCTAAATTTAACTCTCTAAATTTAATATATTGCTAAACTCCATACTTCTGGAAGAAGAAATGTACATATCACTTTCTAACAATTTCATTTATGGTGATTTTTTTAGTGGAAAACAAGTAAGTGTGGTTAGTTACAGATATTTTTTTTACCAAGCAACACAATATTTTTGTGAAAGCACTTAAATATAAATTTTTGAGGACTAGATTTTTTCTTCATGACTTCGAAAAAATTTATCACAGGTTCACAGAAAACTTTTAAGATCCACCATCAGAATTTCATTGGATACATTTTTGTCTTTATTTTTATTTTTAAACAACTTAGATAATTTGTTATTACATTCTATAGAAAAGCTATGAGAAGTGTATTCTGTATAAGCAAAAAAGCCATCAAATACTCTTAGGTTGTTTCTGAATGCCTTCAAAGAACTGGGGAAAAAAAAGTAACAGGGAAAGAAAACTAATCTGTATTTGCTCTGTACCAAAAAACTAATGCAAGGTTACAGCCTTGATGCTACTGTAACCATCTCACTACAGAGCTGTTCATGTCACAGATTCTGCAATATTTCACACTTCTTCCAATCAGGGTTGCTTTTTAGTAGCTGACATTTTTGCTGCCATGAGGCCTAGAGGGAACCTCTGGTAAGCACTAGACATAATTTCTTCAGTGAAGGCGATTAATTCCATTGACAATGTATATATATAATATCAAATTATCCCTTACAGTGAGTCTCAATTTTCTGCTTTTAGTAAAGTTTTAGTTGTCCTTCATAATAAGTTAATAGGATAGGATATGCTTTAGATAATTATACACTTTAAATACTTCAATATGTATATAGTCTCATATCTTAGTAGCAGAACATAGTACCCTTTTGTCAAACTATATAAAATACCACCTCTTGAAATAATTGGATATTTTGCTATTGATTTCAGAAGACTGATTAATTTCCATATTGAGTAGTTCTTTATTCTAAAAATATAGAAAGAAATCATGAGTTACAGGACTACTTATCATAATTTAAGAACTACTCATAAATTAACAATTCTACAGTCCAGTTATTAACTACTAGTGTGGGAGCTTGTAAGAAAGTGGAATTAATAGTGGTCCATGCAGTAGCAATTCAAAACACAGGGGAAAACAGTAAAATACACTGTGTGCTTAAACTTCTCAAGACAAACAGCTGAAATTTTCTGAGTATCCAGGGGGAAAAAAAGGTATAAATTGCAATTTGGATTAATGCATTCTAGATAGTTGGAAAGGAAAACACAAACCAGCATGTAATTTTCTTCCATAAACAGCAAGACTGCTGGGGTCTGATCCTCATGCAAAGATTCCCAAGATATTTGCACAGTCTTATACCTGGAAGAAGGTGCTGTGTTGGACCATTGGTCAGTTGGACCAGTGGTCAGTTTTTCTGACTTTTTCAGCAAAAAACAGCCAGAACACCTGGCAGCCAGAATACCAACAAATACCTGTGTGGGAAGAGGTGGTACGGGAAGAGGTGAGTCTGCTCTCCTACTTATTCTTCTCGTTGGGTGCCTCGGAGCCTTCATTCAGAGCTAGCCTGGCAGGTGGAGCTAAATCAAGCGAAGCATAAAATGCACAGAGGAGCAGCCAGCTCGAAGCCAGCTGCTATTTATCTGGAAAATAGAGCTTTGCTTTGCAAACTGGGTAGATGGGTAAGTGGGCTGAGTCCGCAGGAGCTGTACATATATACTGAGACATGGAATAAATCCAATTTAAAAGTTTTGCAATGAAAAATAGGGACCAAAAGAAATCAGAGCTCTACATTTGAAGCACGCTCACATTCAAATCAAAATTAAACTTCCCACAGGAAGGGAACTCTGAAATTGCAGAGCATTCAGCGTCAGAGGAGCCCTCTGGCAGCCCCTCACAATCACCTGCCACAGAAGAGGGATCTGTTTGGAAGCTGGGATCTGGAGAATACACAACATTCCCTCCTGATGTGGGTTGCCTGAGATTTTCAGGGTATTCTAATTGATTACACTTGGTAGACTTCTTAAATAATAGGCAACACATTTTTAAGAGGACAGCTAACTTGTATATATGCATTATATATACGTATATGTATATATATATGTGTACACGAGATGATACAAAAGAGTCATTACATACAAAACAGTGCAAGGGGGCAGAGCTGTGGATAGAAATGGTGAGGAAATGATGCCCTTGCTCTCAGCACCATTTCACCGAAGGCCTTGTTGAGGACACACTGCCAACGCATCACCTCTCCCACAGTCTCTCTCCCCAACTTTTCAGCACATTGGCAACGGGTAAAACCCACGGTTCCCAGTGTCTGATGAAACACAGTGGCTCTTTGCTTTCCCTCTCTGCTATTGCAGAAGGAAAGGGAAAATGTCTGTCACCTCCTGAGGCACAGCCAGCTGCCAAAACAAGCCAAATCCGCTACTGCCTTCCAGCATGACGTGATCCGTCATGAACAAGCCCAGGCCATGGCACTGCCTTTTTCCTGGGGTCAAAACAGAGAATATATCCATGTATCCCACTGTTCTGCAGTCACTGCCCTGGCTTCCTCAGCAGTGAAATTAGAGATGTGTTTTAGTAGGCCTGTTGTTGAAGGGACTTAATGATGTAGAAGTTCTTTTCCAACCATAATGATTCTATGATTCTATGAAATGCCGTTTTTTTCTAGCATGGAAAATAGACGGAAAGAAGAAGAAGGGAGGAGGAAGAGCATGAACTTCCACAAAAACCTTTCCTTTGTTCATGCTTGAAATTAATAGGTCTCTGTAGTGTCCTCCATAGAAGGCGTCTGGCTCTGCCTCCAATGTGCTGCTCTGCGGAGGCACTCTTCTGACCAAGTTTTTGGGAGACAGTTGCTAGCAAGTCCATGTGTTTTGTGGAAAAGACATGGATACTTAGGCAGAGGAAGTTGCAATGCACTCAATAAACAGATCTATTAGGAGTATCTAAATATTATTTTTCAGGTAGTTGCTTAGTGCAGAAAAGCTGTGGTGATCTGCTGCCAAATTTGGCATCAGCAGGGATCTGGATTGCAATCACTGATAGAAAGCTACTCTGCTCTTTAAAGCGAACTTGGCAACAGACCCAAGAAAGTTTACCATCGTTGATGCAGAATAAAAGATGAGTAAAAACATGAGAAAATACCAGAAATGAATACAGCATATGCACTAAGATTAACAAGCAAGTCTAAAATAAATAACAGTGTTGCCCCATGGTAACCTGTTATTTCATGACTTAGATTTTCATATAAGAGATAAGTAGAGCTTTTATATTTCTGTCTAACTTGGAAACAGTCTTGGAATGATTTAAATGGAATACTCTTTTATATGTAATTTAGTCTTGCTTGTCTCTCACACCTAAGTGAGAGTGAATTTATTCTTTGATTTAATAGTTATGAAAAATAACTCATGACGCAGGAGAAACTATGCAGATATTTCTCCTGTGCCCTTTTAAACCTCCTCAGTTAATACCTACAAAAAGCAGTAAAAAAAACCACATGAATTGGCCAAAAAAAGTTTTGCATGTCTTAGCTGATTTTGATTAGCCTTTCAATAGATAGCTAGCTTGTTTTTCCATCAGAAAGTATCTTCTTTAGATGTGAATTTTTATTGTTGTTGTTGTTACTGTTCAACTTTATGGGGTGAATGAGGCTTCAGTTTGAAGAGCTGCTACATTTTTCCTTCAGGCCTGTGTCTCAAATCAAAACATCTGTAAGAAATAGCCAAGAGCACCAAGCAGTCATGCAGTTGGCCGAGCCCAGAGTGGTGGTGAATGGAATTGCATCTAACTGGTGACCAACCATGAGTGGTATTTCTTAGGGTTCAGTGATGGGGCCTGTCCTTTTTAATACCTTTATTGATTATTTGGATGAGGGAATTGAGTGCAGCCTTGGCAAATTTGCAGAGGACACCAAGCTTCCAAGGGAGGAACAGTTCATCTGCTTGAGGGTAGGAAAGCTCTACAGAGAGATCTGGACAGGTTGATCAATGGGCTGAATCTAGCTCTATGAGGTTCAACAGGGCCAAGTGTCGGGTCCTGCACTTCAGTCACAACCACTCCATGCAGCGTTACAGGTTTGGGGCAGAGTGGCTGGGGAGCTGGGTGGCAGGAAAGGATCTGGGGGCGCTGATCAACAGCTGGCTGAACATGAGCCAGCAGTGAGCCCAGGTGCCCATGAAGGCCAATGGCCTCCTGGCTTGTATTAGGAACAGTGTGGCCAGCAGGACCACGGAAGTGATTACCCCTGTACCCAGTGCCGGTGAGGCCGCACCTCAAATACTGTGTCCATTTTGGGGTAACTCACTACAAGAAAGACACCAAGGTGCTACAGCGTGTCCAAACAAGTGCAATGAAACTGATGAAGGGCTAGAGCAGAACCTTAGAAGGAACAGATCATGGAGCTGTGGCTATTTAGTTTGGAGAAGAGGAGGCTCAGGGGAGACCTTGACGGTCTTCACAACTACGTGAAGGAGGTCACAGTGAGGCAGTCTCTTCTCCAAAACAACTGCCAGTAGGCAATAAGAAATGGCTACAAGTTGTGCCAGGGGAGGTTCAGGTCATGTATTAGGAAAAAATCCTACACGGAAGGAGTGGTAAAGCATTGGAACAGGCTGTCCAGGGAAGTGTTGCAGTCGCCAGCTCTGGCAAGTGTTCAAGAAACATGTAGATGAGGCGCTTAGGGACATGGTTTAGTAGGCATAGTGTTGAAAGGTTTACGGTTGGACTTGATCTCAAAGGTCTTTTCTAACCATAATGATTGTATGACTCTATGATTCACTCCTCTTAGCAAACCCTAAGCTGCTGTGAACAGCTGCCTGTATCGCCTGAAGACATGATGTTAAAAGACATGATATTAATATCAATCTCTCCTTCTTACTCAAGGTACAGGAGTTACCAGAAGTGGCCTTCTGAGCATTATTTTAAAAACAAAACAAAAAACACCCTCATAATACAACCAGTCACGAGGATATATTCTGATCCAGGGAGATCCTTGTAATTTTAGGACTTGGTTGTACTGTTAAAGCTCAGTCACCTTGCAGGTATATCAGGTCTTTAATGAGCCATTTAATGCCATAGAAAAGCAGGCTTGGTTTTTGTTTATTTGGTTTTGTTTATTTTTACAATTGGTAACTAGCTGCTATTTGAAGATCAGTATCTTCACGCTACTCATATTTCTAAATTATTGAAAATCAGGTACAATAATGGACATAATTAGAAAAAGTAGATTACTTAAAATAGCATGATGCTAATTTGCCAATTAGTTATGTCTCTAAATCATTGTATGAGATGGTGGCTATTACCAGTGAGTTGCTAAGAACTCTTACTGGAAAATGGTTTTCATGAAGGGTGATTACCTGATAGAGCAAATGTGTTGAAGTCTTTCTACCATTAAAATACCACTCTCACAATTCCATCAAATTCAGTGGAAATATCTACATGTGTTATTCTAAATAACAGAATTAGTTAGAATTATTTTATTCAGTAAAATCAACTGGGAAAAAAGGAAGTATTTTAATCTCAGTAGTGGAAGATTTTGCGTATTGTAACATTTCCTTTAAAAAATACCAATTTTCTTTAAAAATTCAGTCCCACAAATGTGTGTTACCTACCAAAAGTGAAAAATGCCGAGAGGATTTCCCTTTTGTATTTTGAAAATCAGTGAGTGGTGCATGATACAAATGACTATGAGAGAACTAAATTCTGAAGTAGATGCTATTATATCCTCTGTGACAGTTAACTGAGTGTTGTTCTATCTTATCATTACCTAACAGTCTCTTTTTTTGACAAAAACACCTTTATTATTTTGATTACAGTTGATAATCAAACCACTAGCAGAGCATGTTTTCATTAAAATAATGTAGCTCTCTCAAAATGTTTTGTGAAGTCTTGCCTATTTCGCTGAATTTTCCTTTTCATGAGGGAAAAAAAAAAGGGATGAAAGGTTCTGGCACTGTCAAAATTGCTCATTATGACATCTTTAAATGAAAGTCTTATGCTTTTATTTTCAAAATGGTCTTTTACTTTGATTTCTGTGCTTCATATAGACAAGTGTGAGATGTGTAAAAAATCTTAATGGGAAAAATTGATCCATCTAAAAACAGATTTTTTTTTCTTTAATTCACAGCACACTGGAGTGCTGAAGCTTTTCTTGAACTGGGATAGAAATGTTCCTATTAAATTCTGGAAATGTTTTCTTTCTCAGTATAGTTCTAGTTTTGCTTTAAGTTATGAAACCGAGATGTTATGAGAGTTAGAAGTCAAATGGTCTGTAATAACTACCCTTACATATATCTACCCTAAATGTGTGAACAAACATGAAAGCTTTAAGAGAAGCAGTTGTCCAAGTACTTTACAGGGTGTTAATTGGAAAAGGAGAGACAAGTACTTGTCTTAGATAATATTTTGCAAATTTTTGAAGAGCAAAGTTGAGACAGAGGAACCACCTCCTCTAGCCATTCCCTGGAAACAGGCAGCCCCGCTCTTGTATGAGGGGAGATTTTCTTTCAGGGAAAAGGTAAATGAACCCTTTGAAACCTGAGGGAAGGCACAACTTTGCCTTTCCTATCCAAGGTTTCCTACAAACCATGTGACAGTCCTTTTCTTGTGCAGAAGCAGATGCAGCCAATTTGGAATAACACAAATGTCACCCTTGAGACAGCAAAGAAACAGCAATAGAAATGGGTGACAGTTAATACTGCCATTCTAAAAACTGGAGGCAGAAGAAACAAATGTCTTAAGTTTTGAGATGGCAGAATGACACTTTCTAGAGCTGGCAAAGGGACTACTAACCCAACACGATCCAGCACAAACCATCGCACTGGGATGTGGGATAAATGCAATGATGGCTTAAATGTAAGTCTTCATGGTTCTGTCTCCAGAATAGCATAGCTTCAAGCTGAGTATCACCTTACCAATGAAACAAATAGAATGATTAAAGATGTGTTATAAAGAACAACGTATATAAACAAATTGAGATAATTTCTAAGTATTCCTTAGTTTCTGCCCATTTTGAAGCATATGGCAAATTTCTTTCCTTTCACTATTTTCTCCAATAATCTAGCTAAGTAAACATGTTTTTGACAGTGTTTATATCATAATAATATAAACAGACAAGCTCTTGCATCAATAATTTAAGCAACCTTTATAAAACAGTAAAAAAAAACACAGAGCAAGTGATTTTTTTTTACTTTTTTGTTGGTGAGTGGAACTTATGCTAGTTGGGTGGTGCAGATGATAAATTCCACTAGTTTGAAAGGTTTACAGTGAAGAATACCTGAAGAACAAATCGCAAACTTCTATAGAAGTAGCTGATTGCAGCAGTGCTGCTATGTCACAGCAGAGCTATAACAATACTTCGGTATTGGAAACATTCCTCACACAACATTGCAAATGCAGTTGAATTCCAGTATCAGCAATCCTTCTCCAGCGTCAAGGATAACAAAGGGAACAAAGGTGGGGAGCTGCTATAAACCTTGTCTAAATAAAAGTCATTCCATTGTTGGCTTTTGTTTTTAATACTGTGTAATTTTACCAGAACAATATCAACCTGCAGTAAGGGGGAACTTATTGACTAGATGTAAATCAAGATCTCCAGAGATGAAAAGCTAGGGAATATCTAACTGGATTGACAGGTTTGTGCTCAGGAATCTCTAAAATTACCCTTCTCTCATAATGTAATTATTGGCACAGGTAACAAGGCCAATAACCTTAGCTAGCTTGGTGGGGCAAAAATAAACATGAAATCAGGTAATTTTTTAGTAAAGGGTAATATGTAGTTTTAATTATGCCATGCATCTATTGTGGTTTATGATTTGAAATAAAAATGTTTCAATAATAGCTACAAAATAATAATAACCTTGTATTCCAGTATCATTTCAAACACTAGTGGTCATCAATGTGCATATTTTCACCTCTCTGAATGGTCAGAGGCGCTAGATGTCCAGTGGTTCCTAATGAAATATTAAAAATTAACATTACCCTGCTCTTGGTAATGATTTGGATTCTGCATATAACTTTAGGTAAACAGAGCAGAAGGTGGTGAGTCTCTGCCCTTTTCTGCAGACAGAATGCACTGACTGCACTGGCAGTGGGGACTTGTTCACATATCAATTAGCTGCTTATAGCCTTTCAAGCCTAATATTAAAGCAGTCAATAAGCAGATAAATTGCTTTGCTGCAGCAGCAAAAGGAACATCAGCACTGAGTGAAGGAGAGCAGAATCCTTCATGCTAATGCACACTCAGAGTACTGTAGTTCATCGCTTTTCACAATAAAACAGCAGCATAACCTGGATTCCCTTAGTGCTTGATCCAGTCCTCATCTTGCCATTTCTGCTTGTATATTTAGTATTTTTTCTTTTTTTAACTGCTGGTACTATAATACTTCATGTCTTTTTGTAAGTTGTTTTCATTTTTAAGGTGTTTTAAAATTATCTGCAGGGTAACCAAGTTGGATTTGTGTTGGTTTTGTATAATAAACCATTTGCCCGTATGGTGGAGCAACATAACATGCTACAAAATGTTCCATTAGAAACACATACTTGGTACAAGAATAACAGCATTTAATTGATTTATCCTCAAGGTTTGAATTTTTTACTCTTAGTCACGCTTTCAAATAGAGCCATTTTGCACAGCAACAAACGTACCAAACATCTCCTTTGCTAAGCGGAGTCCGATGGTATCAGAGTTCCATGCCATCTGTGGCAACCGATGGAGGTGACAAGCAAACAGCCCTGCTTTCCAATATTAATGAAGAGAAGGCTTGCTGGACCGTGGGCTTGTAAATGATGCTAGGGAGCCCAGCACCAGCCGTCGAAAAGTCAATGGGCCTATCACTGTAACACCATTATCAAGTAAAATATTATTATTTGTCTGATTTTTGAGTTTGGAAACTGAGGCTGACATGTAACTTCCCTAGATTTACTCAGGAAGACTCTTGGCTAAGAAGATAACAGAATATTGACTCCCTGCCAAATGAATGGATTTTCTGTAGTATTCTCCATACACTGCACATTCAAGATAAATCAGCAGGAGTTAAATTGGAAAGCAATCTTCTGACAGTTCCCCATGAGGTTTTCCCTTTTCTAACCCACAAACTATTTTTTCTTGTTACTTCACTCCATAAAAGTACTTTCACTCTAAAGCTGAGGTCCTAAGACAAAACTGGCTACAGCTCTTATTTCCTTTTATATGCTGTCCCCAACTAGCTTAGGAAAGAGGAGATGATACCTATTTGAGGTCTTCCCTGCAATGCATTACACAGCTTCGAGAAAAATAGGGCAATGAATTATAGAAGTTAAAATTAAGAGAGGTTTCATGAAAATTACAACTGCGCTTCTCTGAATGATAAATAACTAGCTCAGAGACATGCCTTCCCAATAAAACTAAAGAAAGCTTATAGCCCCAGTAGAAAAAAAATATTTAAAATGTTGTAAAACCTACACCATAAATTGTTAATAAATATATTGCAGAGGAGCTCTTTTCTCAGGCAAATATTTATATAGATGCTGCTGCCTGATAAACCCGATCATCTTTTATTGGAATAAAATACCAGTTTGAATGCTGCTGTGCTCTGCAAGCCGTTAAAAAGGGACATCATGTCTAAAATGAGCACCACGTTACAATGTCTCCTACCTGTGGTTTTCTGAAACAGTCAGGCAGAATCCCGACCTTAGTATATACTAAAGGATATAGGGATAATCGCTAAATGCTGTTCACAAAATTCCCCAAAATGTGAGGGCTGGAGAGGACGCTTCTAATCATGCGCCCTTCCTGGTATTTCCTGAAGGTGTCATCTTTGCTTTTCTGTGTGCTCGGGAAGCGCCTGCCCTGCGAGGGCAGCAGAGCTGCGAGCGGGAAGGAGAAGCAGCTCCTTGGGGCTCCTCTCAGCTCCAGAAGGACAACTTGGGACCTCGTCCTTCATGCATCATCTGCTCCTCTTCCGCTCACCCGGGATTCATCTGCTTCCTCCTGTGAAACACATTTCAAATAGTTTGTGACGGTACGTGTGATGAGGAAGGAATCAAATGAAATACTCTGCTTGCATTACACCATCTACTTATATAATACTGACGCGATATTGAAATTTGGTGTAGCCGGCAATGAAAAAAATCCACACCTCTAAGCAATTCTTCAGAATTATAGGCCTAAAATGGTCAACATGAGTGGACTGTGCACCTTTGGGAGTTGTTACAGGGTTACAGGTTGTTTTAGGACGTTAATAGTAGGCATGTCAAAGCTGCTTATGCTGACCCTAGAAAACAGTGGTTGCCTAAATAGATCAAGGATCTTAAGATGCTTTGCATATGCAGATATACAATAATAATTGGCATGAAGTTCTCATTTAAATCTTAAAAAAAAATCATTCAATACCAGAAATTCACTTAGGCTGAGGAGGAACTTTTCAATATGTAAAGTATGTAAAGCAATAAAGAAAAACATTTAAAGATGGTACAGTGATGTAGAACCCCTACTTGCATGGGTTATCATGGAAAGGTATGTTTATTTTATGCAAAAAATAATAATAGTGATTTCAGCAATGTGTTATAAAGCTTTTAAAAAGCAAAATGCTTAATAACATATTGTATATTCTTTTTTTAACATGTTGCTGAAATAACTGCAACAGAAGCCAAGGTAAAACACAGCAGTCTGAGAGAATCCATGCAGAATACCTGTGCAATTGGTTTTGTCTTTGCAGTGTTGCTCCAAAGGCCGATGCATATGTCTGGTGATTGGAGTAAACAATACAGTTATCCATAGTTCAAAAGTCAAAACCTAGTGGGAGAGTATCTCCTATATGCTACTGGTATAAATGTGCTCTGGTAACCTACATTTAAATAAACTCCAAACAATTGAGGCTAATCTTCTTTAGATCACTTTGGAGTATGAAGACTACAGGCAATGCAGGAGAAAGAGACCAGAGGTGAACATCAAACTCGTAACTCAGAACAGCTTGCTTACCTGCACATTACACGTGTTTCGTGAAATCTGTAAACTGCCAGTTTCATTTTAAGTAACCGTGAGCATCTGATGGCACACACTAGTGTGACGGCTGATCAGCACAGCCTGGAAAGTGTGTAGGATTTTGCGTTTCCACAGCCTAACACCAGCCAGAACGCCAGTGCTCTGCTGCCTTCCTCACCACTGCTTTTAAACAGTGTTCATGTGGATGAATAAAACATTGTGGTAATCAGTTTGAGGAGACTTAGAGCCATGGACAGAATTTGGATGTGGGAAAAAAAAAGGAGGGGGGCACAAAAAGTCTGGAAACGTTCTCCGAAGGGAAGCAATTACAACGATATAGAAAAGTTTGGTGTTATTGGATCTTGCACGAAGCAAACAGAGCAGCGCAGCCATGGTAACTGCTGCAACATTTCATCTTTTTCTGATGCAGCTTGGAGGAACTCACAGCACTACTGATCTTGCACCTCCTTTATGCCTCTTTTTCCCCACTTACTTCCTCTTTCCTCTTGATATGAATCATTACCAGTGGGAAGGTGAGGAGGAGCTGTCAATCCACAAGCTGCTCTGCACTCAGGGGAGATGCGTCTTGTCAATGATAAGGGTGCCCTTCCCCCCTAGAAAATATGTTACTCTTGAATTGTTTGAAGCCCCAAATCACAGGGCTGAGAGTTTCTCTTCAAAATTTCAATTCTCGCTTGCAATCATTGAATAGCTGGCACATGACCGCACCAAATTGCCAGATTTTTAAATAGAACATGCACAGCTTCCTGAAAATAAACAGAAAATCTGTCAGAGAATATATGCAAATGAGTCAAATATGTAAAAAAGGTGTATTTTTTCCATAATTCTTAAAGAGGTACTAGCAAGCAAAGAGTCGGAAAATACAAAACAAGGCACTAGTCTTTCCTTATTTTTTTCTCTTTTTCGCCAGGGAAGCACATATGCTAAACAAAAGTCTAGAATAACTAAAAATAATGGGCAGTAATTGCTACTGATGTCATTCTACTGAAGTTAATACAGACACCACAGGGAGCAGAATCTGGACCGGTATCTTAACCGTCCTTATTTAGACAGGTATCAATTGCACAAACTTCATTCAGCAGTTGCTCCTGCAAAGCTTAATCCTCTTATTATGCAATGACTTGTAACAGTTATTTAAAAGGTGTATTTAATGTTTTAATTAAATAAAAGATTTAAGGTTCAATAACAAAATGGCACTCCAGAAACACATAAAATACCTTGAAAGGAAACAGAAAAGAGATGTAAGGACTATCTATGAGGGCTGCCTGCATGAACTTCAGATGTTCACAAGATCCTAGCAATATCTTAAGATTTTGGCAATTCTTCCCAAGAGGGATTTGTCAGGGGGCGCAGGACGCCAGTGCCCCCTTGTGACTGCTGGGCCAGGAGCCGGTGCCAGATGCGGCTCTGGACTGGGGGTCCAGTGCTGGGTTCGAGGGGGAAAATGCAGTAGGTCTATGGAGAGCACAGAATTACACGAGAGGTGGCAAGGGCACGCGGTGCAGCTTGTTACTCCTGGCTAGGGTGGCCCTTCAAACCCCAGAAGGTCTCTCCAGCCAAAGGCAAAGTGTGAAAGATTACAAATATTATAGTTAACAAGAAGAAAAAAATACAAAGTTTGCAGTTTCTTTGGTGACTGGGAGTAAGCCCCTAATGAGCGACACGTGGGCTCTGAACTCCTCTCCTGCTGTTATCATAAGCATTGCCACTGCTCCTCTCTCAGCCACAAATGCACCCTCTACTCAACAGAAGGGAACCAAAGGGAAAATAAAAAGGTTGTTACTTTCGAGGCTTGTTCCCTTTAGCAGGGAACTGCATCAACTGTTGCATGAGCTCTGGAAACACAGCGGTATTCTTATCGGTGTGATTTAAATATGGAAAGAGGCAGTGAATGGAAAGAACAACTTCAATCATATACTTTACGTTACAGCTGAATTGTACGTTTATGGGCCCAGACAATGTGTTCTGTGAAATGTTCCACAACACTCATCTCTGAGCTTTCAACCATTTCTCACTTCTGCTCCACTGAAATCTTCTGAGAAAAAGATTAGTTTTGCTATCAGTATCTAATACAAAGGAAGTACAGTAATGGTGATAACCCTTTTCAACTGAGTTATGAAGGTAGTCAGTTGCTTTTATTTATCACCCATAACTATCTTCTCAGCCTTCATTTCTTTTTGAAATGCGTAAGAGTTTTGGTTGCAGTACATAATCCTTGTACTGCAATCCCTGTAAAAATCATTCTGGAGCCACAGTTTTACAGCTTCACCTTTTAGAAGATAATGGTTTAAATTTCTAGTTTCTCTCTTTATTGCAGTGATAAGATAGCTACTTCCATAAAACAGTCCAGATAATATGTCATATCTCTCTTCAGCAGCTACTGCACACATGATATAGGAAACTCTCCTGCTACTGGTTACTCATTAAAGTTAAGTGATAGGGATCCACATGGCAAGGTTAAGTTTCGACATTTTAAACCCTGCTGAAAGTTGCTAATAATATTGTTTAATTTTCATTCCAGGGATTTATGCCATCATGAACTTGAGCTGTATTTTCCTCTACTCCGCAGTTGGAACCAATGAAGCTCCTTGCAAAGTAACAATCTTCAGGCAGAATAACCAAGTAGGGGCAGAATTTGACTCCTGCTTAAGTTACACAACTTAAATGGTTTTAATGTGAATGTCCTATTAACCAGAGGCAAAGGCAGAATTTCAGAAAGATTTTCAGAAAGGACTATGTCAATATCCAAATAGGAAATTGCTAACAGAAACCTGATTTTCAAAGCACTCTTAAAATGGTCCATCACATAGGGCATCCGAAATCACTGCTCCCTTTTAACACCAGCAATGCTGCCTTTTTATTTGGAAGGTGAGGGGAAAAGGTTTGTAACTAAGCCTCTCCACACAGAAAAACTGCAACCAAGTTCAAGCCACCTTGTGGGTAAAAGAAAGATAAGAAAAGGAAGGATTTTCATAAGAGGAGAGAGGGCTGGAGAAGAGCAGTACTGTCCTGCAGGACCCTGGAGTGGGCAGGACAGGCACTGAAATCTGT
>JAUBOD010000810.1:2227813-2244448 GCA_032353885.1 Nothura maculosa
TGCAAAAGTTGAAGTCCCGAATCTGTTATCAGCAGTAAATGTGCAAGAAGTTAAAACTGCACACCTCTTAGGTTTCTAAAATTTGTAGAGTTGTAAACATTCTAGCAAAACTACAGAATGCCAACAGAATCCTATTAAAAATATTATTATAAAGTTCTTTATAAAAACTTTTTTCCTATTTATGTTTTTATTGGCTCTCAATAGGATATGGGTTCATAACCCAGTCATAATCAGTTCTACTCTGAAATTAGAAATGGGAATGAAGCCACTTTTCCACAAGTTAGAGAGTAATCACTGTTTATGTGCCAACAAAAATGCAACTAATAACATTTCTTCCTAAAGATATGAAGGACAAGAAGTGACTTGTAGGAACTATTATCTTCATGAAAAGGGTCAAGGATAATCTTTAAAAATATACTGTGGATGAATGCGATTGATTTCTATCTGCCACAATTGTGAAGTCAAAAAGTAGAAAATTTTCCATTTATTTTTAAAAGATAGTAAGTATATGCCAATATAAATTATAATGTCAGTTTACACTTTATATGTTTCCATTTTGTGAGTTTTCTAGTGATTATTTAATATTTGAGGACTTTCAAAGCAAAGTAGGCTGAAAACAAATAAAAAATCTTGTGAAGCAGCAGTTAATTATTTCTTTGAATTCCTTTTTTTTTTCTTGTTAGAATTAAAATTTGGAATTTAAATAGTTGGAAAGTCAAATGGAGAAGAGAATTATTATTTTAACATACTGGAATATAATCTTACATTTTACCTAAATTTGTTCAGAGTATTTGCAGCTCCCTCAGGTAGACTCTATGTGCAGGAATGTTCATTTTGGTTTTATTGTAGAGAGAGAGATGTGATGAGAAATTTGAAACAAGGAATTTCCTTTTTAGTTGTAATGCAACTTGAAAAAGAAAGGTTCTGTGCTTTGCTCCTGAAATATTATCAGGCAGATCTGTTGTGTGGCCTTTCCAGCAGTTTTTCTGCAAAATTGTAACCTAGACAGTACAGATGAAGGGAAGAAGGTGATGTTGTTTTGACTTGGGACATCCTCCTGCATTGGTTTCATTGAAGCTTCCTTGGCAGCTGGACCTCAAAGGGAGCCATGGTCTGGGATGGTAGTTTGTGGTAGTCTATGGGAGGAAGAAAAAAAAAAAACCATAATTCTTCACTCCAGGTAGATATCTGAATTTCATGCAAGTCTCAATTGAACAGTGTGTGGAGGAGCCTGAATGCAAACTTCAGCAAGAAGGCTGAAAATGAACTTCCTTACCATGAAACTCTTGGGATTTCCCCTTTGCAGAATGATAATTGCTCTGGGAGTCAGAGGAAGGAGTCTGTCCAGCTTATTCTGATGGCTACTGTCTCAGAATTATCCATTTGCTCTCAAACATCCCAAGGCAAATCCATCATTAAGGAAACAGTGTGACTAGAATTGAATTTTTGAAATAAATTCTATATGTTGAAATATTTGGCGTGCCTTTGTTTTTAATATCTGCAAAGTATATACCATAATGAAGAACATTATTTAGAGAGTCCAGTTTATGGAATATTAATCAATGAGGTTATGGAGATTATGATTTAATGTTTGTAGAGAGGAGAAAGTGGATATTTCTGTCTAGTGCTTGATTATAATTTATGTATTTTTGGAGCATAGATTGCACTCAGAGGCAAAAAGATCCATTCAAAGAAAGAAGTTGGACAGGCAGTTAATTCATATATTAGCAAAGAATAACATTAGGTGATCTCAGAGGAAAAAGTGTGCTTCATGACGCACCGCATTTTGCAATAACCAAGATATGCTCGCACTGGATATATGACAGGCTTTCAGTTTTATTTCTCTTGGCTGTGCTGGCCTTTTGGCAAACTTTGTCAAAGATTTTATTTCAGAAGAGTCAACAGAATCCCAGGAGTTGAAATGGACTGTAAGTCTTTACTAAGCAACAACTAAAGCCATTTAAAGAAGATTTGAACGGAGATTACAGATCTGGCTCAAGGCTTCGAGCGTGCGGCATGTGGGAAAGCTAGATGGAAAAGAAGGTCAGTTTGATAAAAAATATGATGCATATTGTAGTTACAGCAATTTTATCTAGGACTGAAAGAGCATGTCTTTAAGAAAGGAAGGTATTGGAGGACATTTTGAATTTGGATAAAGCTTTTAGGATGTTGAGGTAACGCGGGGCAGTGTGATTTGCTTGGGTTTGGTTTTATTTTATTCCTTTACGCCTAGAAAGTGCTGTAGCACAACAGAGCAGAGTGGTGCAGTGGACCTGGATTTGCTTGTGGGATCCCTTTCTATTTATTCTCCTAACAAGGTGCTTTCAGTAATAAAGTTGTTTCTTAAAGACAATGAAGTCAGTAACATTTGAGGCCTTTTGGAATATTTGTTCTTCAGACCATTTTGTTATCAAAGGGGAGATATTCGTACATTACAGGCACACATTGTCTTTTGAAAGGTTTTGTATACATTTTGAGGCAAAATCCTCAAAGAGTGCATGCTGTAGCTACTTGCTCGCTCACAAAGCCAACAGGGTTTAGTTTTATACTTCTCAGCAGGCACACCACAAGTGTGGTGTATCCATTGAGTACATCCATTTTTTAACACTCACCCACATGGGCAGACATGATTTTTTATACCCTGACACCTTTTTTTCCTGTAGGCGTGTTTCATCCCTTTCACCTCTCTCCCAATTTCATTGCCAGTTTGTGCTTCTCTACCTCTGCGCTTATTTTCTTTTCTTGCTTATCTTTAATGAAGGCATTTCTCTTTCCCTTTAATGTTTCTTAACTTTTCTTTCCACCTAGTTTTCAGGATGTTTTGTATTAGTAGGCAGTGCTCAAGTACTTTTTTTCCATACTATCTGTGCCAATGATACAGGCTTTCAAGCTGTGCTTTGCTGAGAAGAGACTGGCCATGTACGTTCAGTAGATGTCCACTGACTTCCAGCCATCTGCCACAGGGATGGCTAAATCCTGGAGAGGACATGGAAGACGGCCATTTCACATGGGTGCATAAGAAATGAGTTGTTCAGAAGTTATAATGAGAATTTCACACGCTGAATGTCATTTTGATGACTAGCAGTGACTTCTTCTCAATTTATTGGAAAGGAGGCAATGCTGAAGGAAAGCTTTTTGCAGAGCCCTAGTCCAAGAACATGGGAGCACAGGGCTCTTCCTTTGAGCAATGCTGGACTCCTTGTTTTCAGCTGGGCACCAGTTTTGAGTGTTGTAACTGCAGTGTGCTCTATAGTGCATTTCTGTTTCTTGCAAGGGCTGCAACATCACTGCACTCTGCCCTCACAATGAGCGGAGAACGTGCTGCTTGAGAACCACAGAAAGGTCAGGCCAACTCGAGCAATCGATCACCCAGAAGACCTTCAGGGACCATGGTGACATCTTGTCCTCCCCCCCACACGATTTATGCTGTGGTTAGCACTCTTCAGCCACCCATTAAGTGCAGTGGGGGAAGCAATCTGTTGGTGCGAGCAAGACCTTAATGATGCCTCGAGGAAGATGGCCAGGCCTGTACCCATGGCAGTGTGTTTGCTCAGCTGTGTAGACCGCTGTCGGAAAAAACAAGAGCTCTGAATGAACTACAGTGTTCATCCTGCTAATTTGTTTAGTATCTGTTAAGTTAGTATTGGACGCTGCGGTCTGGACAGCCAAATACCACAAACTTTCCAATGATTTAAAATCAGACTTTCCTATGTTTTCCATTTCTTCAATGTTACTGAAACAACCTTTCCTCCACAAAAATGAGAAGCTTTTATGAATTCCGGCAGGATAGGGCTCCTAGGAAGGCGGATCAGGGTGTTGTCTGATGGGGCCGTTGTGTGATTGGGGCGTTGTGTGATTGGGGTGTTGTGTGTCGGGGCCTCTGTGTGTCACCTGTCAGGGAGCGCAGCCTCCTGCGCCTTCCCTCGCAGCTTCAGCCTTCAGCTGAAGGTTGGTTGTACCCTGCCAGCAGGGGAGCATCCAAGGGGTGGGCTTTCAGTGTATTTCCAAGACAAACGGATACAAAAGCTACTAAAATACCCCCTGTACAGTCAAAGTGTGGCCTAACCATGCCATGATGGTTAGCCGTGCCAAGATGGTTAAAACTCAGTTTGGGTTCTCATGTCCAACATGAAGTATTTGACTCCCTTTTTTGTCCTAGCAGATCAGCATGGAAATCTTAACAGGAATAGTGAGTCAAATCCAAGAAAAACAAAATCTCAAATCCTCAGTATTTTTCACGTGATTATGAGGGACACCAATAAATTGGCATGTGAACATCATCTAAATTGTATACAGCTCTTTTTTCACTATGTAAATTATTGTGATTACATACAAAGGCCATACATATTAAAAGAAAACAAATGATACTGCACACACATTTTATCTCCTGGGACAACGTATCAAGAATAAATGTTAATCAAGTTACTTAACCCATGCCAGAAAGCTTTTAGATACCGTGATGATTCAGTCTATGTGAGAAAACATTCAAATTACACTAGAATTTATGAACTTGCATAATGAGAAATCAGTGTTACCTATCACATAAATACTTGTCCTTGATGAATACAAATTGTAAGACTGAAAAAATACCTGCTTTATAAAGCAGCTTTCCATGATAATAAAAAGTGAAAGTAATTTTATTAACTATTAAGATACTTTGTTTATTCTTAGAAGGTAGAAGATTAGGCTAAATACACAAAAAATATTAATTCAGGTTTTGGTGAGGATTCTTGAAACTGTAGATGTAGAATATCTAGGCATTCCCTGCATTTTTAAGAAATGATTGAAGTATAATTGCCTCCTCTCTGCCATGTATTCAAGCTAAAATTAAATTGCCTTCTGTAGCTTAATATAACAAGTTGTATTTGAAAGATTTTGCCATGAAAGATTGAAGCAAGAGCCATTTTGTGACAAGACAATCTTTGAGCACAGAAGTGCCACTTTTAAACATTTTGAACATCAGAAGATGATGGTTTTGAGTACTACTGGAGCTAGCAATGTTTTCAAATTGAGAGGACTAGTACTGTAATAAAGGTTTTAGAGATAATCCCTCCTCAGAGGATGTGAATACTTTATAATATACGAGCCCATATTAGTGAAATTAAAAGAGTGTTATCTGTATGTTTTGACAATAGTTTTACAAGCAACTATAGGTGACCCTGAATGTGGAAACACTTCAGTCTCCTTTCTCTGCTTCTGCTTGGTCAGGTTACCAGGTTTTAATCTGGAAACCTTTTTGGCTGGTGTATTCTACAATATGGAAATAAAATCAGAATAAATCGCCAGTCTAGTAATCCAGACAGTATGATTTTCTTCTGTTAGTCTTGCTTAGCTTGTCCCTTAAATCATTCCCTGTGTTAGCCTGTGTGCCCATGCACCTGCATCATCCTTTCCCTGTGCTTGCAAGGTGGGTTTGTATTGCTGAGGAGCTGTGCACAGGGCAGGCTTCTTGAAAGCCCTGTTAATACTGTCTAACCCCCCTCACAAGCACATTCCTTCTTTTACAAGCCAGCATTTAGCAAATACTAGCTTTTTAGTTTCCAATAGAAAGATCTATTGAAATATCAGGAAAAAGATACAAGAAAATAAATTCCACATTCATGTCAACTTGCCATTTTTAAGGCATGATTTTATGAGGCCAGTGACCTGACGAGCATGGAAAGTAGAATGGATTCCTATCACAGAATGTTAGAAGAGTTTTCTGGTTTAGCAGAGAGTAATTTCATACTGTTAGGAAAAAAAACGAAAGGACAAAATCACATATGAACTCCCAAGTATACCTAATACTTCAGTATCCTTTACCTACTGCTCAAGCAAATTTATCTTCATATTTTTTCTGTTTTTTTTTTATACAATACTTGTTTTCTCATTGCAGAAATGTTAACAGGCCATCTGTGATAGTGGTTTTACCTCTACTCTATGTTCAGCTGAGTTGCACCTTACCTTATGTTTCTGTTAAAACAACAGACAAAGGGACTTTTTTTTCTTTTTTCTATGAGTTTTAGGCAAGGAAGGTATTACATGTTATGAAACCTTAAAGTATTATTTGCTGCAGGTGCTAAAGTACAGTATAATTTCTTAAGGAACAATATTTTTAATAAGAAATACATTTATAACTATAGAAATAATACTTAGAGATTATGCCTTGAAATTAACCTTGTAGTTAACCCTCTCTAGACAGTGGGTTACAAAGCAGTAACGCACACAGACTTTTCCTTTCTGATCTCATTTGGGTGCTTTCTCAGCCCTGCCAGGTGATCTCAAATTTCATGTTTTTGCATTGCTTGAATTGAATGGACGATGACTGCAGCTTTCCCTGTGCCTGGGAGCTGCAGCCTGTGTCCCGTGCAGAGGATCCGAGCTTCCCACCTGCCTCATTCCTGGGGGCTCCCTGCTGCTCCTGCTTCTGTTCCCCCGCTTCCATAACCAAAACCTTTCCTTTGTCCACGTGCTGTTGGCCCAGCTCTTTCCCGTAAGGGATGGGAGTTGCCAAGATGTCCAGCTTTAGATGAAAGTCATAATGAAGCTCTGGAAGCCTGTGAGGAGATGTCAGTAAGCTCTCGGAGTGCACTTTTGGGGTCTTCTGGTGAAACTGTTCTCTTAGGCATGTTGCATATATGTAGGATTACAATTCACCTAGTTAAAATCTGCTTTTCTACTACTATCTTTCTTTTTTGATATTGAAAAACAAACCAAAAATAATGGCAGCATGTCAGCTCCTGGTCAACTCTACAGCTGCAGAATAAGTTCTCCTTTTATTTGCAAGGGAAATGTGCAGGAACAGTTGCAACAGCAGGAATTGTTACCAAGTTTTGATACAGCACACCTTTCCAAATCACAGCCAACAAGATGTGAGTAACCAGAAAACAGTGTGCAGACTGCACGCATTTTGATGAGGACTCCTTACCTCCCCCCCTTCCCGACACACACCAAAAAATCAAAAAGTACCAAACTTGACACTGGAAACGAGCACATGCAGCACTTGTCTGGCTTTTTCATCTGCTATGGATGACTCAAAGTCGACACATCACTGCCTGACACTTGCAGAGGGATTTAACCATCTGTAGACTCATGCTTATATGGACTGCATCTTGAGCATTACAAAACAGAGTGGGGGGACCAGTGAGAATTCAGAATATTGTATAGCATGGTTATTTGCAACCCAGCTTTGGCATCCCATCCTATCATCACATCCTTCAAGTGAAGCTGTTCTTAGTTATTAGTGAAATAAAACAAAGCTTCCCAATTCCTACCTCTTGCCCAGACAGTGTTGAACCAAAGCTGACCTTAAATTTTGTCAACATGTACTAAGATTATTTTTCTGTTCAGAAATAAATGATACACTCTGAAAGATTTCAATATTCTAGGCACTTAAGAAATCAGTTGCATTACAGTTTTTGTTAGATAGGCATAAAATTATGGTAAAATTTCTTTGTGAAGTATGAGTAAGGGTTTTGGGACAGTGTATGCACCAAATGGCTTGTGTAAGTTATTGATAAAGTTTCCCTATAAGAATGGAAAAGAGGATATTGGTAAGAATTCAAGTGATGTTTTCAATATCTTGACATAGTATGGCAAATAAAAGTTAGATTTTGTCACAGTACGCATACTAATTAATGTTTTTTTTTGGATTTGCATATCAGCCTTCTGCTTCAGGTAATAATATTACCAGTGAAGGAAACAAAAGCTGCAAGTAAGCATAATTAGAATTAATGGTTCTAATTAGAAGTATTAATAAGTATTACTAGAGCAGGTAGTTTACAACATGTTGGTATGCTATTAACAGGAAAGTATGGTTTAAAATTTGCTCATGATTACAAGCTTGAGTTCTTCTACAACCACAGGTGAAAAACCTTTTATTTCAACAGCAGTCCACATTTGGTTTGAAAAATAGTGGTTCATATTAAGAACTGGCACAGAAATACTGCTGTAGAACAATCTAATTGTCAGAGTTGGGATAGGGTTTTGGTGTGGAGGTGAACAAGAAAGCATAATGTTGTTTAAGTTGTTTCATTTTATTATGCTTGAGCTATGTCACTTTTTTTTTCTCTATTCGGTCTGTATTAAAATCTTGGACACACAAGGCTTTTTACTACTGACTCAAACGTTGCAGTCACCAGCTCGTACTAGAAGTTCTCTTAACATCAATGAGTAGTATGGGAATACTATTCGCAGTATGGGAATACTGTTCACTGTTTGTTTGGCTTTGCCGAATCATACTCTGATGTTTTGCCGTCTTTAGCTTTGAAAAGTTTATTTTCAGTGTGTTTACTCAAGTTTGCTTGCTTAATGTATTTTCTTTAGGGAACAGTTTCATCTTTGTCTTCAATATTAATGAATATACTTAAAATCTGGATATTTGGGTTGCTGTAGGTTGCTCAGACTTTGTGGGAATTATTTTTAGGAACAGCACAAATATTCGGTAGCACAGTGTAGGTAAACAGCTTGTTCTTAAAACGGGAGTTTTGCTGAAAATGGGGTAAATGATACAGATAAACAAATGTCAAGTCTTTGAAACCACATTAGCTTAGAAAGTTTCCTGCAATTGCAGTGCTCTTTAGAAAGCTTTGTTGAAAGATACATAGTAGTAAGTTGAAAGCTTAGGAAGAGTGTCAGGCTTTCTAATGTGATGAGGTAGGAAAAAAACATGGAAAGTTGAATGCGCTGAGACATGTTTTAGGGGAAGAAAACGTCTTTTTATATGTACAAGGCAAACCTGTGAGAAGGATGTTTAGGTCACTCTTTTTACTTGATTTGCTTTAGGGTTACTTATTTTCATTCTCTCATTTAGCAGAAATACCAAGGAGAGGGGGAAAGGGGCATTAAGCAGTCATGAGATTGGATGCACATGTGAACTGTGATAATTTGTGAACAGTCCTTAAAACATGTCACTGCTTGTTGCTGTGTTCAGAGATGATGAATATCACATGTTCTGCTGTACACATGGTTTGGCTGTAATACAGCAGCTCCTGTTACTCTTTTCTGTAGTGTAGGTAGAACTGGTAGATCCTTGTCTGCTGTTTGGTTTCAGGGATTTACATGGTCACATTGCAGGCACCCAGTGAGGAAAAAGAGGGGATTCCTGGTCCTGTCCTGTCCCTCAGGGACTGGGCTCGAGCTTGACCTGGCCAGTGGCCATCCCATGGGACAGGGCTGGCTCAGGCTCACTGCAGCAGTCCCCAGGTGCATGGCTTGGGAAAAGACCCAGAACAGGAGATAAATATATATATATATATACACATACACACATATATGTACACGTACATATATATATATACACATACGCACATACAGAGGTCTCTGACTAAAACTGAAGGGTTTTAAAAACAATTATTAAAGGTACTTGATTCTCCTGGGGAGCTGTGCAGGAGGGATCTGTCCATCCCTCAGCACTTGTGTCGTGTTAGGATGAGGGCACCATTAATGGCGTTTGCACATGTTACTTTGGCTCGGTTTCTTTCTAATTAGTATGGTCATGCTGTTATGAAGTTGGCTGGATTTCTTTCCCTTTCCTGCACTTCTCTGGCACGAGAGCCTTTTCCTTCATGCTCCTTAGTGTAAGCAGTTTCACTTCCTCCAAACCCCCAGTGATCAACTGGGTCCAGGCTGATGTGTTTAGCTGGGTTTTGGGCCTCGCGTTTCCTCCCCGGGGTGCACATGATGCAGGCCACCAGCCTTCTTGAAACAAACTGCCCTTGACTGGCCATCCAAGTCATTAAATGATTTAAACAAATAATTTAAATAAACAATAAACGATGAGTAACATGTGGCATGTGGTTAGTTCCCTTATTGGGTCGAGCTGGTGGGATGGGCCAGGCCTGGGCTGGTGGCCCTGCTCCCGACCCTGCTGCCGGTGCTCGCCAGCCTCAGTGCAAGCAGGAGACTCATCCTGGCACTTGCTAACTCGAGTCTGGTGGTCAGTGCCGGAGACACCGGAGCAAGGGGCCTGCGGCCTCTTCCAGTGGGCAGGAAGAAACCTTGCTGCAATGCAAGGTTTCAGTGAGAGGCCCAATGCCTCTAACTCCTCAGGAGGACGGGCTGGCTCGTGTCACAAGTGTGCATGGAGTTTTGGAAAAGACACGTTTACGTTATTAGTTAATAATGTAGTGTTGGTGTGGGTGTCCGTGGATAACAAGAAGAAAACGTTCTGCCTTTCAACCCAGGTGGTCCAAGGATGAGGATGATGGTGATGGATGAGGATGATGAGGATGATAATGATGGATGAGTATGAGGATGAGTTAATAATGTAGTATTGGCGGGGGTGTTCACGGATAACACAAAGCAAACATTCTGCCTCTCAACCCAGGTGGTTCAAGGATGATGATGAGTTTTCTCCCTGCTGCTTGCTCGTGAGGGTGAAAGTGACAGGTACAACATGGTGAACTGCAATTTCGCTCCTTGGGGGGCGTGGGGAAGAGGAAAGTCCATCCATTTGCTGTAACATCTCTTTCTCCTGCAATCCCCTTATTTTGCTCCCTACTCCTGCCAAGAGGAGAGGGTCAAACTGCAGAGTTGGGAGCGCTTTGGGTTGTGTTACCATCAGGTAAGAGTTAACTCCAGTAGCCTCCTTTCCAGCTGCATGCTGTTTTGAATCTCATTTCCATTCACCTCTCTCATTGCTCTTTATTTTTATTTCCTTTCCTTGACCTCAGAAAGCTGCTTATATTTTTATGTTTTAAGTTAGTGTTTCACAGGTGGGAATTTGTTCGTTGAAGACATATCTAAGCTGCCACAGTGCCACCAGAGGTAAACCAGGTTAAATTCACACCCAGGTTACATTCATGAGATTTGCTGCTGCAGGGGTAGTTTTGCTCTTAGATACTAGGACGTTTTATTGCTGCTGACCAAATAGAAAAGCAGCTCCCTTGTCATGGGCAAGGATTAACATTGTCTACCCTCATGGCTAGTTTTACACAGCAGTAGTCCCTTAAGAGTCCCTACTACTAAGAGTATACTCTGCACCTTATTAAACCATGAACACTGCAAATTATAAGCATATCATCAAAAATAAGATCTTGTATAACACTAGCCAAGGATGGCATTTTGAAAAAAGTAATGCAAGTCTTACAGTTCTGAAGAAATGCCTACAGTCAGCATCATAACTTCAATAACATACTTGGACTGCTGGAACACCAACATACTTTTATAATTTAAGAATAAAATCTGTTAAAAAAAATTAAATTTGAGAGAAGTATTTCTTTGTACAAGTGGCTGAGCTGAAGCATGCAAACTGTTAAAAGTTATCTATGGAATATTCTACTGGGAATTTTATAAAAAATCTTTCAGCAACCCCTCTTTACACATGTAAATTGTATTTCTTCACTTTGCACACATGAAATGCCACTTTGGCATCACAGATATTGGCTGCACATCTTCAGCTTCTGAAAGCATTGGGAAGGCAGATGCTTTCAAAAGAGATGTGCATCGTTTTTGGGCAATACAAATGATTTCAATGTCAAGTATTACTCTTTCTTAGTTTTTACAACCAAAGAGCAAGGCCTAAAAATAAACTTACTGACAAGCACTTAACTACAATAGCATAAGGAAACATCTCCAGAATAAATAAATAAAGCAGCTTCTAGCTGGAGTGATGGAGTAAAATGAATGTGCAGTTCATCTGGGGAGCCACATATTTGGGAGGAGGTATGCAACAGCCGGGCTGTCCGTTTATCAAGACAAAATGTCCTGCTGCATGTTGCCAGTTGCTTGTAACTGCTGTAGAAACCCTTACGTACAGCGTTATTCACTGCACGAGAGAACCATAGAAACTGAATTTTTTGGAAGACCAGTAGCTACTAAATTACAGATATTGTGCCACCTAGAAGTACAACAGTGAGGAATTTTAGGCTTACATAAAAATGAATATTTTTATAGCAAAAACACTGAATTAAGATACTTTATATACTAGGATGCCTCGGAGTAACCACGGCAACAGTCTGTTTTACATTCATTCGCTGTATCTGAGCATGTACTTTTTTTTTCTTAACTGAAAAAAAGTGATGTGAGGGAGTACTATGCAAACACTAGGAAAAATAACTGTTTTCCTGTTAACTTAAGAGTGGGAGTAGAGATTTCTCAGTGTAGGTAGATTTTTGTGCTTATCAAGCAAGTTACTTGTTGGGTCTTTTTCCTCTGAAAACTATTTTTTACTCGTAGAGTTATATCCAGTGAGCAAATTACAAAATACATTTTTTTCCAGATCATTAGTTATTTTATCAAATAGTTTCAGAAGTAAAAATTTTCATCACTTCTGTGAATATTATGACCAAGAAAGTTGCATCCAAATGAAGGATATGTAAATGTTATTTTTAATAGGAAAATGGACATGGATTTGTTTTAGTTGAAATGGAAAATTTGAAGAGAAAATAAAAGATTTTTTTATATGGCAAGTGCTTATGATTTGCAGAGAATGCTGATTTTAAAAATAACCTATAGGTAATATTAAGTACTGATATATAGTATGTAGTAAATTCATATATACTGAAAATAATTTACCTTCTAGTTGAAATATTTTAAATTTTACTCATATAAAAGCCAATAAAAGAGAGAGCATAGTGAAGTGAGAGATCAGATTGAAAGACAAATACATATGTTTTAATTAAAAGATGATTTAGTGGCCAAAAGAAACCAAACCAAGCAACCCAGTCAGTATCACAGAGTACTGAGACACGAAAGGGGATCTACAGCAGACGTGCACATTTTGTCTGGCAGCGTAAGGACATAAAGAATAAGAATCATTACATTCTATCCCATAAAACAATTGTCTTGTGGTCCTGAGGCGTGAGAAGCCTTTCACCATTTTGGCATAGTCTGCGTAATAAATCTTCAGCTCTGGTTGGCAAATTATCAAAAACAATGTCCTACAAGTTGAAAAATCCACCAGATTATTTCTTTACTATGATGTGAAGTTTTTCCATTACTAATGAATTAAGTATTAAAACCAAAACAACTCTGAGTACACTGTCCAATCTAAAGTACACATTTCCTTGTGAGCAAGCAGCTAGAATACCTTTTTTTTTTTTTGTCTTTCTCTTTTTCCCTTCTTTGTCCAAGTGGAAAGAAAAAATTACATCACTGAAGAACAGAGAATAGTCCCTGCTGTAACAAAGGCTGCATGTTGAGGGTGATCTCTTATTTTACCTATTTAAAGAACTATTGTCACACAGAACAAGCAAGTTGCTAGGTTAGAGAAAGAGCTAAGGATACACATGTAAATTTGTATCTACACATACAGAGCAAAGATGATGAGTTTTATTCCTCTAATTTTGTGGTTCAAACTTTGCTCTTCAGTGCAGTAGCTCTAGGCTTGGAGAGGTGTCGTTACAAACAGAATTTGGTCCCATACTTATCCACCAAGAGCTTAAAAACAGTTATCACTGGAAAGCCACTATGTATATAAATATATTTATATATATATATATGTGAAGTGCAGTTATTACTGACTTTTTGAGTTAGTTTCCTTTTACATTTTTTCAGTGTTTACATATAATACCTATATTTAGTATCCGTATGTTTTATCAATTCCAACCACCTATGATTTTTCTTGAAGTTCAGAGCTAACTGACCATAGTATTGCAAATACCAAACTTTTTTTTTTCCTATCCTGAAGCTATTTGCAGATATGACCTCTGTGTGTTATTCCATCACACAGGTTGTTTGGTTTTAGGTTCCGAGGTTTTTTTTTTAGGTTCAGGGGTTGAGTCAGCTCTTAGTCAGCTCTTCTCTACTTGAGTTTTCCAAGACTATATTTTAACATACCAGTTTGCAAAGGTTCTTTTTGGGCAGGGCAGGAGAGGAGGTGTCTCTTCTGTGACTCTTTCATGTTTTGTATAAATAAATGTTTGTGGCAACCGTCATATCCTCCATTCTGGGTCAACATTCAGTTGCTCGATCAGTTTTTCACTGAATTTTTCATCACTTGTGTTTACGATGTGGAGCTGCTCCCAGTGAAGCCGTGCTCTGGGTGGGCTGCCGGGGCATTCGCTCAAAAGAGTCAGATCCAGTCTGTTTTCCAACACTGGGAATATCGAACTTCAGCCTGGCACATTCTAGCTATAGAGGCCGCTAATGCAGAGAGGGGAAGATTCCAGCGTGTTCCCCTCCTCTTACAAATCCTGTGGTCTGAAGTATTTTTGCTTTGCAAGTATTCAGAAACTGAGGTCCTTCCTGCCATTCAGCTTGTAAGGGACACTAAAACGTTGCTTCTCGGTCAGTGAGGAGGAGTTGCCTGACACCCAAGCGAGGCTGAGGCCGTGTGTGCGGCGCTGCTGCCGCCTTCGGTGTGCGGTTCCCAACTGGAAGGTTCCTGAGTGAGCGACGCGTTGGCGCCCGTGGTGCTTGGCCGCTGCTGCAGCCAGCGTAGTTGTGAACAGAAAACCGTCCCCGTCCCCCTCCAGTGTGTGCCAGGATGGAAGCCTCTTACTCTGGAGAACTTTGGGAAAATGAAGATTAAGAAACAGGTCAAATTTTGTCAAAGCACATTGCTGTTATCAACACTCTCGCGCTGCTGTCCGGAGGCCCGGTTGGATCCTGCAATGCACAGCGCCCATGAGGACACAGGCGCTGCTGCCTCATCTCCCCGCCACGCAGAGCTTGTACAGGGAATGTGCAGTCCTTGATGAGTCTGGCAGTATCTTCGTGTTTATCTGGTGGTAGGCAACATCATGTGGCAACAGTTAAATATTTTTGAGATGCTCCTGCCCTATTTTGCCACACAGTCTCAGGAGCAGAGAGCAGCAGGCTGGGAGTTGTTGCCCCTTTTTCCGGGTGTGGGTTTTATTCCTTTGTTCATCTCCATGCGCGCTGCCTCTTCCATTGCAGTGGTGAGATTTGCCATTCAATGCATCCATTTAGAGAGTGGCATTTTACCCTGACAATAAGCAAAAAATGAGCATAACTGCACATCCTTGCTTAGTGCAGTGCGAGGTGCAAGGCTTCGTCTATTGCTCATAAAGGCAGAGTTTAAATACAAGTGCTATATTTGTATTAGAGCAGACTTGTAGGAAGACCACAAGAGAATATTGAGCAAGGCATGCTGCTCCCCTTGTATTTTTATGGCTGTGATAGGCGCTATACGTCCTTCGAAGTTACATATTTTGGGAAGAGGATATTTACTGCCATATCTGTCAGCAGCATTGCAGCGCTTTGATAAAGGCTATTCTGCTTACAATCAAATGACTAAGAAGTTATTTTTGGCTTTGTTTATGGAAAAAAAGGCATTTTGTCAAATTATAGTTGGAGACTGTGGAGCAAAAAAAGATGAATAGTTTCTTGGAATTGCAACTCAGAAACAAGCAGAAGGAATACCTCTGAGATCTAAAGCCAGCACGTGAGCCTTGTGCAAGGATGCAAGCAGCCCTGTGCAAATGCTCCTGGTGCTTGTACATGGACACAGAAACTAGTGGGACTGTTGTGAAGGGTAATGACTATTTAAAACAAGTAAAAGTCTGTGGGTTGTAGAAGGGAGGTACTTTTAAGACAAAATAGATTTAGGCAGCTAGAAGTGGAGATGATTGGATGGGAGAAGATCTAATGTCAGCCACAGAGCTGGCCATTACAGACAGCGTGAGGAGTAGAGTTTTCCCCAATGCTGTTTCAGGAATAGGTGGTGGGGTTGGACATATCCATGCAATTGGAGTAAGGCCTAACTTCAATACCCTTGGTAATGAGAATAATACCAGTACATTCCTGTTAGGACCAAATAACCAGAAAAGTCATTTGTATCAAAAGACACTGTCTTCAGCTAGTCCAGCTTGTAATAAACTTAAAAGAAACCAAATATGAAATTAGAACTCTTTCACATTTTGAACACGGGGGATACAGCTCAATTTATGGTCTAGGTATGAACTTTTCAATATATACAGCAGTTTTTTATAAACTTTTGTGTTAGCAGCCTGACTTGAGGAGAGATCCCTTTCCCCTTGGCCATGACTGATCCCAAGTGTGTGCTTGTCTTGGTGTGGAATACCAGACTGTTAAAAAACAGGACTTTCTTGCTCTAGGAAACAACCTGTTAGCAGGCAAACTCCACTCGCTTTTCCATGCTCCTTTTCCAAAACAAGAAATGTGAATCCCTGTAGGTGGATTTTTAAAAGTGAGTGTTTATTACATACCAATAGGGGAAAAAGCCCTCAGCTATAATATGGAGTATTTATTGCTCATCAAAAGTGAGTAGATACATAAAATTACTAATTTTATACTAATACACTTGAGACGGAAGAGATTCGAGCACTGAAAATAAAAGCATCACATGTCCTGCCTTATTTGCTTGTGTAAGCAGTAATGCGGGGTAGATGGCATTGCAAACATGACCGGAGCCTTTTTCCATTGAAATCAGCGTCATTTGATTAAGTTCAGCGGCAGCAGGCTAAGGCCAAGCGGAAAATACCATGTGTGCGCTCCCCCAGCATCTGCAGCACAGATAACTCAGTCCTGATCCTATCTTTAAAATGCAAATTAAAATATAACAGTCGATATTTATGCTGGGCAATACTGATCTATGCCTGTGTGGTCTGTAATTACAGTGCAGCTCATTCTCTTAAAGCTATTTCCTTGAGAGAGAGCAGGGAGAGCAATTTTAAAGTTATGCTGCACTCATACATACATGCACACAGGTACCTATTTCATTAGTTTAAA
>JAUBOD010000810.1:2246472-2260178 GCA_032353885.1 Nothura maculosa
AAAGAAAAGAAAAGAAAAGAAAAGAAAAGAAAAGAAAAGAAAAGAAAAGAAAAGAAAAGAAAAGAAAAGAAAAAAAAAAGAAAAGGACAGATAAAGGATCAATGACATCCTGCCTAATCAATTTTTACTGCTGTAACATCTAGAGATGCTGCCATTTGAACTATGTGATGTTGTTGTTGGTATGAACATTAGACAGAATGTTCTGTGCAACCCCTGGGAGTTGTTACATTGAAAGCCTCATATTTTGCACAGCACTGCAGTGACCACCAGTCCCAGTATACAAGGGTGGCACCAAACATACATTTTGTGTCAATCACCATCATTACCTTCAGCCTCATAAGGCTAAAAATGCGCATGAATGCACTGACTTCATAGCAGTGTTTGCACTGATACCTCCTTTATCTTCTTGATTTAGCCAAATCTTTCTCATTTGCACCTGAGGACCTCCAGACCAAAACAAAAATCACCTTCCCCTCCTCCAAACCCATGCATGACTCTATTATCCAAACTCATTTGCCCCACAGCATGTTTTCACTCTGAACAAAATATTATGCCAAAGTTATGCATAAAAAGATGTCACACCATCAGAGAGAAGACCTTTTGCCTCCACATGTGATATCTGATGCCCCAACTAAACAAGAAAGAAATATCTCTCACCTGGCATAGAAATCTTTGGGGGGAACAACTTCCTGAAAGAACTGTAGCTGGTACAGATAAAGTCCAATCAAGTGTCCCGCACTGAATATAGCCATTAATACACACAGACAGCTGAATATCAGCGGATCAAACACTTGGCAACAGGACCACCATGTGCACAGCCCCAGAAACACAAAGAAATACACAGCTGAGGTCAAAGATGGCACCATCATACCTGTGAAAACAAACATAGAGGGCAAAGGAAAACTCTGAAAAATATGTTGTTAATATTATTGTCTAGCAAGAATTTTATTAAACAATTTACTCTAATTTGCTCTTATTATCATTAATAATAATAATGGATTACTATTAGCTACAAGACTAGATGATAAGAAGATCCTTTTTTTGTTCAATTCATTTATGCCATACCTTAGGACTTTGCACATAACCACTCTCCATATCTTTCCTCTCAGATAAACTCTTCTCTGAGATCTGCACAAGTATTTCATAAAGCATGGAGAAAAAAAAAAGACTACAAGGACAGTGCCTGAGAGCACCGATAATGTTTTTAATATACCAGACTTTAGAATGAACATTATTCATTTTATTCAGTTAACTTTTAATCATTAACAATTTATAAAAGGATGTAGATGTGCTGAAAAGGTATCTAGAGAATAATCAGCAAATGTTTGACTTTTTTCCCTTTTAATTCATATAAATCTGTTCTTTACACATGGTAAGGATCCTGCTGTCTTTTACATATACACTGTTTTCCCCCTTGTGCATGTAACAGAGTATTCCACTTGGAAAAATGGCTAAGTTGGCACTTTCTGGGAAGCCCACAAAAATGAGTGAGGAGCATGAAAGCTGTCCATTCCTGAAGTAGAAAACAGGAGACAACTTGCATAAGGCTCCAGAGGCATCACTAAAAAACCAGCACTCAAGCTGAGAGAATAAGGTAGGGCGGTGTGTCTAAAAGCCGCTGTCTTGCCAGACAGATCTGCAGGTGCTGGGATCGCTGGGCTGAGCTCAGGCTCCTCAGACAACCCTCAAAGAAGATCTCAAAAGACAGGAGACTTTGCATGGTATCTTAGTGGCAGAAATTGCCCTAAACTGAGGGGAATAACCACTTGATGTTGGGTAAGAGAGCTAATGCTATATAGATAACATATGGACTCCTACCCACAGTAGTTTTGCATGCATTTCACTATAACATCTATTTCCATAGCATTTCAGAGCAAGTCTCTGGTTGAGATGTGTTCCAGCTAGTGTTTCAACTAGTGTTTCCATGAGCTCATGGATTTAAAGTGAAGCAATGACAGGAATCACTTATTCTGCCTGTCTGCATAATGCAGGTCATAAAACTTCACCCAGGAATTCCTGCCTCAAGTCTGTAACTACTTCTTTATTCTTTTAAAGGGATACTTCTTTTTTTATTTAGGCCCTTTGAGTGAAGGAGAATAATCTACAACCACAAATAAATTTTTATATGGACAATTACCCTAGCTGTGAAAAAAAAAATCAAAATACACTTCAGGTGTCAATTTGCCTATATTTATCATTTAACTACAGGATCACTTCCTAACTTCTACCACAGCTACAAAAACGTAGGGTCTTTGTACATTTGTCAGTACTTTCAGGCTTTAATAAATCACCATTTATCCTTTTTCCCCTCTTCTTTTTGGCACAGGAAAAAGGAAGTATTTAGCTAATTAAGCTTAAGGCCTCTCACCGGAATATAGGCTGTCCAGACCTCACATCATTTCTGTAACTCTCCTCTGGACACCTCCCAGTTCTCACCATATTTGGAGATCACACAGACAAGATAATAAATTACATTCATAAGAAAATGCCAGCTATCACATCTGTCTGACACTTATTCTCCATGGATTGTGTTTGCCCATGTGCTTCAGAATGGCAAAGAAACATTTATTTGTCTGTAACTGTTAGCCATGTTTCTCTCTTCCGCCAGGTTTATTCCCCATTGTGATCTCCATTTTTTTCTTCTTAGATTTATGACTTTGAATTATTCTATAGGTAAGTCAGTTATCAGTTAAGCTTATCTTATTAAGAAAACCATACTAGATCTGTCTCTATTATTCAACATCAGCACATATTTTTATGTTTGATACTTTATATGTTTTATATTCCTTATACAGCTTGTAAGTATACGGCTTTATGTATACTTATAATTTTATGTAAGGGCTCTATTCAAGTATCATCCCAGTAGACAAACAACTGCAAATAACTGCTAATTTACAATTCAGTAACCCAATTTTAAATCATAACCTACAGCCTTTGGTGTAATTCCTCTTTGTACGTAGGTGAATACTGTGTACAACTAAATTGAATGTCTTTTTACAGTCTCATAACAGCTGGCTATATCATATCAAGCTACTTTCTCAAACATGAAGATCATAGCAAAAGCCAACATGAAGACATGAAGTCTGTTTATCATTTCTATTATGCATTGCATAGTTTAGCTGTTGATCCTTCCTCTTTTATTTTTAGGCATTTTTTAGTTCCTTTTCATACGAGGAAGTGGCAGAATCCAATCTATGAATTCATAGTATTATTACTTAGAGCATGTAATCATTTATTATTTGGTTACAGCAGTAACTGTGAAAATCATATATAGAATGATAGGGCCTTCTAGTATTAGTACAAAAAAATAAGCAACTCAGCATATTCCAATGCCTGCCAAAAAGTTAATTTAAATAAAATCAGCAGCAATTTCTTTCCCTTTAAAAATTTCCATTGTTATTCCCACAGGTGCCAAAGTGCTGAAAACTCATTTGTTAAATGCAGAATCTAATGGGCTCTGGAGGAAATTTTTCAAAAGCACCAACCTGTTGAACCAAGTAAAACTGTAACAATAACTTTTCCAGTGGTGGCTATAATGTTGCCAATAAACTCCTTCAATTTGGATGCAAGGGAGGCGATTCTACGCAGCAGTTTTAATTTTGTGGTTTCCTCAAATTCTGCTTCACCACAGTCTTCATCGTCCAAGTCTTCTTCATACATCAATGCATCATCTGGCTCCATCTTTTCTCTTACAGCCTGAAGGGGAATATAATAAAAGAAACAAAAGGAGAATGCAAGAGAGAGAGAGAGAGAGAGAGAAAATTTGAAATTAACCACCATCAATAGCAATGAAGTCTTCTTGTATCTTTGACTATATGCATTTTCACAAGGGAGCTATGAAAGATATACTGGAACTGGAGTGGCACATGCACAGCTCCCACTTTTCACAGAATCACAGAATCTACAGCGTTGGAAGGGACCTCTAGAGATCATCTGGTCCAACCTTCCCGCTCCAGCAGGCACACCTAGAGCAGGTGGCACAGGGCGGCATCCAGGCGGGTTTTGAAGACCTCCAGAGAAGGAGACTCCACAACCTCCCTGGGCAGCCTGTTCCACTGCTCCGTCACCCTCACTGTAGAGAAGTTCCCCCTCATCTGCGGATGGAACCTCCTGTGCTTCAGCTTATGCCCATTTCCCCTTGTCCGGTCACTGACCACCAGTGAGAAGAGCTTGTCCCACCTCATACATGATAATCATATCCCCTCTCAGCCTTCTCCAGAGAAAACAGGCCCAGCTCACTCAAGTCTCCTCATACAAGAGATGTTCCATTCCCTTAATCATCTTAGTTGCTCTCTGCTGGACTCTCTCTAAAAGCTCTACATCCCTTTTATACTGGGAAGCCCAGAACTGCACACAGTATTCCATGTGCGGCCTCACCAGAGCTGAGAATTGAGATAGCAGCCTCAAAGCAAAGCAAGAGGCTGAGCGCTCAGGCCCTTTCTCTTAATGGTGATTCCTATTCTAATTCCTGCAAGTTTTCAGACAGTGGATAGTTCATCAACTCCATTCAAAATATACAAAAACAATCCTACCAAGGTACTGGCACTTCAATCAAAGCACACAAATGAAGTTGGTTAATAAATGAGGGACAAGCAGTGTTTCAGATGACTAAGATGCATCCACAGTGCAGATTGCATTTACCTCAGAGACCCCCTGACCGGTTCAGGTTGTAGTGTCAGGACCAGACTTCAGCACATTCCCTGAGCTGTGATAAAACATACGAAAGTAAATCCACTGAAGCCTTGGTCTGGAGGCATTGAGTCCAGGTAAATGCTATTTTTAGTTATTTCACAAAGTTAATAGAATATATCATAAGTAGGGAAAATAACTATCCATAAGTACAAATATACTGCATAATAGTTCTCTGAAGGGTGTATTTGAGCACCTCCACCCATCCTCTACCTTTGTAGATTCCCATTCCTACAGTGGAAAACCCTGGCAGATTATAAGCAGTGCTTAAAAATTCCTATATCTGTAAGACAAATGATTTTAAGGACAAGAAAGTGGCCAAAATGAACATACTGTAGCTTTTCTCTGTGAACTTCCCTTGCAATTTCTCCTCATCAGAATAGAACTAAAATCCTGCTCACCTACTGCAAAAATAATCGTCTAGTAAGTTAGACATGTCTGCCTTTTAAGAAGGAAAGTGCCAGTCCTTGCCCTGTACCATTTAGAAGAGCAGAGGAGACTTCTGGCTGGTTTTCTGTGCACAGGGTCCTCTGAATCAGAGACCCCCACAGGAGTGCTGGGACTGGGCAGCGCTTGGGGTTCTCTTCTCGAGCTGCCACGTGGTTTTGCTCATCCATCTTTCCAGAGAAATTCTGGGAATTGATAGCTGAGCACATATACACATGCTTAAAAACAGGATAGCTAAATGTATATAAAGATTTGTAATTTGCTCAGGACTTTACAGATCATCCGTCCCAGATTAGAGTGATAATTACAGATACTTAGTTTACGGGACTTGATTTGAGGTAGAATTGTATGAATCTTCCAAAATACTGCAGGATGGACAAAGCTCTAGTAAGTGCAGTTTAAACCCTTCTAGGCCGTATGCTTGTGTACATTGGAAGGTTAATTTACTTTTTATCTTAATTAAAAGCATCTGTCAAAGGAAAATGCTCTTAGCATAAAAGGGCCTTCTCAGATTTCACATGTCAAAGTGCTCACTGTGTTCCCGTCTTTTCCTGCCATTTTAATTTTGATCTTATCTTTGCAAAATCATGATCTAAGAAAAATTCTGTAGTTACATCAAATGTCTGTAGATCTCGTGGAGGGACCCATCTTGATTTCTAACAGTTGTCAGCAGGTTTATAATGAACTGAAATATTAGATAATTATAGAAATTGAATGTGCTCTTAATGCCTAGTGAAAATGAATGCCAAATGGCCTACTATCTCACTGATATTATTAATGCAATGTGCTTAAGTAGACTTTCTTGTTCACTGCATAGATAAATAATAAAATCATAGGTATTTGTCATTCTAATATCACTTGAATTGTTTTCCTTTTTTTAAACATCAATAAATACCATTTTTCATGTTGACCTCGCAAGCTCCATAAACTCTACTTAACAGCATTTTGGAAAGGAATGACTACTAAAATAGAAAACGTGAAAAAAACTTTATATATGAAATATGCACTGTATATTGCTTCTAGGTTTTGCACTCATGCTAGAGAGTTTTAAGGTCTTAAAGGAACATTTGCTGTTTTCTAGTAATACTTTGCAAGTAGCAAAGTCCATATGTACAAACTCTAAAGTAGCATTTGTCCATATGTACATATATGATAAATACATGAATGAAGGTACCTTCTGATTGAATTAGCTGACACCTTGCAGAAGGATGTTCAGTATTGATTTGAAGGTTTCAGCAGATTAATAGTTCAGTTCCTCTTTTGAAAAGCTGTGAGAGGTTTTCCAAGTCACACAGCTGCAAGGACACAGGATGAACCTGTAGAATGACTTCCTGGGCCTTTTCACCCAAATTCATAATGGACAGTATGGGCAATGTCTTACATAGAATGATTTAAGTTGAATCTTGAACTAGTGAGGCTTTTTGTTACAGATCATTGATCCATTATGCTGTCCCAAGAGCAGTTCAAAAATCTAACTCTTCTTAGTGTTAGAAACAGACCTCTCCACATACAGTTGTGTCAACTCTATTGTCTCTTTCAGGAGGTATTTATCTGGAAGAGTGTCTGTTGCAGGTTAGAGGTTGAGCGTTTGAGAGTTAAATAACACAAGTTTTGTTTTTTTAGAGTACAGAAGTATAAAAGAGTATTTTTTAGAGTGTAAAAGTATGAAAGAAATCATTCATCTGATCAGTTAAGTATTCATGTGATAATATTGGCCTCGCAGATTTAGTCCGCTGAGTGTTGGTGGTGAATGTTAGAGTTGTGTTGATTTACATTCAGGTGGGTGCAAAAGAATTTCCTGTATGTTACTAAAGTTTATTGCAGTTTTGCACTTAGGCTGATAAGAGCATAGCCTGTGTTGAAGGACGTCAGTAAGGTAGTAAATCTTAAGAGCAAAATTACTTCATGTCTGTCATTTTTATTGCAGCCTTCTACTGGAGGCTGTTTGCTGTCGTAAGGAGAGAAGTAAAGTCTCTCTGAGAAGGGAAGTCATCATTTTAGGATGGAATGAAGTGCTCTCTCAAGATACCCAACTCTCAGTTAATGATGAGGCAAACCAGGATGACTCTCCTTTTTACCAGCATATAGGTGTGTGTGTATAGTAGGAGATGGCCAGCAGGAAAAACATCAGTTTATGAAGAATGACGATGCCTTCTCCAAGTGAAACACCTGCTGTGACCTGTGTGCTTCGGAACAATTTCACAGGGAAGCTCCATCACACGGGAGTTGTGGTGATGACATGTGTTGACTTCACATGTGATGATAGCAAATTCCTTTAGGGAATTGTTGTGTTTTTTATACTGGAATACTACTAAGTATAATAACATCATTTTTAGTGTAGAATGAGATGCTAAATTAATCAGTGATTCATACTAATTTATGCAGACATCTTAGATACTTGAGAACAGTGCAGGGCACCAACATCAACTTTAACCTCTGTTGCAATTTATACAGTCTTTCTATTGAATGTTACATGAAGATTTTTATAGCTATTGGAGATTAGAGTTTTGAACCTAAATACTGTACAAAAAGACACCAAGTATTGAAAAATCAGCTATGTAGTAGATTGCATAAAAACATCTTTTTATAATGTAACATTTTAAAATGCTTAATATTCTAAGTTCTTTGGCAAGGAGTGTCTTTTTCAATTTATCCATAGTCCTGTTTCGCTATCTACAGACCAGAGGGAGGAATCATGTCCTGAAATGAATTGTGGATTTTTAGTGAGTTTGCCTCAAATTCTTGGAGCTTTTGAATCAGAAGTTATGCCATAGCAGAAGAAAAAGATTAAATTGTTTGGTACATAAACTCTGTCCTCTTACAGAAAGTCATGCTGTTGCATGTGTAAATGTGTTTGAAACTACTGTGTGAGCAGTTAAATATGAAGTGCCTGGAAAAAAGAATTCCATGGAATTTTTTAGTGTTGGCTGTAAGTGTTTGAGTTACTGGAATATCACAATTACATTTTAGAAAATTGCATGTCACAAAAAGTATAAATATTCTACATGCTAAATATAACATGAAGAAGCCTTATTTAGATGAAAAAAAATGACGCCTGATAATAATTCTACTACTGCAGTTTTATGTATCTTCTTTCAGAATTAGTGTCTTTCACAAGTTTGTCTTGTACATATGGTAACAAGAAGACAGAATATAGAGACATCTATGCCTGTGTTTGTTTATTTGCAATTGAGAAAAATTCTGGATCTAATCCATTAGTGATATTGGTTTTATATAATATAGAAACAAGAGCATTTCAGTTAGATGCTTCAAGAGCATACTGATTTTTAAAAAAAAAATTTTGCAATTACCCATCAATATCTGGAAAACAATTCACAATTCAGAACAGGAATCTATTAAGCTTTCTATTTGCCGTGAATCGGTGTGCCAAAAGGGGAATGATAAAACTATTTCCTTGATTCTGTGTTCCTTGGCAGGAGCATAATGAATACTAAGAAATAATCTCTCTAGGAAAACATGTGCTATCTTTTCACCGTAATTTTGCATGATTGCAATGAGAAGATTATTTCGTGCTTTTTATCAACCTATCAAGTTCTTAACTACTGAAGTACAAGGCTGTTGCTCTCTATTATTGCTAGAAAAAAGAGTATTTCTATGTGTGGTTTTGTGCCGTTTTGCTGTAGTTTGCCATCTTACGGCATTCTCACTACTTGTAATTATTTAATTGCTGCTGTAATAATTTCTTCATTTCTTTAGTGAATTAAAATTAGCCATATTGTAAAGAATTTTTTCCATTTTGCTTCAGAAAGAGAGCGCAAATGTATCATCCTCATTTAGATAAATATTTATAAATATGCATTTGTTTATGGAGCCCAGTTTAGTATGCACACGTATATGCATTTCCCTATGTAATTTATTTCTATCTGGGTTGATAATAATTCCCAGCTGAGTTCTGTGCCCCCCAAATGCAAACTCTAGCACTGAGGGGCACAAAAGTACCTGAAAACCATCCAAAGGCCATAAAATCCATTACTCCCTTATGGGATGTTCCCTTTCCTTTATTGCTTTTGCTGTAGACCTTTTGAGCTATTGCAGTGATGAAAGATCCTGGGTAGCTGCTCACCCTGGTCTCCTGTTACTGTATTTGTGTTTCATTGTGTTCCTTATCAGAGCACTTAGGCTTTTGAGCCAGTAATTTAAATGTGGGTCTCAGTTTAATCACCCAAGTCATTTTAGTTGATTTAACTTTGAATCTTTGAAGTTAGCCAGGCTCTTGCTGAACTGCTACTTATCTCCCAACATTGTTTCACAGATTTTTTGAGGCCTGAAAGAAAGTTCCAATTTGAATAATTTAAATTAGTGGTAATGAAGCTTACCTAGTGCCTTGGTCTGGAGGAGAAAGGAAGTGGTAGCAATTTTCCTGCTAATGCCTATTTGTTGCTAGCAAAAGGTAGAATTCATACAGCAGCTGTGCTAGGAAGATCATTGGGGATCAGTTATTAAACCTCTTAAAAACTTAGGAGTAGAAAGAGTGGTTAGTTTGTTTTTCCTTCTCTTTCTAGTAGAGTTTTTTCTTTCTCTGGACACTAATTAAAATGTTTTCTCCACACACCATCCTAAGCCACAGACTTTTCAAAGCAGTGACTAAGAAGAGTTATTATGACAGAATTTGCTTTTGAAGTCTCCTCTTACATGTGCTTATCTGCTGTTTAAACCCGCATAAATGAGACATTCTCCTTGAAAAGACAAGAGGCAAAGGATACAACCCCAAACACAGGAAATTCCACTTAAATGAAAGAGCAGACAGATGACCAGTTTTACTGAGGTGACCAAGCACTGGGACTGATTGCCCAATTGCTCCTTAACCATGGAGATATTTGAAACCCAGCCCAGGTCCTGGGCAGCCTGGTCCAGGTGCCTCTGCTTGAGCAGGGGGTTAGACTAGATGATCTTCAGAGGTGTCTCCCAACCCCAAGTACTCCATGATTATATAGATGTGCTCCTAGACACAACACTGTGAAATTCACAGTCCTTTTGTGAAACACAGGCCTGCTGCAAAGCTTACCCTTGTCACTGAGAACACCAGCAAAAAAATAGCAAAGTGGGTAGGCAGAGTGAGTAGTTCTGGAAACTATTCAACCCTCTCCAAAGCTTCTCATTGATTGACCTGAATCTTGCGGATCCTCCATGAAGAGATATTCTGAAAGAATGAGGGATGTAATGCAGGCAGCAGTGACATTCAACTTTCTAGGGGTAGATTAGGGTTTAAAAATTGTTTTTATGGGTGTTTTGTTTGTTCTGTGTGATGAAAAGATGCAAGATATAAAATGAAGAAAAAGGTCTAGAACAAAGGGGAAACACTGCTGTCACTGAACATATATGCATCAGAAATTGAGATTAGTCCAAGACTGGTCAGTAAATCACACTGAAACATATAGCAGAGATACAAAAAGGGAACATGAAGCTTGCACACATGGGATTTGCTCGTGGAGCCGCAGAGAGCAGCAGCCGGTCGCTGAATCCGCAGAGCGTCGCGGGTGGCGCCGCAGGCCTCGGCGCGGCGTCCCGGGAGCAGGCCCTGCGCCGCGGCCGGCGCCAGGAGCCACACGGCGAGCACTGTCTCTCCCGAGGCACCGGGTTTGCTATGGAGAGAGCAGAATTTACCGGTGGAAACCATTAAACTGCAGATAGGCGACATCCAAGAGCTGCCTTGTCCAGGAGAGACAGCAGGACCTGATATACGAGGGTAGCGGTCACTCTTCTGGGCTGTTTTGCAAGTGACGGGTATTTTGGAAGAAACCTGGATTATTTATTGTTGTTATTTTATTGTTCCAGGACTTGACATCTGAAGAAGTTGTAACTTGTGGCTGGAAGTAAGGCTATGTGACTAAGGTGTTGTGCTGCTCCAACGCAAATTGAATCCCCAGTGCCAATAATCTGTCCTGCCCCAGTAGCTCTGTAAGTAATGCCATTGAGATGTTTGCCTAATTCTCAGGATTCAGCTCCTACTAGAATACCGTGCCATTCTCTGTGTATTACTTTTGTTCCCGACTAATGCCTTGGTAGCATAATAAGAATATCCGTGAGGAGGAGCAGTATTGCATAGCTCGCAGCTACTTTGTGCCACCAACAAATCCCCACAAATTAATTAGGTTTTACTCTCCTGAGTGCTCTGGGAAGCCGCAGCGCCTGCAGGAAATCGTAACAACGAGCTAGTGGGCGGCTCAGTTAATGAGCAGAGTCTTTGTGTACGGAGCTTTCATAACGGATTTGCAGCTGCACGTGTCGGTGTGGAGCAGTGCGTTGTTGTACAGAGATACCCTAGGGGCTCTGCCTGTGCAGGCTCAGCAACACGCAGCACAACTGAGTTAGTCCAGCCTTTGCTGCTTTCTCTTGCCACTCCGGTAGTAATCCTGTTGTAAACTTGCAATAGAACCACTCCAAACAACAGCAGGTCAGTGCTTGAGAATCTCCACTGAAACAGATACAGAGAGGAAAGGAGATAACGACTCTCCCCTCAGAGCTTTTGAAAGCGTGGTGGTAGTTGTGTGTAATTAGTAATTTGTTTGCTTTCACACATTACTGATTGAACATACTCTGAATGCTTGGTAAATATAATGATTGTGGTTAAAAATATTTCACTTGACGGATGCCCACTCTGAAGTGGCTCCAGCTGTGGTGCCTTTAAGAGCCTCATTGAGATTTTATAGTTACTTATGAATTATAGCCTATTGCTGTATATATGAAAACTACGAAGTCCAACTGTAGTACAAAAGCATGTGCTCTGCAGTCATTTTCCATCCCTCTCACCTTCCTTCCAGCATTTTTGTACTAATATGGGTTAAACATGCATTGCATTAACATGGATTCTCAGCTCCTGGGTCTTCTGCCAGACATTTAACCTCATGAGAGCAGCAGGAGGGCCGTGTGGATGAGCTCGGATGCGGGTGCGTTCTAGCTGTCGGAGCTCCCATGGGAGCTCCAGGGCAGGAATGACAGAACTTCCCAGCTCAGAGTATCCTCCAGAGCTGGGCTTTCTATCTTTCCCACACTTTCCCACATAGGTAAATATTTGTTTTAATATCCTTTTAGCAATAAAAGTGTTAGAGGGCAAGTGCACTGCTGCACTGGAGGACGCTAAAATGGGTGAAAAATGGCAGTGATGTTCCACAACATGCATTTTTTGATTGCACTCAAATACCGTATGGTGATGACTACCCGTAAGCATCATCACTGCCTTTCATTCTGAAAATTGCAGGATATGAAGCTGCTGCTCTGCATCTCTTCTTCAAATTTCAACATTTTCACAGGAGCTGTAGGTCCTCTTTGGACTTTTGGAAGTCTGCCTTTTATTTGCTAAAATAGATGAGACCATCAGAGAGCGGCGGGTACTTCTGAGACTGGCTGGGTAATTGCTACCCATTTTACAACTAACAGCAGAGAAGCAAGCTCTTTCCTGTCGTGCCGTTGGGAGGATAAAAGAAAAACAGCAGTAAAGAAAATAATCGTGTTACTGGATAAAAGAACATTAGGGGAAAAATTAATCTTAAACACTGCTTTATTCGACTTGAAGCTTTCTTTCAGCTCCTCACTGTATACACATTATAAGGGTCGTCCCGCTAGCTAATCTGTGCACAATGGTCATTGAATGGATTTCTGGCATCCTTGTGTAGGTAGCATTTATCATATCTTCAGGTCAAAAATTATCTGAGTATAAAAATTACCGAAGAAATGGAGAGCAGTGTTTCATCAGTAGATGAGGCCCATCCTGGGTGATAGGTACGTGTGGTTGATGATGTTAGGGGTTCCTTTACAACTGGTCACTGTTTCCTGAAGGACACTTCTCTGCATTAAGCTGATCTCAAATGGTCAGCTATAGCAGAGCTTATCTTCCCCAAACCTATCACTTTTTGTTTTAACGCACAGTGTGTCAAGGAAACTTAAATTACATACTATGAAAAAAGACTATTCCTCAGGGTAACATTTTCCCGACATGAACTCAGTGCTAGAATATGTATTTTAATGACAGACAAATTATAGACTGTCAGAGAGTCATTTAGCAAGACTAGAGTATTCTGAGTTTCTGCTGCCATTATTACTACTTTAATAACAATACATTTAATTAAAAAGAAACTTTTTGATTACAATTCAGTTAAAAAAAAAACCTTTCCAAATCTAAATGTATGAATTGCAAAAATGTAAAACAGGACAAAGCAATTTACAGTGGGTGCAAAAAGGCCATCAGTCAAACACATAAGGAGATACAGAGCCTATTACTACTCTGGGAAAAATGACCCAAGTTAAATTTCATGATATGGCAGCGGTTTAGTGGTGATGTAAGGCAAATTCAAAAGAAAATGCAGTGCTGAACTTGGTGAAGCAGGGATACACACCATGAGGGGGGGAGAGAGAGAATGGGTTGTGGAGGTGATAAGTAGCAGTCTGCATTTTTCCAGAGTTCACAGAATCACAGAATCACAGAATCTGCAAGGTTGGAAGGGACCTCTAGAGATCATCTAGTCCAACCTTCCTACTCAGGCAGGCACACCTAGAGCAGGTGGCACAGGGCGGCATCCAGGCGGGTTTTGAAGACCTCCAGAGAAGGAGAC
>JAUBOD010000810.1:2260278-2273839 GCA_032353885.1 Nothura maculosa
CAGCCTGTTCCACTGCTCTGTCACCCTCACTGTAAAGAAGTTCCCCCTCACCTGCAGGTGGAACCTCCTGTGCTTAATAACTCCTCCTGTGAGTTATTGTACAGAATAGGAGAGGATCCATAGGCATCTTCCTGAAGAGGATCCATTTGGGCAGATGCTATACTGTGGCCTGCTGCTGTAGAGTATGGCAGTTTAATGATTTAATAATGAAATAATTAAAAGTTCAAAAAATGAAAAGAGGTGGGAAGAGAACACAGACTATTCACAAACTATTCACAAACATCTATGAGAGGATTTACCTGTATTCTCTATTTTTCTTTCGCAGTCCGCACAAAATTGTGTTAAATACTTAACTCTCAGGCTGCTAATGCCTTTAATAATGTTCTTTAAGAAGCTAGCTTTTAAGAAGCCTCGCTTATACATTCATCTTGGGGATTTTGATTCATCTCAGGAGGGATAGATGGAGCTCTTGCTGTTTTTCTGTGCTCTTTGTTCTTTATCTTATTGGGTAATTGAAATTCAGATTTGTTCATTTTTAGTTTCACATATATTTGATTCTTAGATACATATTTTCATTAAAAAATTGCCAGTAATGTGAGCTATCTATGTTTCTGAGCTATTCATTAAATGCGATTTGTAACAGTTTACATGATATTCTGACAGTTTACCAAATCTATCAGTCAAAAGCAGATGGCCTGCGTTGGTAGGATTTTTCTGTTATAATGAATATATCTTCAACATATGTACTTCATTTATGATATATTTGCTAGCAAGCTTTTATTGTTAAAAAAAAAAAAGCAATAAACCTGAGATACCCTCCCACACTTAAGCTTGATGTTTGGATGCTCAGATGTCATCTATTTGCAGTTCACTTCAGTAATACATGAGATTATGTAAAAAATTTAATTATTTATCAAGCCTAAGACAGTGAAAACACAGCTGTATTCATTAGTCATCTTGGTATCTGTGTCTTCATGAGCATGTTTTACAGTTGGACCTCCTTGCTTGCCTTGGACCCCTCACAATTCGGAGAGCCTGGGCCTTTGCACTGGGAGAGTGCAGGAGTGGCCGGCAGAGCATGGAAGTAGTTTGGGACCTGGTTGTGTCTTGGCGTTGTGCTTGGCTAGAGCATTTTGGGGAAAACCAGAACCTCAGTAATCCACAGGCCAGGCCATTTGCCTGGATGATTTAGCTAAACACTTGTATGTTTTTCTCTTGGACAAATACTGTAATTACTGGACTCAATAAATGCTGAAAATGTGACACTTTTCTGCCATTGGTTCTTTAGCCTTCATGGAAGTGAAATTATATTGAGTTACATCTCTCCATCACGGAGCATCCAGTTCAGGGCACAAACCTTTAATCCAAAGATGCATTAGTGAGATTGACTGTGTGAGGTGAAAAGGCATCGTTGAAGGCCACGGGTCCGGCTGTGGGCAGGATGGAAGGTGTGTTTTTCTTTTGTCTCATCTCTGCAGTCAGTCCCTGTGCATGCTGGAGGATTTTGTTTATTTCCATTAAGATTTAGCTGCTTTGATTTTTTAACTTGTGCATTTAATGTAGCTTTTGGTATGCAAAAACAACTGTTCAAATTGCAAGCTATTAAAACAGAGTATGATTGGATGATGTACAAAATAATTTTGAATTATTCTTAGAGAAAGATTATATTTAAGTAGTCTAGAGTTATATGAGTAAGCATACTGTCTGGGTTTTCTTCAAAACTTTAATTTTTTAATAAAATTTGAAACATTCTCATCAGTGGCAATAAATTTGTTTGCCTTAGAGGACCTGTGTATTAGTTGGCTAAGCAGATTTTGATTTTAAAAAAATATAATAATTAAAATTAAAGTGCAAGAAGTCATTTCATATTTCAGTATTTCAGATTATTCTAAGAGAGGTTTCAGGGTGCTTTTCACTTAAGAAACCTTTTCTTCTAGCCCATAAGCTGCAAATACAGTGGGAAGTGTCTTGGTTTTGAGGCTTGCATGGAGCAGCATTAGGAGCACACAACCCTGCATGTGGATAATACCCATAATCAGTCCAAGAGTATTTGTAGTGATTGTATACGCAGCTTAAGATGTAGTCCTGTTGAGAGAAAATGCTCGTGTAAATACTACTTTTTTTGCTATTAAGAGGCTTGTAAGAGAAACAGTGCTTTCAGGGAATGTATTTTCTACATGAAATTCACAGCACCGATGACTTCCAGGTTTAAGTAATGAGCCTATCTGCCCTGCACTCGCACTAAATGTGAATTAGAAGCAACGTCCAACGTCGTTCAGACTCATCACAGCCCAAGTGAGGAACAGGTCGCTCTGGGTTTCCGCACTTCGTCCGCGCTTTCCATGACGTGCTCTTGTGTCGCTCTGCTGGAAACATAACAGGAATGTTAAGAGGAAGCTTACTGCAGTTGGGAATCATCTCTTGTGTTTCTTATGCTTTGCTATGTTTGTTAAGAGGGAAGGCTAACATACTTGGCTTCTCAACTAGATTTATAGGAACAAAAATATGATGTAAAGCTATTTATTACTTTTGTATTAGATACATATCCTTTTAAAGGAAAAGTATGTGTGCTTGTATATAACTAAGGAAGACAGGGCATAGGAATTATTTTCGATCCAGGAGTGAGTGAAAATTCCTAGTTATCTTTTTAGTAAACCGTGACTTCCGATAAACTGCTTGGAAACATTTGTGCTTCCTCAGTTATCTGAATCAGCTTGAATCAAGTTATATATTTGCTCACTGCACTTTATCATAGGGCAGGATAGGATCATCAGTTCTGTGGCTACAGTCTGAGCAGTTCAAGAGTGCATCTGAATTCACACAACATTAATGCAAGTCTTTATATAGCAGCAGAAGTAATGAAGATGAATCAGCTGGGGCTTTATGCAGTTTTTGCCCAGTTGCTAACCAGCATTACGTATCCTGCATTTTACATTCTCTAGCACCGATGGACATGAGAATAGTTCACTTAAATAATAATATATTGGTAATAAACTATGCTGAGAGAAATTTCAAATAAAAGATATTTATGTGTAAATCTGTAAGGAGAGAAAATGCATGCCTTTTCTGGCACATGTTGCTTTCTTTAGCAAAGTTACTTGCATGTGTATTTATGTCTAAGAGCCCATAAAATAACTGCCTTCTTAAACTGAAAACAATTTAGAAGAGACTAATTGAAGTAAGTTCTGTGTATTTTCATGATCTGAAATGTTAAAAACATACTGTAGATTTTTGTTTTCTGGTAGCCAGATAATCAAATGTTTTTGTAAAATCTGTAACAGTAGGCTTTGAAAGGAAAGAATTAAAGTGTGTCCAATGCTAAACAAATTCATTTTCTAAAGATAATTGTGTAAAACAGCAGGAATTTATGTTCATTCCTGTTGCTTCATATCCTGTCAATGAAAAGCCATTATTTTATGAAAAATCATTCTTTTTAAAATCATAGCTTAACTGAGAAAACTAATCTCAAATAGTGGTTTCCTTACCCTATACTCTGTACTTGAAATAGGTGCGGTACAAGCCACCTTTGGGTTTCTTATACCTGAGCACTATGAGCGTCCCATTTTAGAGGAATTTTTATCCCCACTTCAGGCAAGGGCTGCCCTTTGCAAGTTAATACCCCTCTCCACTTGCCTGCTTCACTCTTTGCTTGCCCGCCCTCGCAGTGGTTGCTGCAGGTAGCGGTCTTGAGCTATGGAACATCACAGAATCACACAGAATGTTTAAGGTTGGAAGGGCCCTCTAGAAATCATCTAGTCCAACCCCCTGCTCCAGCAGGGACACCCAGAGCACAGGGCACAGGGCGGCATCCAGGCAGATTTGGGAGATCTCCAGAGAAGGAGACTCCACAGCTTCCCTGGGCAGCCTGTTCCAGGGCTCTGGCACCCTCACAGGAAAGAAGTTCTTCCTCACATGGAGATGGAACTGCCTGTGTTCAACTTGTACCCATTGTCCCTTGTCCTCTCACTGGCCACCACTGAGAAGAGCTTGGCCCCTTCCTCCCTACATTCCTCCTTCATGAATTTATACATGTTAATCAGATCCCTTCTCAGCCTTCTCTTCTCCAAGATGAATAGGCCCAACTCAGTCTCTCCTCATATGAGAGATGTTCCATGGAGAGAGATTCCATTAATCATCTTTGTTGCCCTCCACTGGACCCCTTCTAGAAGCTCCACATCCCTCTTGTGCTAGGGAGCCCAGAACTGCCAGGTGCAGCATCACCAGTGCTGAGGAGAGGGACAGGATCATCTCACTCGACCTGCTGGCAACGCTCCTCCTGATGCAGCCAGGATCCCATTGGCCTTCCTGGCCATGAGGTCTCTGCTGCCTCATGGTTAACTTGGTGGCAACCAGGGCTCCCAGGTCCCTCTCTGTGGAGCTGCTTTCCAGCAGTTTGACCCCTAATCTGTACTGGTGCCTGGGGTTATTCCTCCCCAGGTGCAGGACCCTGCACTTGTCCTTGTTGAACCTCATGAGGTTCCTCTGCCCAACTCTCCAGCCTGTCCAGGTCCCTCTAAATGGCAGCACAGCCTTGTGGAGTGTTGACCATTCCACCCAGCTTGGTATCATCTGCAGACTTGCTCAGGGTGCCCTCTATGCCCTCTATGTCATTGATGAACAGGTTGAACAGCACCAGGTCCAGTACTGACTCCCAGGGGACACCTCTGGCCACATGTTAGAGACATGTTAGAGACAGTGATGCCCTGGGGGTGAGCAGCGCTCAGAGATGTCTGTGCACCTGGACCTTGAACGTTCACCCTTTTGCTCACTCAGACCGTGGCTGTTCGTCCCTTGCTGAGAGTGATGCCTAGACCTGCCCCGGGAACATGGCCAGGACAGGCAGAGATGCTTTCCTGTGTCCAACATCTGGGCTTGGTGGCAACTTCAGAGTGCCTCTGGTCCATGGATGGTGACGGCTCTAGCAGTTTGTTGGGTTTGGGGGAGGGGAGGTGTTTGTTTGTTTGTTTGTTTTTAGCATTATCTGACATTTAACAAATGCTGTGGAATGCTCCATATTCTCCAGTGGGAGCTACCAATACTGAGTGGATCACTTGCATCCTTCCTACCAATTCCGTCTTATTTTGTTCATACTACATACATATGCATAACAGAAGAGGGGATTTAATCTTCAAATTAAAACACTGTTTTGTATGTAATAAGCAAAGCAGATTTGTGTAACACATCCATTTCATCAGACTGAAATGAGAGAGGCTGCTGCTGCTGCTCATGAGCAACCCCCTTTTCTTGTGAAGATGTCACAGAGCCACAAAATGGGTCTCAGATCTGAGGCTGCATGTGCTGTTAGCCAGGTCTTGTGCCCCGACGTGGCTGCGCACAGTCAGAACCAAATTCAGAATGAAAGGAGCTGGGAATGCCTGAGTAACAGTTCAGAATAAATGTGAAAGTTTCTGTCTGTTTTCCTCTTATATAGGTGTTGTTGCAAACGCATTCTCTATGCAAATGTATGTGAAAGGAAAAACACACCTCTGTTAAGAATATTCATATTTAGAAAAAAACATCAGTGATTTCAGTGATTTAAGCTCAGTGTGGATCATTGGTTTTCCAGAATGGAAAATAACTGAAATGGGGAAAAGCAATACATTTTGAAGAAAATTATAAGAACAGATGTGAAAAGAAAATAGCCAGTAGGTTACCTAAGCTTGACAGAAGCAACAGATGAAAAGACATTCCTAACATACCAGCTTGAGTAATATTGCATTATGTGTGTTAAAGCTTTCTTTGTGTATTGAAAATAATTTATCTGTTTTGAAATGCTTGTAGTTTTTGCTACGTTTATGGAATAATGATAAATATTATTAGATAAGACTAAATAATTCTCAAGTTAAGAAATGCTATACCTAAACCTGTAGTTACAGCACTCCAGTAGAAATCCGCAGACAGATTTTTGACTTCAGTTTGAATCCTGTGGTAGCTGCTTCCTCCTTAGTCAGCTCTGTGGATTTACCTTTTCCGTGTCTACCAGCAAAATCTCCTTTGTTGTCACAGAAAATTCGTCTCGATCTCCCAAGCTGGGGAGCAGAGGAGTCCTGGTTCATCCCCACATTGCACGCATGAGGAGGGCTGATGGAGAGGCACGTGCCGCACGGGAAGGCCCACATTGCCCACGCCAAGCTGGGAGGCTGCGCCGCGTGGCCTCTTGCCAGGCCACATGGCCGCCTTGGGCCTGCTGGGCCTCGTGCCTTGGCAGGGGCACGGCGGACGCTCCTTTATGCCCCGGCAGCTGGCCCCATGACCAGGGAAGGGCAGAGGCAGCAAAGCGCCGCTCACCTGCAGCCCTGCAGGCGCTTGTGGCACCTGATGCAGGGATGCCCGGGCAGCTCCCGCCTGTCCCACACAGTGGGCATCGTTAGCTCACTGGAACCCTTCACTGCTTTCATCTAGAGGGGAAGAGCTATGGTGAGGAGGAGCTGACGAGATGAGGAGAGACATCCCGCCAGGACCATCTCTAGGCACTGGATAAAGCAGGACATTGGGTCCTTGCTGTCCGCACACCAGTGAGCAGAAGACCTCTCTGCTTCACTAGGCACCCACCACTAACCCTTTCCTTTTCTGGCAGTGGCAAATTGATGTGCTCAGCCTACTTGTTCTAATGTCATAGGCACCTCTCTGCAGATGGTTTCATACTCGTGGTTATGCATCTTACTGAAGAAAGATACTTTCCATCTTTGTTTCTTCTAGAATATAGAAGTGATCTTAATTCCACTGGTTCGCCTTTTGTAGCAGATAGCACGTGAAGCTGCGTCTTCTTGAGACAAGAGCTAATTCCTGCTTTTCAAGGGATGCAGTATTATCCAAAGAAAAATGAACTTTGTGCTTAAAGGCAGATATACTAGCCTTAACTGTTTTTAAATCAGCACTAGCAATAATCCACACAAACTTTGGAATATCTGCTTGCATTTTATAGTAGGTTATTTGCAGTGTTTTCACAAATTTGGGTAAGTATGTTGAATGGCATTTCGACAATTTCCAAATACTTTGCAGTTAATGAACAGAAATAAACGTGCAATAAAGTAGTAAACAGACCATGAATCTGAATCAGTTCTTGTTTTTCAAGCTGATTTTTTCCAGGAAATGAGTTTATAAACTAGATTTTGAAGTCTGGACTCCATCAGTCTTGAGGAGAAAAAGCTGTAATTACATTCTCTCTCAATTTATGCTGTGTATCTGCACTCCTTTTTTTAGAATTTTTCATTCTAATTCTATTACATTGAACTTAATTTTACATGACAAGTAGCAGAATCATGCAGATAAGTAACAGAAGAAATATAATACAGTTGTTCATGCAGAGACCCCACTGTTCGCTGTAAGGATATGTGCACTTTGTATCACTCACTGGGACTGCAGCTTGTGAAGATGTAGTTAAACTGGTTTTAAACTCTTGTTTAAGATGCTGGAAATAGAAGATTCTCAGCAACCCAAAACTCATATGGGATAAATTCTTCTTGTTTTACGCGTTTTCCTGAGTTTTGTTCGGTAGCTGACACTGAATATTGAACTACTGGAATCATGTCCTGTTTGCAGTACAATTTTGTTACATCAAAGCTTGTAGTAAATGAGCTGCAGTCCCAGGAGCTAATTCTGTATGGACGTACAAGAACTTTAAATTTCGGCACTACATTTTAATTGTTCTTCCAGTATATTATCCATTAAAATTTCTAGTGCTTTAGTTTTAGATCAACAAGAGTTCTTCTGTTGAACTTTCACTTGTCATGTTTTTAGGTGAAATGGATCTTTTCTGAAAGTGTTTCCATTTATCTTGTGATTGTGCAGTTGCTGGAATTAGGACGTTAACATTGTGAACTTTTCATACCATTCTTTCCAGCAACTTGTAACTTTTGAAAACATTTTAAGAGAGGAGTTGCATTTTATATAATATGAATTTACTAATGGATCTGCTGGTGAGCCTCAGAGCCATAGGATAGGCCAAGGGCTGCTTTATTTGCCAGCACAGATGTAGCACCAGCTCCCTTGCTCTCTGGGCACAGCCTTGCTTGTGCTTGAGCCTTACTCATCTTTTCATCGTGGTTATTTCTTGCCCCACTAAGGGACTGCTCTTCTCAGTCAATGAGGTGGGCTGCTGGTAGTGGTGATGGCCTGGTGCTCCCAATGATGCAGGTAATGCCCAGCCTTGCATCTGGTCTGCCTGTGACAACAAGAGATGGTGATTAATACCAGCTCATGCTATTTTTGACACTGTCAAAGAAAGTGAACAGAAATATGTGTTTAATTATGGTGAACCTGTCAATAGCATACGGGAAATGCTGTTCTTTATGTAGAAGACATGCAGTGATAAATCACAGCAAGTAGAAAGTCTAGATAGTAATCTGCTTTTAGAGCAGAGATCACAGCTGGTATCTTTTATTAGTAATGTAGAAAATATGAAATCAGCAATATAACACATATTTCATTGGCTACTAGTGAAAAGATAATATACTTAATCTGCATTCTGTATTTACCCTAATATAATTTGCAAGCAAAAGCTCTTGTATTCAGTAAAATTGAAAGAAACTCTGTTTGCTGCACAACGGTTTCTTTAAAAATAGATTGTCAATATATTGAATGTGCTAAATTGTTATTATGTCATCCTGAAAATAATAGATTTGAAGTAGGATGAATAGTTTTAATCAGGTGTGAATAGATTCATTAAGAGGAATGCAAAGGTCCAGCAGTTATTCATTCTCTGAGATTAGATTAAGAATGTTGTGTTTAACGTCTTGTATCTTAATAGAGCACTTTAATTTCTGTTAATGCCTATAGTTCTATTTCAAATGCACATTAATCTTTTCAGTGAAATGCATGCATTTATCCAGCAAGAGGAAATGTTTCTAGTCATTCATGCAATTATTTGAAAACACCGGTGATTTTAATACAAAGTTGCCCACAAATATATTTTACTTTGCACTTGCCATTGTTGCCTTGATTATCTCAAGATATTGTTAAGCAGGAGTACTTCTCTCCTGTAGAAAAGAAAAATGGTTTTATAAACCAGAGGCTTATCTGTGATATTTACATACTACTTTGTCTCTGTGTTCAAATATGATAGTTCCTGTATTTCTAGTGTTTGCTTTCCTGCATAGACTTACTCAGCAGTGTTTCAGTTTAGTTCCTGAAGAAGAGTCCATTTACATATATTTGCAAGACAGCTTTTGTATGTAATGCAAATGTATATTTCCCTATTGAAGATCTTTTATATCCACATGTAAGAAATGCCTGTAGGTGAGAGGTCAGAAAAGCACAAGATGATGCTTTTTTAAAAATTTAATTGTAAGAAATATTTATTTATACCTACTCTCAGCTATTTATCTTCAGTACCGTAACTCTTGTTTCATACAGGTGTAAATATGCCCGTTACATCCAGGCTTGCTAATCGAGGCTAACGGTGCTCTCTAGGATAACTAGATTATTTGGAGTCTCCCTGGAAAGATATTTTCCAAGGCATAGTTCATTACATATTCCCACACAGTTGCCTTGTGTATTTTTGTATTTCTCAGAGGGCTTGAATATCATGGTTACCAAAAGACAGAAAACACAACACAGTAACAAAGAAATAAAAAGAATCTGGTGCCCCCAACCGGCCTCAGTTGAAGGGAAACAATTGTAAGAACATTCATCTTGTTTTGTTGGATTAGTTAACATTTTGTCTGTGAATTCATTTGAAGTCGAGTATCACAACAGAAAAGAACATATTGTTATATTGCTGCTTTTGTTGTACCTCACTTTTGCTTCATACTACCTTGATGTTCCAGTCAGCTCAAGACACAAGTCTTGCTGCTTTGCTGGATATGCCAAGTACAGATAGCTGTACTTTAAATGTGATATATGCAATGTCAGTCCAGAAGCTACCAGAAACAAGCAATGGGGTGGATGAAGGCATCCCCAAAAGTTCTAAAACGTAGAATTCTAGAATTCTGACAGGTTTATCCTTTTAGCTCAGTCTGACAACCAGTGTTCTGCTTCCTTGACTGACCTTTCTAGCACAGCCTTTAGACAGACAAAAATGTTCTTCTTGCAATTTTTACATACCTTGAGTTAACTGACTGCACAACTCATTGTTTCTGATGTTCCGGTCCCTTGCCATTGAAATGTCCTTGCTCACCAGTTCAGACTGTGTGTAAAGGCATCTGCTTTTCTTCAGCTACTGCCACCGCATAAGTAGATGATCTTCTTGAATGCCTACTCAACCATCATCTCTCTGCTGATGACCCAAGGATCTGCTCCAGACCTTCCTTCTCCTGTCCAAATGAACAGTTAGGGCCTCAATCTCTGGCATGTGGCAGTTGAATAGAATTCATCTATTTCCATTCTTGACTGACTTAGATGCAGCCCAATATTACCTTTCTTGATGGATTTGGCCACCTTTCTCTCTTTAAATTACCACATTGCCTAATGACTGGTGGGAAATTTATGATAGTCTTCTCCATAGCAACTCAGTTGCCAGGACATGATGAGTCTTGCTGGTCACTTGTGTGAGTGCTGAGATCTCTCTAGTATATCCCTTATTTGATTCTCCATAGTTTTGAGTTGTGACTACTGCAAAGTCATTTTCTCCTGCCTTGATGATGAAGTCATGTGCTTACAATACCCACATGAGGAGGAGGATGATACAATGTTGTGTCCAGCTAGTCTGAGAGTCTTAGCTCTATGTCTGTGAATCACTCCACCGGCTCACCTTTCTCTTCTGTGTTAAACATAAATGCTTTTATTCTGTTTCTTAAATTGTCTGAACATTCTTGAATTCCCCGGTTAATATCTACTAAGACAAGTTATATGAAAAAATGTATCATTTTCTCAACAGTTCAAAATATTCGAGTCACAAATTACCTCTTTGCATTAAAGCTTCTGTCAAAACAAAACACAGAAGGAAATGACCTTTAATTTCAAGACCAAGAAAATGATATGGAAATAAGTGGTTAAGTGGTTTGCTGAAACAGGCTGGAATCACGGAATCATACTTAGCTGGAAAAGTTTTTTGAAGGTCACACAGTGGTAACATCCCACTTAAAGCACAAGTAGCTCCAGCACTAGAGCAGATCAGCCATAATTTGCCCAGCAAATCAACCCAAGCCTTGAAAACTTTCAAGGATGGAGATAACAAACTTCTGAGGAAATTCTTCCAGGCTTTACTACCCTTCTGGGAAGCTGCCTGCCTTATACCCAAAGTCCATCCTCTAAATGCCAGGCCATTATTGAAGCTCATTGCCCCGTAGCATGTTGTCTGCGCTGCGTCGGGTTGCTAGAGCTTGGCTTCATCCTCTTTGTAACATTCCCACAGGCTGCTGTTGGATCACCCTTTAGGCCCCCTTTGCAGAACTGCAGATCAGCTCTTCTGTAGTAATTCAGCCCCATCCCATCTGTGTAATTGAAAAAAGGAATTAAAAATTTTTATCACATTTTCTTGTAGTTGATTCTTGGTGCTGAGGTGTATTTTACTCATTTAGTATTTATTAAGTAGGTGCTAGTGGTGTTGGAGTAGCATGGTACATGTGTAACTAGCCAGTGCTCAACAGTAATTTTAGTCATCTGGCCAACTGTGAGTCAATATTTTTAATGCGAGTAAATGCTAGCAGTATAAAGGGAAGTTCATAGTCTTTCAATACTGGAAGCCTTGTTTGACACATTAAGGATGTCAGCCTGTTCCTGTCTCCCACTTCGCCTTGGACTTTCACCATTTTCAGTTTATTAGGCATTAGCAGCAATAGTCGCAGTAGATGCAAACGATGTTAATACGTCACTGATGTTAATATGGTGGTACCACAATGCCTCTGTATGAGCAGTTTCTACTGATTGGTTCCCTCCCCAGTTCTGCTTATGGCAAAACCACAATTTTTGCTCCTTCTATGGCAGGGGGCGTGTGAAATCTCCACTGCCTGGCAGAGTGAATTTATGGAAGCACAGGGAGCTCAGGCAGTCGTGGCTCTCCTAGAGGTGGATCTCCAAGAACTTAGGAATTGCGCCAATCAGTTAAGGAACGACAATATATTTTTTTCCAAAAAAAAGAAAACAAATCAGACTGAATACAAGTTCAAGAGTTCTGTGACATATTTAACTTAATAGTTCTGCCAAAATGTTGGAGATGCGGCAAACCTGGTGACATTAGTTAGTTTTAGACCATGTAATGACTAGTATAGCCAAAGGACACTGTCAAAAGTGTCAACTTTTCCATATGATATCCTTATACTTAGGCCTGTGGAAGGCATTTTAAGATGAATGAAGGACATTCTGGAAGCAAGTACAAATCAAGTGGTGAAAATTTGTTGTCTTGGAGAAACTGCTTTTTGAAGATCTCGATTGTGTCTGGTTTCTGCTACTTAATTCTGGTATATTCTGTCTTGAATACAATGCAAGTGGTTTTGAACATGCTGCTGTTTTTGTCCTTTCCCTCTGCTTGAATATTGCTGTATGTGCATACACTAGAAAGAGCAACAACAGAAAGCAGTGATTCCATAAGCTCATTTTACATATTTAAGTATAGTAGCCTTTTATCTTAAAGTTTCTGCAGTCACTGTAATAAGCATATCTAAAATAAGAATGATTTTATTTGTAGTTCAAAACACTAGTTAATTAGATTAGGTTTTAGGAAACCCAGAATTATCCCAATTAACAAAAGGTTCTCGAAAATTACTTCTCTCATTTTTCACCGAGTGGCATTTCTCAGATGAAGTTATAATTAATCACAAGGTTGCCTTTTTTTTTTTGCAGTTTAAATATAGTCATCTTTATTAAAGCATGGAAGAATTAGTAAATTATGAGAACAAAAGAAGGCATGAATATGGGAAGAATTTGTTTATGTAAATAGTATTTAATTCTAGGTCTTACTTTAAAAATATTAGTGTAATAGTAACAATGGAAGAAATACCATAGGTTATTTAAAAATCTAATAGAGTGGTCACTTTTGTGAATTTAAACAGAATTGTAGTGACACTCAGATCAAGCTCAGAAAGGTGCTGTTGAAGGTGGACTTTGGCAAGGTTACTGAGTGCTATGGAGGGATGCAAGTTTATGGGGACAGAGCTTTCTCATTACATGGTCTGTTTCAGTTCACTGCTACATGCCTGGAATTTCAAGGAAACTTTTGGCTGTCAATTTCAAAATACTACTATCAAATGAAGAGATTGTTGGAGGTTTTCCATTCTAGGGAGGTTGCTTTGTTCTCATTACTGATTTCTGACTGTTGAAGATAATTGGAAATAAAAAACGCTACTTCAATTACTTAGGAATCATCAGCAACTGCTCGAATACATCATGAGCCATTTCTTTGGTGGTACGATATGATCATGTCCGACTGAAATCTGTGTCATTTGTATTTCCTGAAGTAAGAGAAATTTAGAAGAGTTGGAAAACTCTAGTCCTGCATTTTCCTTTACCGGTTTCACTTTGTATGTCTTGTATTCTGACGGTGATTCAGCAAGTAGGACTTTTTTTTCAGACCAAAAAAAGATTTTTAAAATTTCCCAGCTTATAAGTCTCCTGAAAATTTAATTGCATTTCTTCCTATTTTTTGAGGTAGTATGCCCTCTCTTTGTGGTTGGACTCACGCTTT
>JAUBOD010000810.1:2273939-2290156 GCA_032353885.1 Nothura maculosa
TCTCCTGAAAATTTAATTGCATTTCTTCCTATTTTTTGAGGTAGTATGCCCTCTCTTTGTGGTTGGACTCACGCTTTTCAAAATTCTCCTCTGGAGTCTCTGAAACTTGCTGAAATTATTCCTGTAGAGTATTGACCAGCAGTAGGCATAAACAGACATTTCCTCATCATCCTCTCTGACTTGTGCTTTACAAAGAAAACTAATGAAACTAGTGACATGACAAAACTGTTCAAAAATTCTCACTCATTCACTTCTACAATTTCTATACCAAAAGCACTGGGCATTGGACATCTGCAATCTTTAGTAATCTGCTCTGGATAGTGAAGGCCTCACTTCATTGTTTGGCCATGAGCCTACTTGGGAGATGTCACTTTTTTAGGCCATCATGGCTCCTGGAGAGCTGGAGGAATCTTGACAAGATTGTAGAAAATCTTGATTTTGTGCTTTATTAATTGAGTGTTCTTTTGAATAGTTTTATGGTTTCTTCGGGTGTGTTTCTGCACGCAAGCAGAGAAGCTATTGGATTTTTACATGTCCCAGAAGCTATTCGTAGCATGCAAGGTATCCCTTCAGTATCCTAGGTGTCCTTTGGTGACCAAAGGATGCTGTGGAGTGGGTCTTCCCAGACTTGCTGCATGGTGGTAGAGCATGGTAAGCACATATTGATAAGGAAAAAGTAACTGTACATGTTGCAGGGTAAGTTGAATTTGAATGTCATACTGTTGGAAAAGGTCATACTGGTAGCTTTTTCTACAAGAAATCTGGTGTTTCTTTCTCGCTCTGAGGAGTCTGTCAGTTGGTTCCTGTTTGTGGCTTTTGAGGCCTAACAGAGCCCCTTACAGTTGGCAAGAGGATGTATGTGCAGTAATTCATATTCATAGGGAATATATTCACACATACACGGCAGCAATGCACTAGGAGCTAGAGCTGTTAGAAGAGGGAAAGTGCTAGAAAATGAGGTTCCACTGTAGCCCGGGAAAGCCTCATCTCACTTTGGATAGCAGCATACCATTTGAAAATCTTCTCCTTTGCCGTGACTTTTCAGGCCTAGGATTTATTAATATTTCAAACAAGCTTTGCTTCCCAGTTCAGGCTTCAACAAATCAGTTCAATTGTCCGTCTTGAGATATTTGGAAAGCCAAAAGCTGCTGCTCAGTTCTTGCATTCTGCCAGGTCGGATTGGATCCATGCACAGCATCATCATGATGCCAGTGCTGTATTTACGCTATGTGCAAAGGGGCTTCATTTTTCAGACCTGCTGATGGCCACACAGTTTCTCTCAATATAATTTCAGTTCCCAGATATTTTTTCTCACTAAACTGTAATGCTTTGCCAGCAGTCAACAGCACAATTTTGGAGTTAGAGTATTTTACATTTTACATTTACATTTATTTTTTACATTTATTTATTTTACATATGCATAAATTTTACATTTATTTTAAAACAGCATAGAACATCAGTTTGTGCTATTCTCATGCTCTTCCTTACTACTTTTTTATTTCTTATCCATTTTATTTATTTCTGTCCAACTCTCACAATCTGTTACGAAATTAACAGATATGGGAAGGCGGCAGGTAGGGAAGAAAGGCCCTATTTCCTCTTCTGGATTTTAACTGGAGTAGCAGATTGAGTGCATTACAGATGCTAGTGCTTTAGTGGCCACTGAGGAATTAAAAATAATTGTGCTAAGTGTTTGCCTTATCTCAAAGACTGAGGAAGATAATGATTGCTCTCGGTGAAGAGCATGCAAGTGCTGCAATCATAGGCTCAATTCAGAAATAAATGCTATTGCCCTTGAACTGAAAAGGTGAGTAAGATGTACTCCGTGAAGGAAATTGCTATATTTGGAATGACTAAAACATAGATGCTTATCATGATAGTTAAATACACTTTATTAAGTAATAGTAGTCTGTATATAGTAAAGCCCTGGTTACTTACATAGTTTCTCCAATGAAAGACCAGTGTGATGAATGGGTAAGATCCTTACTTTTTTAGATTCAATCACTGGACATGGGTCTTCGTGAAAGAAACTCATCTTTCATATGTAGAGAAACAGCAGAAAATCTGAGATGTCAGATGAAAGAAATCTTAGCAGAGCATTGTCTGAGTATGTAATTTAATGTGACCCAGACCTTTAGGAAACTTTGTTCCTAAAGACAAAATCAGATGAACCTGTAGATTTTTATCTCTTCATGACACATATGTTTATTTCCAGGGAGATATTTAAAATGTTTCTCTGTTCTTTTGTGGCTAATGACTATACGGGGAGATGGGAATATAAGATCCTTACTAACATGTGGTTTAGAAACTCCAGAGCAAACACATTGAATGTAGCCATCAACCTCATATACTCACCCAAGAAATGTTATAAATCATAGAAAGAAAAATATAGCATGCAATAACTTTTAATGTTAGTTTAGTCACTCTTTTGTACTTTTAGAACTTGTTATCTCAGTACAACATTGTCAAAGATACACATCAGGAAGAGACCAGCTCTGGTAAATATGAGGCCAGATCTAATTCTGTCCATACAAATTCCCTTCTTTTCCTAGCTGGATGTGGTCATTGTCACCCATGATATCTCTCATCCAGCTTTACCACTAGAAATCTATGAAAAAGTTCTGAGAAATAGAAATAACTGTAAGTTACCAGTTCTACCTCCAAATTACTATACGTGCAAGTTATGTGCTGATTTTTATATGTAAAACCGTAGTTTTTAAAGCTCAACTGTTTCCTTCTCATTTAAATGCAAATCTAAATGAACAATGAGTCTTAGTAGTTTAAGTAATTTTGTATCTTTAAGAAATTTACACATTTCGAGAGGAAAGAATGTTGTTATTCTCATATTTTCAGAGGATATATTAACATTGTTATTCATTGTGTTTCTGATTTTTCCTGTTGTTTTTTTTCCTTTGTTAGATATGCCAATTATCACTACAACTTATTTTCACCATCATGTGACCTTGTTTCCAAATCGTCAGTATTGTAATTCAGATTTCATTAATGTTTAATCTGAAGTTTCTTTCATAATTTCTTCTTGCTTCAGCTTTCAAATGAATGAAGCAAAAAACAGGCTTTACCATTGTTCTTTGAATCTATCCATCATTACGATGTAGAGAGCTTACTGTTATTGCTTGTTGTCCTTCATCTCTTCTACATTCTGTACATATTTATTGCATTTTTTTTCTTAGTCTTTATAGCTATTTCAAATAAGATCATTAAAAATTACTGCCTAGGCATAAACATATTTTTGTGAAGCGATGTGTCTCTTACTTTAATCTTTGGATGAAGCTGCAAAATAGCATAGATAGACTTTCTATGCTCCTGTACATGTTGTATCAAGACTTCCCCCACAACTCCGCATAATTCTTGCAGAGCACCTACATTTCTCAAATTCAAAGAGACAAAACGTTCCGGGTCACCTCAACCTGGTAAGTTGTGTCCAATAAGCTGCCTTCTAGTGTGCAAAGAAGCATTTACAGATAAGAGAATGTGAAGCTATAACAGAAGAAGTCAGTGAAGACCTAGACAGTAATGGCACCTATAAACTTGTCAGCTTGATGCCTCATCACTAGTGAGATGAAGGCCAACAATAATGTTCAAATGCAACAGCTCTGACACAGAAGTAGTGGAAATGTAGTGAAATACAAAGGGCATCCAGACCTGGAAGGAAAAATCTCCTTGGATACTGCAACAAAATGAAGCCTGAGCCCTTGGGGTCAAACAGAACATTAATTTTCTAATTACACCATAAAATGTCATAGCTCTTTCGATTATTTCTTTTCAATTCACTTTTTGCTTAGTTCACAATATCCCACATGATTTTGCCATAGTTACTAATGTACTTCTAGTATTATTGATAAATAACTGCTGCTGCCTCTTCCTGTTATGTTCTCAGGCTGTTGTTTGTATCATAAAATCTTAGCCTCTTTCGTCAGAACAAAGAATGTCTACATGCTCTCAAATTGTCTTTGAAGATACCAGGAAAAATACATAAGCTGCTGCTTTGGTTGTAAGGCTTAAAAATGTTGGGCATTTCATCTCTATTCTCATGGACTATAATGTTAACTCTGTTATAACTCAATAGAGTTTTTGCAAGCATTCAGAAATTCTATGATGTCAGACTATGAGAATGTGCGTTTTCTGGCATTAATTTCATCTATTATATATTAAAATATAGATTTTAATATGAGATTTAACACATTTGGGTGGGTATTGGATAATATGCAAAGATCTCCTTTACCTCCCCAATGTTTTTCTGGGTTTGCTGCAGGAGGGGCACATTTGTATTTTTACTTTCTATTATAGTTAATTTTATTCTTTTTAAAATATTACCATATAAGTTAATGAAGTCCAATAGTATGTACTATACTGCAATGTCTGTTTCTACTTCTGTCTTTTATGCAGAATCTCAAAGTTCTCATAACAATTCCACTAGATAATTATTTTGCCCTATATTATGAAATGTCTAATGTAACTAATGGAACATATTGTTCAGCAGAAATGTCTGAGAGCAAAATATTCAAAAGTATATAATTTAAAGTATATACTTTTTCACATAATCAAATCAGTGAGCTTTATACCCAGGAGATGTTCTTTCAAATGAACAAAAAGACAAAATCTGTGAATTAAATGGTTGCTCACTCTATGTAAACTCATCCTGAGTGGACATGTTTGTTAGACAGTGGCATGTGAAAGAAGTCATTATACAAATTTATACTGCGTGAGCAAAATTCAGCTCTCTGTTTAATTTGTTGCAACTGTCTTGTCAATTGATCATTCAGCAAGAATTTAATAGTTTATGGAACATAGTTGTTGCTTTTTAATTTGATGAGTCGGTGAAATGTTACTTATGGCAAATGTGTCGTACCTTACTTCCTGTATTTTGATTTCATGGGGAAAATTGTCAGATTAAAAAAAAAAACATTTTTTTAATTCTTGCCTAGCATTTATGGCTTTGTTTTTTTATCTCCTTTTGTTGATTGGCATGCTGTAGTTCATCTTTTACTGCTGGGATAGGTCAACATATTAGTTTTAAATATTTAAAGTTCCCAAAGGAATTTATCTTTTAACTAAAGAATACTACCAGACCAGTTAAAATCCCAAGGGAATACTCAGGTTGACAAGCAAGCACAGAAGAGAACAAGAAATGTAGCATCTAATTAAATAATAATAAAAAAACTATTTTGCCACTCTTGCAAGTTGAAGATGAGATGTAAAGCAAAATAACTGCAGTTTACTTAGGGAGTTCTGTCAGAATTTACACTTTAATTATGCCATTGGTGAAGCCTGCTTTTACAGTAAATAATATATTAATTTTTATTAATACCATGCACTAACTATCAGGAATTGCACAGTATGTTAAAACATTACCGAGTTCACTTCTCTCCTTATTTATGAACTGAATCTTTAACAACTTGGAGACGTAAAAGAGAAAGAGTTGAATACACATGCTTTAAAAACCTTATTGACTATAAATCTTGCCTACCTCTCAACTCATTTGAAGAAAAATGCAAATTGTAAGATGATGGTAAGAAAGTACAAGGCATTTTGGGAGGTTTCTAGGGAGTCTAGGTCTCATTTTGATGTATGTGGATTATAGAATGTCACTGGTACCTGCTGGGTGACTGCTGCATGGCAGCAGGTTGAACTATCAGAAGAGTGGTTTTGGAATATTATTTTCAAATGAATACATATTCTATCTGCAATAAATTTGGAAAAGATTATTATGTGATATCTTTCTGAGATCAGCATCAATACGCCATTTTATATCCAGAGAATGTGCAAGGAAGAAACTCTCAATAGGCAGAACAATTTGTTTCCATTGTGCTGAAGAAGTTTCATTTAAGATTAAAAACACTGAGTAAAATGTTCAAGTTCTATTGTACTGCATTTTTTGTACCTACTCATTATTCTTTGTATAAGAATGCACAAAAAGCTAACACTAAAGCAGACTATTTGCCTTCTAGCTGCTATGTTTCAACAGCTGCACTCATTTAGGTAGTATTTACCGTGGTAATGGTTATTTTAATGAAATCACAGTCTAAATTGGTGGTATCAGTCTTGGAATAGCAAATGATTTGGTACCAAATTAACAGGCAGAGAGGGAAATGATGAGAAGTTGACTTGCTGGGTTCTTCTATTGACTATTCCATGTGCTGCACGAACACTCAGAATGAAGAAGAAAATGCCATGTATGATCTTCCTCATCTGTCTTCTCTAGTACTTTATTCAGCAGGATCACACTGAGCTCTAAAGCTTCTGAAATGTGGTAAAAATTGGAACTCGAGGTTATCAGCATCAAATCAGCCTGAAGAAGAGCTGGACAGAGTTAGGTTACCTTTCTGACCAGAGCAAATGAACAGAAGATAGGCTATTGGCCCATTTCTAGTTGAAATGTTTGCACTAGTGCTGGTCTTCCAGAACATCTCCTCTAAAAAGAAATAATGCTGAAACTTACAGTGGGCAGTTATCATTCATATTCTCTCTCTTAAAATTTGCTTCAGAAGGCTTCTGCAGCAAGTCAGGAAAGGAACGTTTGTAACATACATTTACCATGTACATACTGGTAAATAACTAGTAGGCTATTATGCCATGGCATGAAACTAGGTTGGCTCCAACCTAATCTGAGGTACATAATTAAGAAGGCTATTTTTACTGGTAAGCCACTGTTAATCATCTTCAAAAGGCCTTGGAGAATGGGGGGAGATGTCTGAGGAGTGGAAGAGTGGAAGAAAACCAGTGTCATGCCAGTCAGTCTTCAAAAAGGGGAAGGAGGACCCATGCAACTACAGGCCAGTCAGCCTCACCTCCACCCCTGGAAAAGTGAGGGAACAGCTCATCCTGGCTGTTGTGTCCAAGCACATGGAGGACAAGAAGGTGCTCAAGATTAGTCAGCATGGACTCGCCAAGGGGAGATCGTGGTTGCCTAAGCTGATAGCCTTCTATGATGGAGTGACTGCCTGGGTAGATAAGGGGTGAGCAATGAATGTCGTCTATCTGGACTTGACACCGTCCCTCACAACATCGTCCTGGGCAAGCCCTGGATGTATGAGATAGGTGAGTGGCTAGTGAGGTGGACTAGGAATTGGCTGGATGGCAGAGCTTGTAGAGTGGTAATCAGTGGCGCTGAGTCCAGTTGGAGGCCTGTATTTAGTGGTGTCCCCCAGGGGTCAGTCCGCGGTCCAGGCCCGTTCAATTTATTCATTAATGGCCTGGATGAAGGGACAGCATGCTGCTTCAGCAAGTTTGCTGACGATACCAAACTGGGAGGAGTAGCTGATAGCCCTGAGGGCTGTGCTGCCATCGAGAGAAACCTGAACAGACTGGACAACTGGGCAGTGAGAAACCTCCTGAAGTTCCACAAGTGAAAGTGCAAAGTCCTGCACTTGGGGAGGAATAATCCCAGACGCCAGTACAGGCTGGAGACTGACCTTCTTGAGAGCAGCTCTGCAGAGAAGGACCTGGGCATTCTGGTGGATAACAAGATGACCATGAGGCAGCAGTGTGCCCTGGTGCCCAAGAAGGCCAATGGGATCCTGGGATGTATTAAGAAGAGCATCTCCAGCAGGGTTGGGGGAGGTGATGATCCCCTTCTCCTCAGTCCTGGTGAGGCCACATCTGGAGTACAGTGTCCAGTTCTGGGCTCCCCAGGACAAGAGGGATGTGGAGCTGCTGGAGAGAGTCCAGCACAGGGCTATGAAGATGCTCAGGGGCCTGGAACATCTGCCCTATTAGGAAAGTCTGAGAGAGCTGGGCCTGTTCAGCCCGAAGAAGAGAAGGCTGAGGGGGGACGTGATCAGTGTGTATAAATACCTCAGTGGATGGATTGAGAAGGATGGGATGGCCTCTATCAGTGGTGGTTCACTGATAGAACTACAGGAAATGGCCACAAGCTGAAGCACCAAAAATTCCACAGGAACTTAAGGGAAAAATTTCTTGACTATGAGGGTGACAGAGCCCTGGAAGGGGCTGCACAGAGAGGTTGTGGAATCTCCTTTTTTGGAGATACTCAAAACCTGCTTGGACATAGTGCCACGTGCTCTAGGTGACGCTGCGTGTGCAGGGTGGTTGGACTTGATGATATGCTGAGGTTCCTTTAAACCTTAAGCATTCATAAGGATTCTATGAATTTCATAGTACCATTCATATGCAAGACTCATTATAACCCATTAGGAAAAATAGGCAACTCTAGCAAACAGTTCAAATCTTAAAAGTACTGAATTTCTTTGGGAGCTTCCAATCTGTCCCTATCATGAAGGGAATATAAGGATACCCTGCCTGCTACCATTGGTAGCCGTGGTACCTGAAACTGGTTTTGGATGAATCTGGATTAGAGTGTGTGCTTGTGTAGGCAAGGCCATACTAGGACTGGATATTTGCTCTAGCTTTTCTCTCTTGTAGAAACATAGTTTTATCCTGGAACGTGACTCTTGGCGGTAATTGGTAAATCTTTGCCTTTTTCAAGAAATATTCCAAAGAAAGTGTATCAGACTAGACAAAAATACCAATTGGAATCAAGTTTGTATCATGGTTTTCCAGTGCAACTGATTCTAGACAGCAGATGAGGCAAAAAAATAACAACTGTTACCTATTAAATTCCAAACTAAAAGTGATACAAGTGACAGAAGTCTCTATTTAAAGTAGAAAAAAAGTATTTAATCCTGTTTCTTTTGCTTGTTAACAAGGGATAACCTTGAATAGGAGTATTCTGCACAATCTATTCCAAACTTTTAAAAATCACCTATTAATTTTTCACTTATTAAACGATTTATTCATCTAACAACGCAGCCCCGCTTTCATTCCTGACAGGAACAGAAGCTTCCTTGCTGAGATATGTCATAAAGTAGGACAAACATCAGTATTGTGCCAAAGTTGAACTTGAGAGCTAGTAAAAATTACTGTTGTGTTAAATAAGCAGTGATTTTTCCCCTATATTTCCTGTTGCATGAGTGAGCTTCTTAATTATGCTTCTCTTGTGTTCTTAGAAAAATAACAGTTGTCATGGTAGTCGATCAAGCATAACAGATGGCTAATTCTTCACTTCTTTCACCATCCAAAGTTGATTATGATTTAGGCAGGATGTGCACACCGCTGTTTTGATTGTGAATAATTTGATGCTCATTTAGCAAGGGTAAGTGGTTATGCGTAAGGAAGTGGAATATGTGTTTACACCTGAAGAACAGATAGTAGAATAGGTGTTAAATTTTACCATCTATACAAATGGGTGCAGAATTCTGATTAGTGCTTGCATGCATTTTGTGCACCTCTTTACCTAGCTGTAAGTGCTTCTTTCTTTAACAATTTATCTATAGTAAGGAACTGATTTAAATATCCTTGTGTCTTAGCTACCTCTACCATTCCTTATTTCTTATATATTTTGAATCAGGTATTGCTTAGCTCCCGAAACATAAGTATGTGAAAATTAGGATACTTAAGACAAAAGGAGATAAAAAGTGGTATTAGGGATTAGACTTTGTAAGGAAAATTTTGAACCATTTAGTGATTATGTCTGTGAGCCTGGGTATTTTTAGAATAGGTTTTCTCTCTGGGAAACATTATCAGAGGAGTGTGCTAACTGTCAGATAAGGTCAGGGGGAAGGGACAAAGCGTGTCTGGTGCTTTCCTTGAACTTTTACAATTTTTATTTCAAAAGTCATGTGAAGGACAGTCAGAGACCAGGGCTAGAGTTTATTTGTGTGGAGTCTTTAAATATAAATACAGCTAAAGACTGTATAAATACACCTAAAGACTTAACAGTTGAAGGTTATTAAAGCTTATACAAACTTGATTTTTTGCTTGTATGTTTGCTTTTTTATTTTACATATGCAAGACTCTGCCATGCAATCAATATATTATCGAAATGCCTGACTTTTATCAGTGCCATGTCTGCATTACAATATTCCAAATGTTTTCATTTAACTAACAGATCAGGATTTGAGTACTTGACTTTTTGAAGATAACACTGAATGCTTCTAACTATGAATTATTTTAATTATGAATGATAACTTTTATTATATTTGATGACTGACAAGTACATTGATAATTTGAAATAAAAGGCTTCAAAATACTTGGTCAAGAATTTCTGGTAAACTGTAGATGCAGCTTTGGATTGGGTAAAAGCCAAGCTTTGATAAAAGAAACCACCACTTTCTCCTGTGCTAACCATAGCTATGAAAGTAATACCAATTCTTTAATATTGTCTACAGATCGATGTTCCATTTTTCAGAGTGTTCTTTTCCCTCTACAAAAAGACTGAGAGCTGATCTGATAACCTGAAATGGGTAAAATGCCTCTTCAGATAGTAAACCCCACAGCAGATATAGCAGTTATCAACATAACATGTTTTATCAGCAGGTCTAAACAAGGTTCTCAAAAATCTCATAAGATTTGAATCATCAAAAGTCACATTTTTTTTTTTTTATTTCCAGACCTGGAAGTGAGTCTGAGTCTTTTAATGGTTTCAAAGATTTTAAAGCAAGGAGAAAGCGTAGCTATAGGCTTGTGACAGTGTACCACTACTTGGGCCCATAATCATGATAAAAATAGAGGCTTCTTTTGTATGAAATCCATTTATTTGGTAAACAATCCTATGCTAATCCTCACCATGCATGAAGTGTTCTCTAGATTTAATTCCCGCATCTTCAGCTTCTTATGATCTTCTTATGCCTCTGTCTGTAAAGATCACCCTGAGAGTTACTCTTCTTACTACAGTTCGGTAAACCTGCCTTTTGATAAGACATTCAGTGTGAACTTCCACCCAAGTCTGGTTACATAACCTGTGTTTTCTAGACCCTGAGCTCTCTCTGAGGCTGTCTGCCTGAAATGAATGAAAATCAAGTTGCACTCAGCCTTCCAGCACAAAATTTAAATCTCTATTCAGAAGGACTGACATGAGTTATTAGAGTAAGTGCAGGCTTATAGCTAATCCTAATGCATCAGTATGGATACCTATATACTGAATTGAACTTGTAAATTTATTAGGGTAGCATGCAGTATCCAGATTTAATTTCAGAGGAGTCATTCTATTTGACATTAATTATATTTCCATATTTTAGTAATATATTTATTGAGTTCTTTATCAGTTATCCACTCCGTTTTTCAGGGGAGCGTTATCAGGCTAAGAGACCTGTACGCCTGTAATTACCTATGTCATCCCTTTTATTCCCTCTGGCTCACTTTCAGGTCTCTGGTACTTGCCCAGTTTTCCAGGATTTATTAAAAATGAATATCAACAGTGCAGAGAGTTTTTTCTTAGGTCACAGATCTGCTTAGATGTTTCAATTGCTTATTTCAAACCTTGGAAGAGGACTCCTCATCCATCCTCTGCATTGACGTGACTGTCAACCCCTTCTCTTTCCACTGCATGCGTTGAGGTGCCATAGCTTCCAAAATCCACTGATAATTGTTTGGGATAACCTCAAGCAAGGGGACATCTGCCCCGGTCAAAGTGTCACTGCAATTCTTTCTTGCTTTGGCAGCTACATTGATGGAACGAAAACATTTACAGGCATCCTTTTTGAGCTAAGAAAGCTTGATTTTGAGTCCCTTGGAGGGAACTGCGGGAATCCCTTGAAAGATGGAAGAAGCTCATGCTGGTTGTTGCAGCCTCCATTTGAGCTCCTTGCGGGTGATCTGGGTAGATAATGAAATATTGCCTCATCTTCATTATGAAAAAGAATGATCTGATGTAATAAGGAAGCTACAGGCACTTAGGTATTGCTTGCAAAATTGCAGTCGATCTTGTGTTGGGCTTTGCATGGAATGAGCAAGGTGAGGCCCTGCTGTGTCCCCCTGATTGCAGTGCAGCGAATGCTGGAGTGGCAGCAGGATCCAGAGGAACAGCAGAGGCTTTTTCTAAAAAAAAAAAAAATGCACTAATTGACTCTGCCAGGTTTTACAGACTGATAATTAGGCATGGAGCTCTGAACATTTAAAAGGAGAAAGGGATTTAAAAAGAAATGTCCCACTAAGAGGGTATGAAAAAGCTTGTTTTTTTCCTAATGGTTCAATTAAACATTGGAACTCTCTGACCTTTTTTCAAATTTGGATATACGAGAGGTAAATTTGGGGTCTGGTACCCTGTGCTATCCTAGAGGGCAAAGAAGAGATCTGCTCCACATGGGAGTGAAAATTCCCAAGTGTGAGCAGGGCAGGCAGCATCTCTCTCTCGAGCGCTCTCTCTCCTCGAGAGCAGGGCTCTGCATTTGAATCTTAAGTCTAAAAATATTTTCCTGTACTTCAAATATAAAATTATGCAATTAGCTCATTTATACTTTCCTCCTGGCCATAACTTGTTAAACAAAATGAGATCTAAACATATAAATGCATGTGGCTAACATATTTTATTCACAGTAATTTTGTTATGTTTTCCCCTAATATAATTTCAGCAGTGGCCTGATAGGTTTTTGAGGATTTTTTTTTTGAATCAAAATTTCCTTCTCTTTTTTTCAGAGAAAGAGAGTAAATTTTATTTTGCTGAACAAAAATACAAATAGTTGCTGAAAATCCATTATTTTGGACCACTTGTTACAAAGAACTCAAATAACAACTTACGAACTTAACATTGCTCTCCTCTATGGAGGTCCAGAGTGAAACCTTGCCCTACAGAGGTCACCAATAAAGTTCTCACTGATTCCTAATCAGACCTAGAAGCTACTTGAACGTGGCTGAGGTCCAGAAAGGCCCCGGATTTTCTGAGCCGTTCAGAAAAGGTTCATCCTTTCATCTGCTCATCCTTTCATCTGCTCATCCTTTCATCTCTTTTGGGTGACTTACTTTGGCAAGGTCCAAAGACTGCAATAAGCAAAGGTAAAGTGCGAGTCCCAAACTGGGACCCCAGCTGCCCATCCTTCCAGTGGGAACTAATGCGTAGAGGTCAGTTTTACATCATGTTACATGTCTTACACATTTAGCTCAGGAAGAGGTTAAGAACCTGTCCTGAACATCAAAGCTGCTGATAGGTGAGCTTCCTAATCTTACCCTATACATCTGGGGTGAATCATATTTAACGCGGTACCTGACGTAGGAAGGAACAGTCAGAAGGAGAATAAGGGGTGAAAAAGGTAGCAGGTGCTTTATTAGTGAAATAACAGTCTGTCCCCTAGGTCTTAGGATAACAACTGATTAAAAAGAAGCAAAGGAAAAGCAATATTTACTCCAAATCTGAAGAAAGTGACTTGCTTGTCCTCAGCACTTCAGCTGGCCCTTCAAACAAGTGCTTTCTCTGGAGAGCTGTAGAAGGACATACAGACAAGTCTCTCCCTGCACCAACAAAAAGACCTTCTTCAGAACAAGATTCATGTTCTTTAAGGTCTTGCAAACTTCAGCAAAGCTCTTCTATACTGATTAATGTAAAAACAGAAACTAATGAACTATAATAGTATGCTGAAACAAAAGGTTGGTTGTATATTGGCTCTTAAGAAAGACACTGAGTCAGGCTTAATTATAGCACAGCAGTGTTGAGTGGAGAAATGTGACTCACAACCCACTGAGCAAGGAGCTCTTGAAATTGTAAATGCTTCTGGGATAACAGGGAAAGGCAATATTTAGAAAATCTGAACCTCAGACACTTAACGTATTCTTTAGAAACTATGTGTGCACACACACACTCTGTATTGTGTGAGTAAAACTAACAAAGAACATACATTAAAAATGCTGTGGGATCACATTGCCCCTCAGAGGGGAAAACATCACAGTGCTTGACCCAAGTTGATGTTGAGCAGGTTGATGCCACAGAACTTCTTCTGTGTGCTTCACGAACAGCTAACTCTCCATGCTGTTCAAGGAAGCTGCACAGCAGTAAAACTGTATTTCCTTAACCCAACAAGAGTGACTGTAGAAGCCTGTGGTCCACAAAGACTTTTAGATTACCTGCTCTTACTGTTTCTTCATCAAATAACATCAAGTTCCACTCACTGAAATTTGTCACAGTTGCAAGAGGTTGCCTACTAGTGTAACTTACCTGAGGCCTTCCAGGAAGGTGTGTGATAATGCTTCAAAGTCATCAAAAGACAGCATTTTTTTTCCCATTGTATTTTCCTGCAGTGGTTCATCACCTCTTCTAATGAGAAGTGCTCCTTCCTGCTGCTTTGTATGGATGCAGTTTCCAGGCATTTGTTCTTGGTATGCTGTTTTTCCACAACATGGAGCTCCACATGTGCCTCTGATTAGCTGCATTCCATATATTAATCTTAAAGTTAAAGTTATGTGCCTGACCTCTTGTCTTCAAGAAATTCTTGGGCAAGCCAAAAATAGAAATCATAACATTTTACATATTATGTGAAAAGTGAACGCAGCAAGACTTTCCAGAGAAGGAAAGTTCGCCAGTTATTCCTGTTTTCCAAGTTGTCTGGATGACTGAGTCCTCTTGCTTTCCCCTTTCTTTGAAGTAACCAAAATGGTGAGCAATTATGCAAACTGAAATCCATCTTCCATAACTTATTGAAGACCACTGTTTTGAATTTTCAAATATTCTATTAAGCAACACACACACACACATATATATATAAATATGTACATATGTATTCTTGTATAAGAATAAGCCTCTTCAAGCGCTTTCACCTTTCAAAGGCCATCAGAGGATATATCAGCAATTTGATGAGATAAAGGAGGCTGGAAGTTGTTAACTCTGTCGGTTGGCTTTGCCATCTCAGCTGGCTTTAAACACAAGTGGGAGGCTCATGAGTGGTTCCTGGCCCAGGAACTTCAGCTCTGTTGCATAGTGCTGAACTGGCAAAGCTAGCACAGGCTGAAGAGCTCTTTATGACTTAGCTTTTGTCTCTGTAGTGATGCTGTAACAAATTCTTTTTTGTCTAACTTAACAATTAGTATGATAAATTAAGTTCAGACTTAAGATGTAGTAAGTTCAGACTTTCTTTTATCTAAGCTTTGCCCTTTTTAAGGTGAATTCCTTTCTTCCTTTTTTTCCAGTTATTTTCCAATGTTATTAGTAATACCGTATATGTACACTATTTCTGGTTTTTTTTTAGTACTATTTTTTAGTAATAATCACTATTTAAGTCTTCTGGAATTTTCATGCCATTGCAGAGGTTATTAAAACAATATTTGCAAGGCAAAATTATTGATCTTCTGCAAACTAAAATCTTATTCAGACTAAAAGTTCCTTTTATAATTATCTTCTGAAATAGTCATAGCAGAAAAGCTTTTAAAAGAAACATAATTTTACTTGTTATGTGTGAACATTATATAAATATGAACTGTTCAGATGAAACTGGTATCTGTATTATTGTAAAGGCATTTTAGCAAATGAATAAATACAATATCAGATTAGTATATTTATTATGAACAGAGAAATGTCTTTGGAAAAAACACTGTATTTGATATGTTTACTACAGATATCAAGTACCATAACAAAAATGATAGAAAAAATATTTATTTTTTGATTTTTTTTGCATAATTCATCTCTACAAGGCTGTAGAGTTTTACATAATCTGAATTCTTAAAAATTGACTAGAAAAACAGCTTCAGCTACTACAGAAAGCTTACACTTTTCATCTAACTTTTCCTTCCATTTTATTCCACCAAAACTCAAAATCTTGGTCTGGAATAAATACATGGATGACACATTTTGAAATATAAGCGTTTTTGGAGCTAAGTTATTTTCAAAAAAAAAAAAGAAAAGAAAAGAAAAATTGGAGGAGTTGTTGCTGATACATGAAAGCTGTATCAACTTCTAATTTAGTGTTTAGAAACTACTTGACATCATTGTACTGTGTCTAAACACTATACGTGGAATTGGAAACATCAAGGCTTCTTGAATTGCTTCATTTGCTTCATTAAAATCCATTTAAGAACAAATTTTTTTGTGATAGGACAGAAGGGTGATCACACCACAACAAACTGCACTGGAGATTTTTTTTTCCTCAGAAAACATTCCAGTATTTTCAGAGAGCCTCTTCTGAATAAACATTTGATTGCTAAAATTTACTGAATCATTTGGCTCATGTTGCTTACAAAGTTGCTCTCTTAGTGAGTTCTCCTGTAAAATAATGATTATTCGGTGATAAAGATAGTAAACTTCTCTAAATATGGCCCTGGCTTCCCTGCCTGGTGTTCTCAGGACTTCTAGTGAAGACCATTTTGTCCTGAAGTCTTGAGAGCCCACAGTCCATCATACACGTACTCATAGTCTTCAGCTACTTCTGTGAGTATAGAAAGAGGACTATTAGTGTCTAATTATTTATAACATCAGTTTT
>JAUBOD010000810.1:2293544-2312215 GCA_032353885.1 Nothura maculosa
AGTCACCTCTTATTAAACAGTTTCTCAAGAGCAGGGAGCAGAGTTTCAGTCTGTAATATTCGCACCTCACGGAGGAAAACACGTTCCCTTGGCTCCTTGAGATCCAAACAACAGTCTGCTTCAGACTATGGCACCTTTGCCCTGTTCCCTGGCTGCATGAGCAGGGATCGGGAGTTTTATTTTGCTGGATGCCGCCTCCTTGGGAGCGCTGGTCCCTTTGGTGTGGACCTTCAGGCGGTCAGGAAAGCAGTGGTGCAGCCATCACCCTCTCTAGGTAACGTTGATACCAGTGTAATTCCCATTTTTTGGGGAAGGGAGAGATAATCATAGGTGAGAATACAAGGTTAATCACAAATATGTATGATTATATGAAAATCTGAGCTGCATTTTGATAGGTATTGCACTATTTTTAGGAATTATATTGATTGGATGTATTAAACTGATGCTCTTGCGTTGTTTGCTTCCTAATTGTAAGTTACTTTAAGCATGTTTACACCATGGTGGTTATCATGGTTTGTTGCTAAAAGACTCTTGAGTGATTACATACATTTTACCTGGATTTGCAGTTTTTGTAGTTCAGTGACACTGGAAGATCCAGCACTGGAGTGTAGTTCCCATATCCCTATTTTGTCAGCATAAGAAATCTAAATAATGCCACAAATAATCTTGGAGAAACTGGGGGAATGGTTATGTGAGCATTCACTCTTTGGTACCTTAGGTTCACTGTGGGAAAGAAAACTTAAATGTTGTCTGCAAAGAATACCGCAAAATTTTGCCTCAACTGAACATTAATGAGTAAATAAAAATTCTGTTGCACATTAGCACAGAGTATGAATTATGCAGTTTTTCATGTTTACTTTCTTTTTCTACAGTTCCACTGCCAATATAGCTACCAGTGCTAATATGACCGCAAATGCACACATACTTTATTGTAGGATTACGAAGGATCATGTTAACATAAATGAACATTTTGTTGCTCTTCTCGCCACACTTCTCCTCTCGAAAATCTTGCTTGCTTTCTGAACCTATGAACGCAGGCAAATTCTGTAAAATGAGTACTGGTTTCTTGCTGTAGAAAGCAAGCTTAACGCTTAACCACACCGAGGATGTGCCAGCCTTGAAGGTAGTATAAACACTATCACCACAACCAGTTGAAAGAAACAGTGTAGGAGTCACAATTATGGGTTCAAGATCCTATTTTTTCTTTTTTTTCCTCCCACACATGCTCATCTCTTGTCATATTCTCTTTCAGTAGTTTGCAATTTTCAAGTGTTTCTCCAAGTGTCCTTGTGCCAACAAGATTAATACAAATATTAACAGACCGTTGTTATCTGCATTTTTTCAAAGTTCCTCAACCTAGTGCAGGAGTGTTTGCAATTCAAATATGTGAACCCAGAATATCCTTCTTGATCAAAATTCTTTCATTTAAATTTAGACTGGTTTCATTCATGAGAATGTCGTTTTTATGGAGGAATGCTGGACAGATTGTAGCTGAGAGCAAAACTTGCCCCTACTTTCATGAATTATTGCCTTCTTCAGGAAATGCTAATATTAATAGGTTACAAGGATGTTAAGAAGGTTCTCTGTTTCTTCTCTGGAGTTAAGATGGGTGGGTACTGGGTGGTTCACATACAGAGTCAGCAGAATATTTTACATTAGGAAAAAAATGTTATTTTTCCTGTCCTGTGTGGTTCCAACTAACATGGCGAAAGTCTTGTGTATTTATAACTCAACGAGGAATCCTGCTTGCAGCCCTTCAAAAATTAGAACAAGACAACTTGCTTGGCCAGGAAAGTGTTGATGTCCTTAACAATAATCAGGAACTGAAAGACACTTTTCCCACATTCCAGCTCCTCAACACTTAACCTTTTTCTTAAGCAATAACTTTAAAAATAAGCAAGGCAGCACAGTGTGGCATTTCCTCTTGTCTTAGCCCCAACCAAGCAAGCTGATAGCACGGAGCAGCAGAGAATTTGGTGTCATGAGTTCTGTTTTTTTTCCAAGAGCACTTGCTGGTTAAGCAGGATAAGCCTCAGAGTTGTCAGCGGTACAGTGACTATATAGCAAGGGCCCTCAGTAAAAGTGACTGCTCTCTTAGGACATCATAGGTGCCTGGAGAGGCCGCTGTGACTGATCCATACTTGGTGTGATCACGTGCAAGGCAGCGAGTCATAAACTGGAAGTCAGGGAACCAGGAGCAAACCTAGACAGTTTTATGTGGAATAATCTCATCATAAGCTTCAGGCAGACTAATGCCCTGCAGTCAGCACCAGTGTGTGATATATATATAACTGCGAGATTAAGAGCCAGCATTTCTTCAGACTCCCCTTTCATTGCCAATCCGTGTCAATAATACTTGAGGAGAATGCAGTACAAGATACTGAAAAGGCAGCATGATCAAAGGATTTGTAATTCTTTGGAAACTATACAAGAGCAGTGGCTGTGCTGCTGCCATTTAAATTTGTCATATCCTCATTTTTAAATAATGAGACAGTAGCTGCAGGAGTAGAGCCTTCCATGTTTTCCCATTTTTCTCTTCCCCTTTTTCATTTCTTTTCTAATGGCATAAGGGAGGGGGAAGCAAGACAACACGGCAGCTCATGTAGATGTAGGAGAATCTAGAAGAGCAGCTGCTAATTTGATTGAAATGGGAATATGGCCAGAGACATAATGAAATAATTAGATCAATTGTCCTAACAGCTTTATGCTGTCCTCTTCATGCTGCATAAGAAGCTGTGCAAGGAGTAGTTATAATCTTTAAACCATTTAGGATATGAGCTACTGCACCCAGTTGAGAAAGGATGACTGAGAGATTTCACTTGTTTCATCAGGATTATTTTTAGAAGAAGTGAAGAAACAAGAGGATTTGTCTAGTTTAGTAATTACATATTTTTTTAGAGTGGCCTTACAATAATTGTACAGCTACTGAGAAGAAGATGGAAAGAAGGAAATTTAGTTACAATTCTGAGACGGGATATCATAACTTTTCAACTAAAGAACATTTAAGTTCAGCTCTGGTAAAAACCAGCCCTCCCCTGGTCTGTGGCAAGAGTGAGCTCTCTGTGCATGTAGTAGCTCACAGGCCGGGGGCCGATGCTGTAAATGTGTGTGCCGCTCTCGGAGCTTGACTGCCAACCATGGGGAGCCAGAAGGGTGTGCAGGGGGAAGTCACTTCTTAACGTCAAAATAGATCTTCAACATGTATTTTAGGAGGAATCATCTCTGGGAGATACCTGTGTCCTTGTATTTCCAGGGAGACAGCGAATGAGACAATAGGAATAAGATTAAGATGAAAACTAAGTGAGGAATATTGCCCTTTCTGCTAAATCCTTTTTTACAGAAAACTGGCACTTTGCATGTTCTTTCTTTTCAAAAAAAATGCTGACCTTCTGTGAAAGGTTCTGTTTTTTCATCAAAATTAAAATAGTTTCTGGAACCTTTCCAAGGAAAGCTACAGTATTTTACTTGTGTGTTATGCCTTACCAGACCGTGGAGTTTATAGATTAGTTCATGATCTGATCCTGCTGTCAATAGATGTTTCTTTTGATCTCATGTTCCCTACTTTCAAAAACACAGTCCGTCAGAAGGTACAGCGGGACCATGGAATCTGGTTTATAAAGAAGGATGGAAGGTGGGATGTATGGAGCAACTCTGATGAGCAGAAATGTTTCCTTGGGGGGGTCGCAGCGGCCCGTTTCTTGCTAGCTCCAATCATGCTACAGAAGGCTAAATTGTACCCTGGACAGTGAGTTTATGAAAAAAAGATTAAAAGACAGGAGTCCTTCAGCACAGAAGATGGACAAGGAGGGAAAGCTTTAGATCTGCTTCCTCACAGAAATGGTTAGAAAAACTCAACTCTGAAAAACTCTGTATTATTCTCAGGGTAGCCCCCATTAAAGGAGAGGTCTGTCCTAATGCTACCTGGATACTCTCTTGACCATCAAAACATTCAAAGGAAGAAAAAATATTCAAAAGAATTTATAATTTAATGTGGATGAGGGTGTGCATTTGTTCAATTCATGTGAGAGACTGGGGCTGAGAACCAACCCATGTAGTACTTGATGATAATAGTGGCATTCTTGGAAAACCTCTGACGACTCCACCATGACCGCCTTCATTCACAGCAAGAAGTGTGTTTATGTTTGGCTGTTTATGGCACCAGTGTGGACCTTAAGTCCTTTGTACACCTTAGTGTCTTGTATTTTTACAACATTTTTTAAATAAGCTGTTCCGTGTAGCTGCCCCTTGTTATCCATGGATATTGTTCAGTATTCTGTTTTGAATGAAAAGAAACTAGAAAATACCACTGAGATCTCTATGACAACAGATTTAATGTGGGTACTGCAGTCTTGGAAAATCAAGATGTTAGGGATGCCAAACAGAATTAGATCAAGAAAATTTGCACATTGTTGAAACTTAAAAAAAAAAGAAAAAAGGTTTTCAGTGAAAACCTTCTGTGGTATTGGGCTATTTTCTGAGCTCAGGTACAGAGCAGCGTACTGCTATAGAGTTAGCTGATTCTTTGGCAGTTACCTCAAAACTGCTGAAGTTAAATCCTTTACAAATTATTCTTGAGTTGTGAAGATGTTAACAGGTTATTGTTAATTTATCACATACATATCTGTTCCAAAGGTATTCTGTATTTTCAAGGGCTCCATTTGAGATCAGGATATAGGCAGGTTCTTTAGGCCTGTAATGAAGAACATCAACAGTGATGTCAGCTGTGGAAATATTATGGAAAATGGATGTGAACCTTCTAAATAGAGTGAGATCCTAAACTTACTTCAGAGCAGCCAATAAAAACTTTCCTACAGTATCATTTTAGGGTTCATTTCAGCGTGCAGCCACAGGCATCTGGTGCTGTTTGAGATGCTCCCGGGACGTCTCCAGGCCTCCCGCTGTGGCGTTTGGAGGCCACTGGTCTCCCGCGGATCCTCTCTCAGCTGCCAGCGCTGCGCGGAGGTCCCTCATGTCCCCATTCGTCTCCAGTGACAATGTGTGCCAATGTTTAGGCAACTGAACTGAGCCCTTGGTTACCACACATTTGACCTAACCGCAAGTGGTTGTATTTTCCTACTGTTTGTGTTCCCCGGGCCTTTTATATGTCTGGCAATAACTACGGCTCAGTGTTTAAGTTAATGCCACACCTGATAGGGAAATAATTTACAGAGAGGTTTACATTGTTTCAGTGACACTTGGCTATTTCTTCCTAGGTCACACACATCGTTTTAAGAAACTGGAGCAGTTGCTTTTGTTTTTTTTTCTTGCAGTGGCTGATCAGCATGACAATCACAAAGATTTCCTCACTTGCTGCCAATCTGTTGTTGTTTACTCATCCAGATTATTGCTGATGTGATTAGGTGTAAGTTATTTTTATTGTTTGCCTTCATATATGCCTATTTCAGATAGTGGCGTGCAAGTAAATGACATTGTTTTCTACGTATGCCTAAGCATAACTTAATTAAGCTGTTCCTTAGAAAATGCACCATGGAGAACAAAGATAATGGCCTCAAGGTTTTTGAATACAGACTTTACACTTAAACAGAGAAGACTGTTGTAAATATGGTTAAGACGTTAACTATAAGAGGAATCAAGCAGTGTTGCAAGTTAGTTAAATATCTTTAGAAATGACTTTTTGGTTAAGCCAGGCATCCTACCACAAGCAAGCAAGCCAAGAAGATGAAAGAAACATTTCTTGAAAAGAGAGAGAAAAATAACAAATGTCGTTATTATGGATTTGTTTGGCTTTGTTTTGTTCCTTCTTGGAAATATGTTGGGGGAAAAGCATCAACAGACCTCCCACGCCAGCACCTTGTCATACGGAGCTCTTTTGCAGGGTTTTATTTTCTTCCTGTGCCTCTGTGGCTGCCATCCGTGCTAATCAAACTCAAGCAGGAGAAGGAATCAACTGTTTGTATTAACTATTGTTCTCTTGAGCGTGGTCTCTTATAATAGACTTTTTAAGATCTGCACTGACGCATTCAATACGTATCTAATGAGAAGGGAATTAAATGTCATACGCTCACTTGACACTAATGACAAAATAGTGATTAGGACAACAGAAGTGTGATACTTTTTCATTGAATAACATAAGATCAGAAAAAAAAGTTTTACTTTGTTTTCCCTATATATTATGGGTTTTCCATATGCTGATTGTTTTCTCTAATGTTTTTGTTTCAAGTACTTTATTATATAGCAAGTAAATTTTTTTAACCTGCATGCTTTTTATTCTGTTTCATACAACTAAACAGAACAGGGGTCCTTTAAAATATATTTTCATAGTTTGAGGAGCAATATTGACATGAATTCTTTGTATTTTCTGGGATTTCTTAATTTCTGCAACCATTTTAAAGCTGTTATGTAGCATTTATAAAGTTTTATAAAGTCATAATAAGTAGTTGTCTGTCTGATCATCAGTCAAATAGGTTTATATCTTTCCTGCTTATTTGATAGTTTCTTTGAAAATGTATGTCAACATTTTTGCTGACTTGTGTACCAGGGAGTATGCTGGTGTCTACAGAATGACTGCAGCATAGTGAGTAAAGAGCCAAGTGAGGTCAGACTAGCTAATGTAGGGGCTGCTCAGTGGAGATACCAACACGAGCTGCAAAACCTGCTCAAGAAACCCCTTAAACTCCCTTTGCAGTGCTGTGAGTTGGAATACCACCTTGGTCTGACCGAGCTGCAGAGGTGTCGGGCTAGGAGATGCTGTCTGAGGAAGAGGTTGTCCAGCAGGCAGCAGCTCTAGATTAATCATGAGCTTTTTCCAAATAAAAAGGAGCTGAAACAGGTTCTCTTTTCTCTTTTTTGAAGTCAGCCCTTCAGACCTCGGTTGCACGTCCCCATGAGCTTGCGCAGCTCCCTGACCTCAACACGCCTGAGGTCCCCACGCAAGAAGTGGTCATGTGTCATCTGCAGAGCTCTTCCAAACATAAAATAATACTCTTTTCATTGAGAGTGCTGAGGGTGTAACCCGTTTTGGTCTGCAAGAACTTGATTTCTGTTAATATGTGTTGTTTTTACCTATCTTGGATTCTTTGTTTTCTTTTTAAACCGTCTAGAAAAGAACGAAGAGTTTTCTTTCTAGTCAAGAAAACAACCAAGAGACAGGAAAGTCATCAAGATTATCATAGCAAGAATTCAGTACTTTTATTATTAAATTATACAGAAGTATGAATAAGAAGAAAACCAACTAATATCTACAATAGCCACTAAAGAAAGCAAATCATTATTAAACATTAGTGTTTGCGTTATATTAAAATATATTAGTAAATATAAAGAAAATCATTAGCTAAAGGAAATAGCAATATGTTATTTTAATGTAATCATCACAGGAAGCCATCTTACTTGCTTTCCTAGTAAGAGTTTAAGTTGTTGATCTTCTGTTCAGATACACCGGTAAAAGTAGTAGAATTGCTTCCATCAATTTATTTATGTAGGACAAACATAAATCTCAGGATTGTTAATTAATTGAAAAAAAATTACAAAAGCAGAGGCTGGTTTTAAAATCCCAGTTGCACCTAATTATGAGCTCCTAACCCAAGCAGTAATTCTTGAGATGGAATTCTCCGAATATAAACCAGTGGCATATCCTCATTCTCCTGGCACCCTGCTTATCACAGAATGGTTAAAGTTAGAATGGTTAAGGTTGGACCTCTATGGATCATCTAGTTCAATCCTCCTGCTCAAGCTGATAGAAGAGGAAGGAACCCAAGTTATTAATTAAAATGCCTCATTAATTGAGGACATTCTTTCCCGTGACCTCTCTCGTGTCTAGTTGTGTCAGTGGCGGGTTGTCCTTTGCAGATCGGCCATGGGTTCTGCACAGGTGCCTGGAGCCTCGAAGCTGAGGGCAGCTTTGAAGACTTGGTTTATGTTGACATCTTAAAATGGTATCTGAATATTACTTTTCTAGAGCTGCAGGAACATTGCATCACCATCAGTTAGGAGATTTTAACAAGAATTCTGTATAAGAGCTTCTCATCTTTAAAGAAGCAGCCTTCTTTATTTCATGAAAATTCAACTTAAAGAAAAAGAAATAACTTCTTTGTTTTTTGTTTTTGGTGTTGTGATAGACTCCAGAATAAACAATAGTACTTTCTTCTTCTCTTTTATAAACTTACTTAAGGAGAAAATAATGCTAAATGCCATACACTTGAAGATGAAAAGCCTTTACATTCCATATTGAGAGAGACATCAAATGTACTTTGCTTTGTTTGTCTCTCTTGTGTTTTCATAAGTGGAACTTAATTACTTTTTATTTTTACATTTCTACACATGTGCATGCATAACAATTACTGCACCTTTTTTTGGCCTTACTAACTCATTTTAAGTACCTCAAATATCAAAAAATAAAACAAATGAATGTTCATGCTGATATGACTCAGACTTGATAACAAAGAAACTGCTGCACCCCAGCAAGCAATTTTAACCAATAGTTTTACATGCCTGTCAAATATTCTAGGCTAACCCTTAAAGCAGGTAAAATGAATGCATTTTATTCAGAAAAAGACATCAGAATTTTAGAAATAAAATAATCCCTTACTATGAGCTAAAACACATAACTGTATGAAAGATCTAATTCCAAACCAGAGAAACTGTACTATACAGATTCAGCTCTTTTGCTATATTTCCTTTTTTAAAATTCTACTCTAAAGTCCAGAACTCATCATCTGCCAATGACCTAGAAATGGAAACACAGGTCTTTGCCTTTTGCCCAGGACTGAATAAATTTAATTTGGAAGCAATTTTATTTCTCTAGTACATTTTTAAGTTAACTCTTATTTTTACAGACCAAGGGAGTAAGGAGGAGACTAAGACTAGAATTTCTCCAAACAAAGTGTTTCCTTCACCTGTGTGCTGGCTGTGAGTCCTGCATAAAGAAGTCATTCACATCACCCCTGCTAAGCTAAAGTTCATTGAAATGACACTGTGCTATCCATAGCAATTATGTCCCACAGGCAAAACATTTTTCCATGGCAAAAAACTATCAAATTCCCACTGACTCTGTTCGCTTAAAGACCAATTCATAAGTGCCATGTTTTTTAATAAGCAGAGAAGCTGTATGTTTCTGGCACTTTGAGCTGCCCAACCCTGTGTAGAAAAATAAAATTTCCCTTAACAATATATTTCCCTTAACAAAATTTCCCTTAACAAGTCAAGGGCAGGTTATTTTCATATATTTTTAAAAAAATATTTTTTATGATAGCAAAATATGCTGTGATGTGATTGCTGTACGTGAAAATTGCACCAACTATAAGCTGTGGATCACGGACATGACATAGGAGGCACCAGTGGAGTTTGCCTGTACTAGCAGCCACAGTAGAACTGATTGGACTCCACAATGAGTGGGGCTCAAAAAAAAATTCTGTGATTAAAACAAGGGGTTAAGACATTCAGTAACATAATCTGGATTTTAACAGAAATTCAGCTGCCATGACAACTTGAGTAATAGCATCCTACTAATAAATCCTCAGATCTATGGGTGCTGGTTTAGCAGATGAAATTTAAACTTCAGAGTGATAATGGGTAAAAATAAAATGCACAGGAACTATGATTTGAGTGGGTTGCTCAATTTTGTCTACTGTAGAGAAATTATTCAATCTTTTACAATGGAACAATGGAAAGTAATCCAGAGAACTCCTAAAAAGCCTGAGAGAGTTTTAAAAAGCATCAAAGAGTATGTGAATATGAAAAACCCAAATTAGATAAAAGTGCTGTGAGAAAATTATGAGTGTCTGGAGACAGGCAGAGAGGTTAAGGAAAGTCATATAGGAGAACATTATTGTCTTTATTTAAATTTGTTTTTCTCCTTGAGTCACACACTGATAATTTTTAAGGCTTAAAATCTAATTGTGTAGTACTCTGATTTCTTTAATTGACTGCATTTAATTCTATATCATCTAAATTTCTCTCTTTTTAAGGTAAGCAGTGTGTAATATTTGAGAAATACCTTATTAATTCGTATGCAACTTCTGTGAAGTAAAAGGCACTATTCAACACTAAGCAGGAAAGTGCTGAATTTTAAGCATGTGAGTGACCCACAGGTTCTACATGTCCTTTCCATGCCTATGTTGGGCTAAAAGATTTTGTTCATCTTTGAATATTGCTGAATATTTATATATTTGTATATTGAGTATTGTGATCTGAAGATGTTTAATGTTGCAGATCCTAACAAATGTATTAAGTAATTAGTAATTTATATTTAAATGTATTAAACATGTTTGGATCATATATTATAAAAGTATAGCAAGCCTTTCCAAACCACAGCAAAGTATATCAGCCGTACAGAGATAAGATTTTCTGAAAATCCTGTGATGCATCAACAGTTTAACTTTTCTAGTCTGTGATGCATATATGTGATATCAGTGGTTACTCTGAATTCACTACCTATTTCTGATTTTACATCTTTTTTAGGTTTACTTGTGAGAATTCTGTCTTGACTGAAGGGAAAGGACTGGATTCTCTTTAAACAGACATTAGTGATGTTCATACAATGACACTAGCCTTACATAATTGTCTATATAATAAACCATAGACTAGTGTATATTTAGAGGTGTAAACAAGTATTTGGTTACTATTCTGCTTTAAAAGTATAAAAACAGATTAATCATTTTAATAAGACATGAAAAAATATACTTATATTATTAATATATATTTTAGTTACTTCTGTCTATAGATTCCTATCTTTTCCAGCTATTGATATATACTAGAATAATTAAGACACTAAACCTGCTAGGACTGAGTTGTTCTGTAGTGAACAACTATTCACATCATCCCACAAAAATCCTAAACTGTTATATTCAGGTGAATATAATGGTGCTGCTATTAAAATCACTGAGTCTCTAAACTGTGAAAGAGGAAGTTGGGGCCAATTTCTTTTAATCTATATTAAATAGTTTTGGGCAGTGGATTATTTTAATAAGATGATTTTGAACTCTATCCACTTTTTTAAAAAGTCTAAAAGAGAAGTATGGATGTGTCGTATTAGTAGATTCTTTTCATTCACAATTTGATTGTCTTACTCCTCACTTATCCCTGAATAATGGTAAAAGTCTGTGTCACACATCTGTGACAAGTTATGGAAGCCAGGATACTTTTCAGGTGGTATGAATATTAAGATCCAATCTATGTCTTCAGTCTATGCAAGTGAATTGGAAGCTGCTGAAGTTTTATCTCTTGCAGTTCATGAGAGAATTTGATCATGGATGGTGCTTGAGGTAAAAATTATATGAATTAAAATCTGGTATGTCCATAGATAATTTTCTAATCATGTCCATACAGTATTCATAGACTGAATTTTCAAACTTTCTTACTAGTCCATGGACTGATGGGACAAGAGAAAATGGCCTCAAGTTGCACCAGTGGAGCTTCAGGTTAGATATTCAGAGAAATTTAGGTTAGAATTAGGAAATTCAGGTTAGATTTAGGAGAAATCGTGTAGCTTCTAGATAGGGTTCAGCAGAGAGCGACAAAGATGATTAAAGGACTGGAACATCTCTCCTATGAGGAGATACTGAGTGAATTGAGCCTGTTTAGCTTGGAGAAGAGAAGGCTGAGAGGGAATCTGATTAACATGTATAAATACATGAAGGGAGAATGTAGGGAGGAAGGGGCCAAGCTCTTCTAAGTGGTGGCCAGTGACAGGAAAAGGATAAATGGGTGTGAGTTGAAACACAGGAAGTTCCATTTCCAGGTGAGGAGAAACTTCTTTATTGTGAGGGTGACAGAGACCTGGCACAGGTTACCCAGGGAGGTTGTGGAGTCTCCCTCTCTGGAGGTCTTCAAAACCCCCCTGTGCCCCGTGCTCTGGATGTCCTTGCTTGAGCAGGAAGTTTGGACTAGATGATCTCCAGAGGTTCCTGCCAACCTCAACCATTCTGTGATTCTGTGATTCTGTGAAATTTCTACGTAGAAGGAGTGGTCAAACACTGGAACAGGCTACCCAGGGAAGATGTGGAGTCACCATCCCTAGCAGTGTCCAAGAAACATGTAGATGAGGCACTTAGGGCCGTGCTATAGCAGGCATGGTGGTGATGGATGTACACTTGGACTTGATGATTTTGAAGGTCCTTTCCAACCATAATGATTCTATTATTCTGTGGTTCTGTGCTGTGGAGTAGCTGGTGTCCCTCAGCAGCAGGTGCTGGAGAGGGCAGGGTTGCAGAGCTGGCAGCCTTGTACGTACTTTATCCGCACCATGTTGCAGCCAAGGGGACAGTTGGTCACAGGGAGGAGGCACAGATGCCAGGCTGAGCTTGGTCAGACTTGGCAGACCGTGTTCCTCATAACTCTGTGGGCTGGCACGACGGGAACGGAGGCGGCTGGGGATAAAAGCGGAAGTGCCAAATTCTCTTCTCCTACTCCATTTGATCTGAAGTTACACTGGAATCAAATTTCCGTTGTTACAGTCTAATACTGCACATTTCAAAATGGGAAGAAGCAGATACTACTTCTTTCCTGATGTGAATTCCTCTGCAGAGAGATCCCTGGTGGGGTCTGGAAGGGCTGAGCTCTGCATTATTACCCTTAAAGGTTTCTATAGTTGCTTAAGCTATTAACTCCTTAGGAACCATCCAAATTTGTAAAAAATGGTTGACATATTTTTTCACTTCACTAACACAAGTGATTTTGTTGATTCAGCCCATCCTTTCACAGTATGTTTTGTCTCCTACAAGGCCTACAGATACACTGCTACATTACAAAAAAGGAGGCTTTTCTTGGGAGGAATTGACTTCAATGTGTTTAGCAACACACTTGAATTATCAGTGAGGTCTATGAGATATAAATGTGTTCATCATCATTAACTTTAGCAAATTACAGTTCATTAGATGGTTGCTCATTATCAAACAGCAAACACTTACAGCAATACAAAACCTCAAAAGCACATCTGATACTTGTACAAATAGCTGAGCTCACTGCTCTTTTATAAACTGCAATCTCTGATGATGTGAATTTACTAACTGCCGTAGCTGTAAATTAAGGATGAAAGTATATTGAGTGCCACAAAGCTAGGATCAACATCACAGTGAATAAACTTGCCCTCTTCAGTTGTGTAAGTGGTAATTTCTCATTATTCATCTCTCAAGAAACAGTGTCTTGTCTTACAACTCTGAAAGAAATGATGCTTCAGTAACGCCAAAGTGTCCTATAAAATGATTTGATTAATGCGCTTCTCGATAGATCTGCTGATGGAAGTGGTGTGATTCAATTTGCCCGTCGAGACACAGTGAACCAATATATTCTGCAATAATTATTAGGCAGGAAGCTTTCTGCTTATCTCAGCTGTATGGTGTAGTCATTTCAGAAAGCCCGTTAAATAGCTGGAAAGACTTTTTAATAATGTGGGTGGATTTTCCCTAAGTCACTGAGGCTTCTTTCACTGAGTGCAGGTTGTGGTGGGGCTCTTTCTTTTTCCACCATCTGAGATTATTTAGATTTCTTCAGCTTTATTATTGTTTAGTGTAACTAATGCCAGATAATACAACACTTCCGTAATTGAGTGCAAATATTTTTGTGTTCTTGGTGCTTTTATTGTTTTTGGCCAGCCACCTACCGCAGACAGTCGTATCTACTGCAAACATCGGCTCAGATAACTGACAAGACCTACAGCATTTCATTAAATTGTTATTGCGAGTTAACTTCTTTATACTTTTATTTGGCCTTTTTTTTTATCTTTTTCCTGTAAAAAATCATACAGAAACACTGATCTTTTTCTTCACTTTTAAAATATGTGATTTTTCTGAATGCGTATCACAAGGAAAAGTGGTAGGGGAGAAGACTCTCTCGTGTTTGGCAATTAGCTACGGGCTAATTCCCAGGCTTTTCTATTGCTATACTGGGAGCCCCAGTTGTAGATAAAGCTATTTGAGAAAAAAAAAACGATCTAATTTCTAAGCAAAAATAGGAGGTCGCTCCTGATCCGCTGCCTATGGGGAAGAAACCAAGCAGGGTCTCATAGGGGGAAAGTGCGCGTCGGGAGAGCTTAGGAAGAAGCAGAATAAGTCAGTTTTTGGATGGATTTCCACTGGAGTTTGCAGAAGCGTGCTTATTTGCAGACCAACTTCCTCGTGGTGTAAAAGAGCATGCAGTATTGCAGCATCTAACTATACTCTTTTTATTATATATACCTCCTCTGACCCTTCCCTTCTCTGTACTCTGCGACCAAGGCTTTAACAGAGTTGTTTAACGCTCAGCCCTATGCATTATAAGCAGCTGGAAAATTTCACACACCCACTGAAGGTTCCAACGAACACAAAATACCACAGAACAGATGCCAATAAGAGGTATTTTTAGTGGCTCATGTCGCAGTTGCTGTTTGCCTCTGCTGTGATGGTTAATGAGCTCTGAATGGCTGGGAGAAAGAGCGTATATGTCAGTAAAAGCCTGAGAATGCCACTCCATCCCTTAACATAGGCAATAAATGTTTATTTGAGGGTTATGCAAAGCTTTATAACAAATTATTATAATATATTCTGTATTAGTTGAATGTGTTTCTGTAGAACTCCATTTCATGTATTTATTTCTATCAGAATTTGGCATGACAGTTTATTGTTTGTTTGCTCTGTAGTATTGGCTGCTAGAGGTAATGTTAATGTAAATAGATCTTGACAGAGTGAACATTTGTTACCAGATGATAATATCATTTACTTATATTTTCTTGGCGTTGGATAAGGAATGTTTAAAATGTAAGAAAATCTATTCTGTACATTTAAAATTGAAGTGTAGCTGTTAATCATTACATAGAGGAAAAAATTCTAAAAATGTCGTAGGCTGAGTAAAAGAAAATCATTCTTCTTGTGTTAGGATTTCTTACGCTGCCTCCCTTTCATTGCACCTTTTTATTGAATCAAATGTAGCATGCTGCAGTCCCAGGAGCGAGTAAGACTGATACTGCATGTCCAACCAGCTGCGTGTTTACTCGTCATTATTAATACTGACAAGCCATAGGAGGAATAGAGAAATTCAGAGGTACTGGAGTAGTTGTTCCTTTCTGGCTCAAAGAAATGCCAACTTTAAAAAGAATCAATGCACGTGTCTTATGAGGAAGGCTCCCATATACTGTCTTAACTTGCCTGCTCTTTAATCTAGTTTTTATAGATTGTCCAATGTCTTAGTGAGGTATGTGGAAATTAATTCCTTTTCATTAGAAATAGGCTTATTTTCATGCTTCCTAAAGAATGAACAATGAATGTGTACTTGGATGGATCTGTTTTCAGTAGACTGGAGTGAATACAGTGCTAGTCAAATACAAAAACCTGTTTAAAGCCCAACAACATCATTTCCAAAAATTTCAGCAGTCGTCTGGAAAGGCATCAGAGCAGAGTTGAATCTCAAATGATCAGATCAGGACACCTTTTACATATATGCAGGAGGTAGGAATTTCAGAGGTGCCCATGGGATCAGCTGTAAATATATTTTATAGGCAGTTTGCCCAGTGTTTTAATATTTTATTTTGAACACTATTCATTCCTTCTCACAAGGCATAGAAGGATTATGCATTTCTCAACAATCACTTTTTAGTTTAAAAAATATGCCAGCTTAGGATTTTTTTTTCCATTTTCTAGGCACTACAAAGAGATTGTACAAGTCGTATTGAAATTATCAGTGAGAAATATGTGAATATTTCTTTATCCTTATTTATTAGTCATGAAATTGAAGCAGAGTGGCTAGCGCCTTCAAATGCACTTCTATAAACTTTTTAGTCTAGGATCTGTTACATGAAGTGTGATCTGGAATGACTTAGGAATACAACCTTTTCATATTCAGAAATTTAAGGAGTGTTTTTTGTTTTGTTTTTGTTTTGTTTTCTGAGTTTGGGTTTTCCTTTGCAGTCTTCTGGCAGCTGATTTCTCAGCTCTCTGTTGATTTTGAAAGTGATAGGCTTAGGTGTAAGTACATTTGGAAATGGTTCATAATGAGCAGTCCTCTTCCTGCCCTTTTTCCTGGCTGCTAGCAGCAAGTGGGAGACAGGACATGTGCCCATGTCCAGCTGCATCTACACAAGTTAACTAGACAGGTTGAGGCATGGTCCAAATGCTGTCTCACAGAGTCACAGAATGGTTGAGGTTGAAAGGGACCTCTAGAGATCATCTAGTCCAACCCCCTGCTCCAGCAGGGACACCCAGAGCACAGGGCACAGGGCGGCATCCAGGCGGGTTTGGGAGATCTCCAGAGAAGGAGACTCCACAATCTCCCTGGGCAGCCTGTTCCAGGGCTCAGTCCTGATCCTTAGTACAATTAAACATTGGAATATTTTTGTGGTTGCTGGCATGACTCTGGTCCCAGCCAGTGGGATGTCTTGCAGACAGACAACAACGTGTGAGCATCCCACAGCACAGGCTTCAGCTCGAGGTGCCATACGGGAAGTGGGGGACCAGGTTGGGATCCTGCTTCACCCCAGACAAGATGAGATATCAGAGGACCTAGAGCTGGGCCTAGCACTTGGTCCAGGCTCGTGGAGGCTCAGGGGCAGCCTCGGCGTGGTTGACTGTGGCCAGTTTCAGATACAGCTCTCCAGTACCGTCTGACCAAACATCACTAACACCACATGGAACATCTTCCAGGAGAGAAAGGGGAAAAAGGGCAAGTGCAGTCCTTCAGCCCTCCCTGTAAATACAAGTGATCATATTCCTGCTTGGAGCTCTCAATATTTCTTTTACTGTCCTTCATAAGATTTCCCTTTACTGCTACTGCTTTGCTATTACTGTTTCTTTCATTCTTCTCCTTTATCCTGTGGCCTTTAAAATATTTTCTACTTATCACTGTCTGTGATATTCAGCCATTTGGTGTTTATTTTTTTTCCATATAATTTATAATGCTCTAAAATGAGATCTCCATTCTTCTTGAATGTTCTCAGTGAAATATTCCACACCAGAGGCACTCTTGCTATAAATGATGGTAAAACTTTAGTAATATTTTCAAAATTTTTGGTCTGCATATTCACTATCACTGCCAATGTCTTTTTCGTGTTTTGTGGTAGGAATATTAACTGTTATGAATGGCTTAGTGCTGCATAAAACAGCATACCTTGAGACTTCTAGTAAACACTGGAAATTGCTTTTCTGCCTACAGCAACCTATTCCACTGGCCTTCTGTCAGGATCCTGAATTTTTCACAGTTCCTCAGCTGCCAAGTGTTAGCTGTGAAGTGATTAATTTTATGAGGAATCTGTTCTTGGCCTCAGTAATGAAGATATATTCCCTGGATTTCCATATCTCTAAAGAACCTGTTTTAAATAAAAGATACAGAGTCTGGTAAATTCTGCTCGGATCCAATTTTACTGACAAATTTAATCATTCGATAGCATTTTTATTTACCAAAAATAAATAAAAACTTATTAAAAAGGTCACAGAACAAAAGGAGACAAGGAAACAATAAGTTAATTATCATTATTACCTTCAAAATTTGTTTCCTTTGAATCAGTCTGGTCAAGACAGGAAGAGAAGCAGGAGACATAATGAACACATTTTATCTTTTCATTTATATTTTTTTTTCTTTTGAAGAGTAAAATTTTTCATTTCCAACAGGCCTTATCAAGCTGCTTTTTACATTGTTCTCTTCTGAACTTCTTTAGTAGTGTTAGATTTTGAAATATTCCATGTTTTAGCACTAAAACAAAACCTTGACAATGGTGGAGATTTTTGTAGAAGTTTCAGTGAGTTTTTCCGTTTCCAGAGAATAAGACTTGAATGTTAAAAAAAAGTTTCATTTTTTTTAATTTAAAGAAAGCCAACCAAAAAAAGCAAAATGCATTCATGTGTCAAAGAGTATGGCACTAAAGGACTGCATACGACCATGGCCACATTTTAACCAAAATTTGGTAGAAGCTGAACCAAAACAGCAAGTCCATGCTAATTTCCATAGGTGAATCCTGTTAAATGTGTACAGAATATGAACATTGTTTTAAGTTAGCTTTATTTAAGACTTCCCATCTGAATAAAGTTTTGGAAATGCAGAGAATAAAGTTAAATATAGCAGAGCCTCAAAGTTTTGATGCTTTCCTTCCCGCAGCAGCAGCCAGTTCCCTCCTTTTTATATTTTTGGGCAAATGTGAGAGGAATTGCTGCTTGTACTGAAAGATTTTTAGTTTGTATGTGTTCTTATGTGTTTATTTTTTATTTTTTTAGTCTGTGCAACTGAGGCTTAGTGTCTACTTAGGGTTCTATTAAGTGAGCCTGTGATTTACCCTCTCCACTATCAATAAACTTACACGTTCTCAGGAAGAGGATTAACAATTTGTATGTTGTAAAGGTAGTGCCTCAGAGCCATCACTCTTGAAGAATAAGGAGCAGCAGTGATTGTGTTTATACAGGGAGAAAATTGGTTTGCCCGAATTAGCTTTCAAGGTAACTTTATGAAGTGTTAAGAGAAACAAAAAATGTCAGGATATTAGAAATCTGCAGGAAAATAAAAATACACTCATAAATACTATAACAGCAGGAATAGTGGATAGAAAATACAAGATAAAAGCCTTTTTTATATTCAGTGAAAATGCAGTCACATATATTTCCAGAGAGGGCTCCAGTACCTATCTGAGGGTTTCCTGGTGCAGTTGTATTTTATATACTTTCAGTAGGAACTGAAAACTGTTCTTTGTCATTAGCAACTTGTAAAACAAGTAACAGATGCTTTGGCTGTGTGTGGTTGAAATACAAGGAGCTTGCGTTGTT
>JAUBOD010000810.1:2319803-2350031 GCA_032353885.1 Nothura maculosa
ACGTGGGCACGGGTGGTGCTTCCTTGCAGCTGATCTTTCGGGAAGACTGCTGAGTGCGATGTTAAGACAAACCTTCTGTTCTTGTTGCTCAGAGAACAGGAGTAGACTGGAATCACACCGTACGTTGACAGTGTTAGCAAGATCTCTGCGAGGGCCTGTTCTAACTGTCAGGCTCAGCTCCGTGACTTTCCTGCAGCCACTGCAGCCGCTTGGGCCATTGCCACGGGGCCGGCGCGCTCAAGGCAATGTGCAGGGTCCTACAGAGATGAGAACATGACAGATTGGGAGGCCAACACTCCCCAAATATATCATGAGACGTTATAAAGTTACCATGAGGATGAATCTGATGAGCATTGACGCAGAAAGAGCATAATGTAAGCTGGGTAAATGACAGCTCTGTAACAGAAGATACTTGCTTCATGAAGGAATTGTTTATATGCTTTTTGCTAACTTAGAGAATATTCCAAGTTCTTTACTGAAAAAGTGGAAAGAGAAGATGGAGAGTTATCTATATATTAAAAGTTAAAAAATGAGTGGAGAATGTGTCCATGTGTGTATATATATATATCACATTTTGGATGACTGAGCAGAGGGCAAAAGCAAAGGTTTTGTAGTGGTACCTTTAACATTCAGGAACAGCTGTGTCACCCCTATGCTCTTTCTTAAGTCTGAGCTGCTTTGCCAAGCAAGAATAGTGCTGGCATGAGCAGCGAGTTTTGAATAAAGTCGTAGTTAGCAGCACAAATTGCACTGCTGATAAGGCTCAGAGCCACCTCTTTGCATTTTCTTGTGAGATCGATAAAATGCCACTCTGGAGCTGGCAATGACCATTACTCCCCAGTGCTGTCTTTCTGTACCTCTGCCAGGACAAGTTAAATACAAATGTGTTCTGGAGATTTTATTGCTTCTTTCCTTCTGTTTCCACCCTTCCTTTTTAGACATCTGCTTCTGTGTTTCTCTTCATGGGTGACATCTGTTGAAGACGATGAGAGATCTGTATGCATAAAAATTATCACAAAGTGTCTTCTACGAAACTCATCCAACTAGTGGCATATGTGCATAATTTTCACCACAATCTTTGACTCACAGAATTTTCTTGCTTTACATAAACTTTCTTCTTATAGTAATCAAATATTCTCTGATTCAGTGAAGGCAGCTCACTGAGTTGCTACGCAAAATGTGTTGTATCAAGGAACACACCTTTCTGTTCCTGTGGATGTTGGGTAGACTCCAGCCTCTCAGGTTTTCATCTGCCACACACAAGACGCACTTTAGCATTATAAATAAAAAGGACGTAACTTCTGAAGGTCCTGATATAGGATGCAGCAGTTTGTGGCATTGTGTGCCAACTGTGGCACAATTTAATAAAGAAGTTGTAATGCTTTGTTGCAATTACTCCAAGAAAAACTTAATAGATACTAATACCTTTTCCTTGGAGTTGTTTTAGGGGCATTTTCTAGAAATCCTCACAACTCTGTTACATTCCATGGGCCTTTATTGCAGTTGATTTCAAAGTAAGTGCCTCACAGTTTTCAACAGATCTTTTTGGGTTTCAGACAAAAGGAAAAAAAAACAGTAGAGAGAGTTGAAATTAAAAGTATTTTTCTTTTATTATGAGTCTGTGTTAGTGAAAAGTACAGTGGTGAGAGGCTAAAGGGCAGCATTTTCAAAATTACCTAAGCATCATTGCAGCCTTTGTTCCATTTTCAAAGCAATGCAAGCACTATGGAGCCTAAAGGCTCCAACAGATTCACGTAATATCCTCATTGTAGTCTAAAATTGACAAAGTGCTCTAGGTACCTAATTCCTGCTAAGTCCAAATGCTTTGATGCTTTCATAAGCCCTGCTAGGTACCTCTTTGAATCAATAGGAACCTGAATTCCCTTGAAAATTGGACCCTCAATCTCACTGAAATGCAATGGGATGTGAGAGTTAATGCCACTTCTTAAAATAGGCTTTACAATCTTAAGCCATACAGGATCTGTTAATGTTAAAAACATTAAGGACAGATGCAGATGGGTATGGGGTCAAGAGAAATTTTCATAAACTCCCATGAGACTTCATCAGCTTTCCAGAAAAAGCACTAGAAAGGAAAGACAGCCAGTTTATATATCAACACTGTATCAAATATGATATTCTTTACAGATAGTCATTAAACAAAAACGCAGATCATACTCTGGCATTCAGGCAATTCTTATGGCTTCGGAAGCATTTTTTTATAGTTAATGTGGAGCTTAGAAATTGGCATTATAGCTGCATAAATGCCTTAATGTGCAAAGAAATGTTATTTGATGAACGCCATAGCTCCATGCACAAATCTGAAAATTATACCTCATTCCACACCCCATAACATTCATTTTAGTCTTCCTGAGAGAGCTACAGGATGTTAACTTAGGCTCACTGAGCGGTAATGATTACGTTGCCATTAAGCCATCCTTCTGATGTCCAACACACATTGTAAATGGGTGAGAGAGCAAGGGAACTGAGAACTGGGGTGGACGGTGGCATGCAAGGAAGTTACATCTTTAGTAATTAAAGTTGAGCAATGTCAAGATGTTATTGAGGTGCCTGAGATTGTCCTTGTTGCATGACAGCCCCACTGTCCTTGAGGTCTGTGTTGAGGAGAGCTCTCCCAAATGTTTCCCAGGCCTGGTGGCACCAAAGAGGCAGAGGTCATTGCCCACAGGCAGTGTTGGTTTGGCTGAATTTCTTGGTAGGATCTGCTCTACTGGCATGAGCCAAGCTGTGACAGTTGGTCTAAGCATTGGAGAACCATCTCTGAACCCCTTATTTTCTAGTATAGACATGGCCAGACTGTAGCAGAGGGTGCAATGGCATGAGGGAGTTGGCGATGTGAGAGAGATCTTCAAATATGGGGCTCAACTATAGGGAGATATTATTAGTTCTGCTCTTAGGCTTACATCTTTATCTTTAAAAACAATCTGACACATTAATTTTGCTGGGGATCAAGAAGCTGTCAGCCCATAAAGTACCCAAGAAATACCATTAGAAATACTTCTGCTTTGTTCATCCCTATTTTTAGTCCATTCCCCTTGATGGCAATGTAATCTTCAGATGATATTAGAAGGTATAAACAAGCAATGTTGCCAAGCCTGTTTCATGGCAAAAAATGCCAGCACCCAGCATCTATTGCAGAATTCTCCTAGGAGAAATTCAAAATAATCAATACAGAGAAGCACATGTGCAGAAAATCCCATTTGCTGCTGTGATAAAATTATAAAATTATTTTCAATAATACAAAAGCAGAAAAGAAGAAGTTGGCTGCTTTTGTTTGTTTGTTTTTACCTTCTCTTTGGAAGATTAGGAAGATTTAAAATTTAATTTACCACCCATAGGAGTTTTTGCCTTTGAAGTCTTTCTATCTCTCAACGGCAAGTAGATTTGTCACTTAGTTGTGGCAATTCTCATATCATGAGTATGGAAAACATAGAGGATAAGAAGACCTCAGATTTACAACTGACAAAAATTTAGCTTAATTTAAATCTCACCATGAAATATATTAATGCCAGCTTCTTTCACAGAAGTGTTACTTCTATGAGCTCTACATAGGTAGCTTCCTCCCTCTGTCTTACAAAAGGTGCAAGCTGATGTTGGTGGCATCATGCAGTAGTTCAGAAGACTTGATGACTGGCAGTCACCAGATATTTTTGGCTAAATGCTAAAAAAAGTAGTAGTGGCTACTGTCGTAAGTCTTATTCCTCCACGAGCCTGCCCAAGTGGAGGAGTTGGATGCAGTTTGTGGCAGAGTGCGAGTGGGCCCTTACGGAGACATCTCCTGCCCTTCCTCCCCCTTGTCCTTCTCTTGGCCAGTGGTGCCAAGAATCAACAGTCCTATCCACAGCACTACATTTGTATTGACCTGCTGGGGCTGGTCATCAACACCATTGTAGGAGCTAGGTTTAGTCCACCTATATGATGAATTTTTCTCCACTTTGATCTCATCGCATTGAAGACGCAAGAGATGAAGCTCAGGTTTTCAATAGACAGCTAATGTCCAGGGCCATAATTTGCAGTTAGGCCTTGGTTCTCTGCTCAGGTGGAGCTGGAAAGTAGACACTGAGCAATGAACGAGGGATGGAGGCAGGAGATGAAGAAGTAGAGCATCAAATGACTGCTGCAAAATCCTCACAGATCTTCTTCACTTCAGCTTGAACAGCTGAGGTCCCAGCAGTGGCTAACACTTTTTTTCTTGTGCTCAGGCATTAGCAAGTACGTGGACATTTCCATTAAGCAGATAAAGTTAGAGAAGTAGGAGATAAAAATTAAAAAGCTCCTAAAGATACAAAACTCTTCTGAACCTTTTAGTCAGGGGCAAAGATTTATTGGCCCATCTCAACTTTGGGTTATTTGAACCAGATTTAAGTTTATGTTATTTGCGGTTGGGCACAATTTAGCAGAGAGTATACATCTACTTACTCTGCACAGACTATAGAAAACTGACTAATAGGAACCTCATGTTGGTTATAATCCAAACCCTAATTTAATTTTTTTCCAGTGCAAGAAGATTAAACCTTTTTCTGCCTACTGATTGATAAGATGCCAAAATAATTTATGTCAGATTCATAGAGGGATAAAACTAAAAGGAGCTCCTGCAGTAATATGTTACTATCACAGTGTCAGGACTTCATTGCTATCACTGTCTGTGTACTTGAATGCATGGGCTCTAACATATCCATGGCTTGGAGTAGGTTTTTCTTTTCTAGCCTTTTTCTGCAATACCAGTTAGACCTTCCTGAACTAGAGACTTCATGAAGGGATTCTGTGTGCTGTCTAGAAATGTCACATGTAGAGGAACCGAGGGCCCCAAAGGGACATCAAAGCCATTGCATTCCACAGTCGTGGCAACTACAGAAACTGTCTTAACTGTAGGATGGACCTCAGCAATGTGCATTGCCTCAATGTGCAATGCCAACGTGCATTGTCTCAGTTCCTAAAAGATTATTATTTATCGGAAAAAAATGAGGAGAGAGGAGAGCAGAGGAGAGGAGAGGACCTGGAATAGAAACTGGAATTGTAATTCAGTACAGAGACTGAGAGAATTGGCAAATATTCTTCTGTGTAATGATGACACATTTGTTAAGCCATATCCATGGATATTATGAGTGAGTGGACTAGTGGGCACTAGTCAGTCTGGCGGTGCTTGTTCTTAACTCCAGATTTAGGGATGGATTTAGCCCTGGTCTTGTGAATTGAACACGCACACTGCTTATCCAAGAGCTGGGTGAATGCAGGAGCATGGCTGCTTGTCTGGATTTGCCCATCTCCAGCTTCCAAGTGGGCTTCTGTCCTCTCCTAGTCTACTTGCCCTGTTTTTTTCTTTTCTTTTTTCAGGACAGATAAATATTATCCTAAATCCCATAGGCAGCAACCATGGGATATAGGTATGAGATTCATACCGTATGCATTATAATGAAGGATGTAGCTGTCCAGTCTCCTTTTAATTTGAGGATACGAATTGGATGCACAATTTTGCCTGGATTTTGCCTCCAGAAATTCTGTCTATTTATATCATCGCTTTTGGAAGCTTAAAGATGAGATTCAACTTAAAATGATTTACGTTTTGCTCTGCAGGACTATTTTAGAACTCTAATCCTACCTAAAAGGGTTAAATATCTTCCTGTAATTTTAAATCTATTTTTTCACGCCCCATTTACAACCAGTTTCCAGTTTTGTATTATGCTGCCTTGATTTTATAAATCATTTGCACAGACTTGCTAATTGATAAATAAATCTGACTACATTTGTTATAGATATATAGTTCAGTTCAGCAGGCTTCTTATAAGAATAATTTATAATCTCTTCAATCCCTTTGACAGGTGTATGCTTACAAAATCTCCACCTCTCCAACATGCTTGTAATGTCTATCAATCATTTCTAAACATTCATTTATTATAAATCATCAGTTTACAGTTTATTTGTGAAATTAATTAATGATATAGATAGGATTTTGGGATAGACAGCTTGCACTAAGTAGTACTAAGTCAACAGGGATAGCTTCTTTGCTTAAAAATCTGAAAACTCCATTTAGCTTTTGATACAATAAATCACATGCAGTGGTAATAAAGTCAGCATGAAAACCACTGGTATGTGTATAGATTTTCCTTGAAGGTTTGGCTCCCTAATAATTAATGGCATAAAAAGGACCAATACACCTAATTCAGCAGCTGCTCATAGTGGTGCTGCTTTTGTTACTCCTATAATGACACTAAACAACTGCCTGGGTATTTCCAATGCATGGCAATTCATAGAGTCCTCTGTGCTTCTGCACAGTGTACAACAGAGTGGTTTTCACCTGATAACAGCATATTATGCTCAATTTGTAAAGTTACAAAGCTCGGGTAAGCAGTGGGGAGTCTGTACCTGCGTTATGTGATACAAAGGAAGTTTTTTATTTAATTTCTGCCATTAGGTGAGGTTTATTCTGTTTTGTATGATATTTGAATTGCCGAATATTTGGATACTGACGTTAAAATACAACAAAAATGTTTGTCCAGAAAAAAAGAGTACTTCCAGCTCTAATGGACGGATTTTAAAATACTGAATAAAACTATCAAACATTATCCTTATATATCTATTTAGGCTTTGATTGAGTAAATTAAAAGCACTGTAAAATTAACTTCCTCAAAATGAATGTTAAAATTCTGTATTTGGACATTATACATTAAAATATCAGTTTACAATATTTTCTTTTGGCTGTTGTCAGTCAGTTGGTATCATGTAGCTAGTTAACAGGGAGGGATGCTTTGATGAATTTTGTCATTTATGATGAATTTTGCCTAGTGTGATTCCAATATATTTTATTTTATGGTACTTTCTTACTTTAAGCTGTAAAAAAGTAAGGCAGACAGAGTATTTGTCACAAGTCCCTTTTCCCGAATTAATGAGATACACAGTAGAAGTATTTTTATTTTTTTACAGTGAAAAGAAATTTATCATGATATAACAATAGCAACCTCAGTAGGATAATAATAACAAAAACGAATTTAAATTAGTGACTCATTTTGCACTATAAATGAGATGTAGTAGATGCTCCAGAGTTGGAAATTTGAAGAGACAGGGAGAAAAAAATGCCAGATGAAGAATATAGCAAAAATATTAAGTACCATTTCAGATGCTTTACTTGGCATTGTATATGCTGTTCTTTCCTTGCAAGAGAATTTGAGCATAGGGAGGAGGTGGTCATTGTTTTTTGAAGCAATACTTGCTTAAAAATCATTTTCACAGTTTTCATACCCTTTGGCCACACATTTGCATGTGTATAAGAAATGTTATTTTCCAGAAGACTGAATTCTATTCTAATCCTCTCTCTGGATGTTGCATTAAAGGATTCCTTCCCCTTGGCCCATCAATTTGATGATGTGATAAATTTAGCTGTTATACAAATGGCAAACAGTGTATGCTAGAGATGAATAAAAGTGTATTGTGTGCCTCAGGCTCATCATCTGCTCTGTGTAATAATCCATTTTACATTTTTATGCTAGTAATTGTTCTTATCCAAAACACAGAATGTGATGGAGTGACAAGCCACACAAATATAGCTGATTTCTACTATTATTACCTTGAAATACAGTACAATGGGTATTTAGGTTTCGCAGTGTTTCATTGTGATGAATTTGGCGAAATAAAAAAAAATCAGTAAAAGCGATGGGCAAAATGATCCTACTTCAAGGGCTGTGAGGAAGAGGAGAAGGAAGAAGGATTCAAGGAGAGAGAGAGGGGGATAAAGTTGATGGTGATCTTGCCCATTCCCTTCAAGCAGGGTAGCAATCACTTGCATTGATGTAGATTTACATGAAACCTCTATTAATAGCACCTGGCAGCCCAATTCATGGACTGTAGGCAGAAATGTCAATATAATGTAATATATTATAATGTTTCCCCTATATGGGACAAGATTCAGAGCCAGCCAGAGGGCTTATCCCTAAGTGGGTTTCATTGTAGCCACTGACCCTTCGTGTTCCATTCCTGTCCCAAAAGAGTTTTAAAAGTGCTGCCTTAGACCCAAGGACAGAACTTGCACGTTAATCCACTTGCACGTGGATTTCTGAAGAAAACGGGTTTTAGAAGATGGTCAAGTTGTTTAGTTACTTTGGCAGAGAAGACAAGCAGAGAAAGCAGACGTATCAATTCATGATAATGGAATAATTAGTTTGAATCATTATTCTTGGAGTGCTAAATATAGCTTTATACTGTAGCTATCTTAATAAAACCAGAACTCAGTTTAGTTGATATCCCTGTGCCATAAATAGATTTTTATTTTTTGAATCAATGTTATTACTATAAATATTTTCCTCTGATATGTCTCTTGCCATTACAAAGACAATTCTTTTGTTTGGAAACTTCTTTTATGTAGATTTGGCTCTGGCTAATCCAACGACTCTAAATCATTGAAATGGAAATATCAGTATCTTTTTTTAATGTATAATTCAGAAGATGCCACAAGAATATATACTTTTTTATGAATGTAGACACTATGAGTCATGGTTTCATTCTTCTCTGCTTTCAGCCTTCTGATTTTAACCATCTCCCATGACTTCTCACAAAATGAAGTGGCCTCTCTAGATCATTTTTTAAAATGACTTCTAAGAATATTAACTTTGAGCTGTTGTAAGAAGGATATTTCCTCCATGAAGCAATAGTGTAGTCAGGTGACTTCACCTTCCTACAGCTTAGTGAAAATTTATCCTGTACAGATCCTGCATAGAAATCCCTAGTTTTCCATGCACCTATGTAGATCCCACATGGAAATCCATATATTTACATACATTCTATCCCAGGAACATTGGATGCAAGTGTTTCCTGAGTGCATAACACATGCAGGAATCCTTTTTCCCATCCCAAATACTACCCACCAAGCAGAGAGGTCTTATGCAGGCCTGTATGCCTAGTACCACATTAGCAAGAGCTCCAGCTCCGTGCTCACTGCCGTACTTGCTGGACACCGGCCTCATGCTGCAATTGCTTCACCCTTATGCAATGCTATGGCAGTCAGCGTTGCGAAGCCTATGTTCAGTAAGTGAAGGCTGAGTGCACTGTTAGGATGAAATAATACTCACAAATTGAGGCATGGCATAGAGGATTAGCACTGGAATAGTCTGTCATCAAAGGCAAACACTCGCCGCATTAGGGCTGATCTGAAACCCATTGAAAGCAATAGAAAGACTTGTTCCGATAAGCCCTTATATACACTAATATCAGGTATAAGAAGCAAAAGACATTAGTCTCCAGGCAACGCTGCCGCGATGTTCTCAGGAAGCGCTCCCCTTTGCTTGCGCCTTCCGCTAACAGGACGGATAGAGACGTTGCCTGGGCCCTACCAACCTGCTGGGCTCCTCGAGCACTCAGATTTTTAAGTGGGGAGTGTCAAATCAGGAAAATCTGGCCCAAGCTCTCTAGCAGTTTGCCCATCATGAATTGCAGAGTCAATTTGATCAATTGGCTCAAAATCAAAATGCTTTTTTCTGTGTTGCAAGTGTAAGCTCCATTAAAGCCTCCCTTGCAGCCTGCTCCAGCTAGGCGAGTTTAGTTTGAGAGCTGTTAACTGGAACGCAGAGAAGTAGCCAGGAATTTGGTATTCTTGTGGGATTCCAAGTTTGCTTTATATAATTTTCCAGCTGCAGTAAAGCCATTATAGCCTAAGAGATGCTACTACATTAGGATTGCATTTGCTATCTGATTTAGAAAATGGCTTATTCTTTTATGTTTCCTCAGCTATAATGCTTAATGTTTTGTATTTTAGTAGGCCCCTCTAATATATTGGCTAATAAGTTTGGGAGAATATGGAGATGACATTCCACTTTGAAAACCCTAAACACAGAGATATGATGCCTTCTTTTTGTCTTCACTTAATGCCACCTGCCTGTCAAATGAAGAAGTGGTTTAAAATTCTGCTCAAATACTTGAGGTACCTTATGCTGGACTTCTTTATACCCATTGATAAGTTCTTCACATTTTTATGCTGAGAATCTTCTCTTCAAAATATAGACAGCCTTTTACAAGCTCTCCTCTGTTAGACTCCCTTTTATATAAAATAGAAGCTTATACTGACTCAAAAGTGAATTCACTGTTGCTTTTTAGGTCTCAATTTAGAACAAAAAGTATGTATTTTCAGCAGTGTTTCATTAAATAATCTGTAATAGCTTATTGATTGAGAGCTAAAAAAAAGGAAGTGTCACTGAGTACATTATTTGATATTACTAGAGTACTCTGGGTATAGCTGATGCTCTGCAAAGAAGCTCCTCAAGATTACTTCTTACAATTATTAGGATTTTCATTAAGGTAGTAAAAAAGATTCATGTTGGCAAGGTTGCAGGAAAAGCAGCTTTGCATGTGTATGTCTGTTTTGCAGGATGTACAGCTTTTGTGAAAAACAGAGCAGGGGAAAGTATTTTAGCCAATTATTCTAGAAGATGAGATGGAAAAAAGCAGGAAGATCCAGATACTTGAGAATAACTAGAATAATGAGTTTAGTTCTGGGCACCTCTTACTAGATATTAGTTATCTTTCCAGTGCTTATGGGAGAGCAGTCCAGGCACTGATGTAGAGCAGAGCTGTAGAGCTGTACTCTCATTAAGCAGTCACATCCTTGCTTTTGCCGCAAGCAAATATGCAATTGAGACATCACTGAAAAATTATGCAAACAAATATTACTCGTGTGTTTAAATTCCAGTGCGAGTGTTTAGCTGACCTTTGTTTCAATTTGACCATCTCCCATTTATATTCTGGAGTCACTTTTTTTTCCATAAAAAATCTACTTGATTGAAAACTAATGCCTTCTTCCTGTTGCTGATTTCACATAACTGCTGATACTTGCTCATAAAAAAAATCATATTATTTAGTGTACTTGAAAATAATTTTTAGAAAAAAAAGGCAGAAATGACACAAGGTTTATTCTGTCCCTCATATATACCCCCATAATCCCAACAGAAATAACTTTAGCATCCTGCTACTCTGCTTGCACACTCACAAGTCTACGGGGCCAGAGAGGATCCACCTGAAGGTTCTGAGGGAGCTGATGGAAGTGCTGGCCAAACTGTTCTCCATCATCTATCTGCAGTCTTGGTCAACAGGAGAGGTGCCAGATGACTGGAGACTGGCCAATGTGACACCTATCTACCAGAAGGGTTGGATCTGGGAAGCCCCAGGCCTATCAGCCTGATCTCAGTATCAGGGAAAGTTATGGAGCAGATGCTGTTGAGGGCGATAACAGAGCTCGTGCATGACAACCAGGGGACCAGGCCCAGCCAACACAGGCTCATGAAAGGCAGATCCTGCCTGACCAACCTGATCTTCTGTGACCAGGTGACCCACCTCGTGCCTGAGGGAAAGGCTGTGGACATGGTCTGCTTAGACTCCAGTAAGGCCTGTGACACAGTCTCCCACTGCCTTCTCCTGGAGAAGCCGGCAGCTCATGGCTTAGACAGGCGAACTCTTTGCTGAGTGAAGGACTGGCTGGATGACTGGGCCCAAAGACTGGTGGTGAATGGAGTTAAATCCAGCTGGTGACCAGTCACGAGTGGTGTTCCCCAGGGGTCAGTGCTGGGGCCTGTCCTCTTTAATATCTTCCTTATTGATGATCTGGATGAGGGGATTGAGTGCAGCCTCAACAAATCTGCAGACACCATTTAACATCAAGCTGGGAGAAAGAGTTGATCTTCTTGAGAGTAAGAAAGCTCTACAGAGGGATCTGGACAAGCTGGATCGATAGGCTGAGGCCAACTGTATGAAGTTCAAAAGGCCAAGTGTCAAGTCCTATGTTCAGGAATACTGTGTTCCGTTTTGGGCCCCTTACTAGAAGAAAGATATTGAAGTGCTGGAGCATGTCCAGAGAAGGGCAACAAAGCTGGTGAAGGGTCTGGGGCACAGACCTTATTGAACTCAGTGATTTCAAAGGTCTTTGGGGCATTATCTAAAATAAAGGCAACATAGAGACATTTGTAAAATCCTAACAAGATAATCTTCCTACTGAAGGTAGATCCCACCCAGCTTTAATATTTATGATGCATCTTGCATGGTGGGGTGATTCATACAATTTTAATTTCATTGAGCAATTAGTGGTTGGTGTTTTCCATGATTCTCTAACCCATAGCAATATTGAATTTTGGTGGGAAAAAAAATTGTCCTTCTTATTTTAGAGAGAGAATTACAAAACATTTGGCCTCGGTTATTAATGTGATGCCTCCTGTGAATTCTGCTGTGATAAATACAAGCAATTACGCAGCCCAAGCCCAAGTCTGTGGAGGTTGTCACGTACAGCTTTTCCTTCCTGAGCACTCACTCAGTAGCTTGGCCATGAGTAGCCAGGCCACTAATTAAAGCAAGGTTAATTGTGACACTTCTGCTAGGACCTGGTTTTGTTAGGTGGTGGCAGAAGGGGACATAGTCACAGGGTGCCCCAAGCCAGGCAGCGCAATGTGGGCCCAGGTGTCCTATTTGTGCACAGGTCGTAGCGTTTCTCCCCTCCAGGGCCCTTCTTGAGGAGTATAAATTAAATAGCCTGAGTCTGCTGTGCTCTTAAGACAACAGCAGCAAATTCAGCCCAGATAGAATGGCAGAATAGTTACCATAAATTGAAGTAAAAGTAGTCAGTCCTGCTCTCTGTTGAGCTGTACTGGTGCAGCCCTTTTTATGCTCGCGCCAGTGATAACTTATCAGAAATAAACTCAATTTCTTTTAATCAGACTGGAGCAAAATCTTTTCTTACTCGTTCATATAACATGATATGTTCATTATCAAGTGCCAAAGTCTTCCCCACAGTGAAAAAAAGGAGAGAATCGTGTAAGATTTCTATTGCATTTGCCATTAATCTAGAGGAGAAAATGAGACTTTTTAACAACATCTTACAGTGTCTTTCTGCCATGATCTGAAATGTGTTGGCACAGGCAGCTTTTCCACTGAGCTCATCAGTGTACGAGTTCAATTTGTAAGCTCAGGAGTTCAAGCCCAGAAGCTCTTTATAGTGTAATGTGAATGACTCGAGACACAAACTAGGCAGATCATGTGATTCGTGCCAGCAGAAATTGAAATAAGTGCAGGTACCCTGGGCTAATAGGATGAAAGCAGGGTGAAAGTGCCAGACTTGTCTATGATTAAGTGTTTTCCCCACCCTTTCACAAATACCCTGTGCTCAGCTGTGTAAGCAGAGGCACAGTTATTGCAAAAGGATGGATAGTTAAAGCCGGGAGAAGAAAGCAGACCTTCCCTGATAGCACAATAATTTGAGTAACCTTTTTGGGTCACTTAAGTGTGTATTTTCCCATATTACAGACTTGCTGTATTAGAAATGTTTTAGCTGAGCAAAACCTCTAAGGGCTTCTAAGTAAAGTTTAAAATGCAACTTACAGAGCTCCTGATCCAACTCCCTCTGAAGTTAGTAAGAAAATATCTACTACCTTCAGTGAAATATCAGGTCTATATGGCAAATGTGACTGTCAGAACAACTGGAAATCAGTTGTGAGACCAGCCAGCACACAAGTATATATTAATTTGAGCAGAAATTATACTTTGGGGCAGCTGTGAAAAGAAACCAGTTTGACCTTAATGTTTCTGAAGAAACTTACCTCCTCACTGAGTGTTGTAGAGGAAATAAAAGCTCTTAGAATTCTGCTGTGAACATGGGGCACTAGAATAATAAGAAAAAGTCTTTACAGAGACAGTAGCCTGAAGTCTGTTTTTGTGCTTAAAAATAAATAGGTGTCCACTTCATTTTCAGCCATATTAGAGGAAATAACCATGCCAGGTAGAACTGGTCAGGAATGTTGAGTAAGTAAAAACTGTGCATACAATCTACACATATATATTCTATACATTATATATATATGATTACTACTTATTTTATGTATTGTTATAATGATTATTAACTTCTTTTGTCAGGGCTTTTTCTGCAGTGTGGTCTTCATTGGGCACATGTGTTTGTGTCTAAACAAGCATATATTTCACTGATTTCACATAGGTGCTAATGCAACTGTTAAAGTGAGCCAGAAAATGAACTGAGCTTTGCCTTTCACAGTCAGGTTTCTGTACCCATGCAATTTATTTTTTGCTACTGGGGTAAAATACAGTTTTGGTTTGTGTCACACTATAAGATTCAGAGCTGTGCTGCTTTTAAAGTAATCATCTTGTAAGGGCCGTGTGGCAAGAAGGGAAAAAGTGCAAACTCTTTTTTAAAAAAAAATCTTACTCTTAATTCCTTTCCCTTCTGTAATACAAGCTCTCAGTGTTTTTTTTTTCCTGCTGTGACTGTTCAGCAAGATACTAAAGCACATGCATTACTTTAGACACATCTGTGTTCTAAGTTTTCAAGGAATATGAAGAAGAGGGGACCTGTCTTAAGCTTACAGTCATATGGACACAGAATGGTTGAGGTTGGGAAGAACTTGTGGAGATCATCCAGTCCAATTCCCAAGCGCCACTTGGCCTCACAGCTGGAATTCATGGATCACATTCTTTTAAGTGCATTTGTTTAGTAGTTTAGTAGCTTTAGGCCACTCTGCTGACCTCTTATCTAGCTCATGCTTCTACAGTTTGTTTGTGAGGATGTTTTTAAGAGACAGTGTCAAAAGCCTTAGCAAAGATGAGATAACATCCATTGCTTTCCTTTCATCTATCAAGCCACTCATCAGTCTTTATAGCTAGAATTTTAAGTGCTTTGCTTAATTACAGCATATAAGAATTACTCTTGTTTAGTAAGACTGTTCATGCTTTACTTCATTGACCATATTTTCAATTTCAGGCCATAATTTCATCGTATACAAGATTCTGCAAAAAGGGCATTTTAGGCCATTCCTCTCACCACCTCCCTACTCCCAAATACCTCCCATCTGCAAACTGGAATGTGTTGCCTCTTCTGTGGCACTGCCATGCATCTTTGTGAGATTAAAGGAGCTCATTTAAAAAGTCTTACGCGTGAAACTCCTGGAATAAAGGGGCACATTGAAATCCTCCCAGGCCTGGTGAGAGCCCATGGCAGCAGGTTAGGGAGCCAGGAGCCGTCCTGCTCTGTGTGCTGGGTTCATGCATGGAGCTCCCATGAGCTGTGATGAACTTCAGCAGAGCTTCAGGTCATCTAAGGGTCCTCCTCAGGCTGGGGCATGACACCAGTGGCCATTTGTTCAGGCAGAACAACAGCAGTTCTGCACACAAAGTATTAGAAAGAAAGAAACTGCAATGATTATAAACAAAGCAGTCAGACAAAGGCTTGAAGGTTTTCTTTTGTATCTAAAAACCTAATTCCATCCATGTTCCACTTAGATACCTACATCCATCCACAAAAGCTGCTTGAAGTCCTTAATAATGAAGTAATATGGAAACGTTAATGCCCAGCTGCGTTTGAAACACTGAAAGCAAATATTTCTTTTTGCTCTCAAGCATGTATTACTGCAGACCACAGAAGTATTAGTATTATTAGCATGAGTACTTAAATCATGAGCATAAAATAGAAAACTGAATGGAATGTAAAATTCCCATGGGTACCATTAGGACGAATGAAGTATGCTGTAGATTATCTGCTAAAATGAACCTTTTAAACCATAATTCCAGAGTATGTAGCATACAAATTAGCCATATATCTTAAGATAATGGATCTTAATGTGTTTACATTTTAAATAAGCCACATTTTGTATCAAGATTGTTATGAATTTAACCTTAGTGTTACTGCTTTGCAATCCAGAGTTTGAAAGAACATATCTGGAAGTTTATTCTGACAGAGTGAGGACCAAAAGACTGTGGCCTTTGTTGTCAGGAAGCAAAGACTTCTCTTCAGGGAACAGCTGAATCTGTGAGTGACAGACTTGGCTGACTAGACAAGACCTAAGGTGGATGAAATTGTTTTGAGGCTATTTTTTTACTGAGTCAGTTAGCAGGAACGTTATATTACAGTAACTCCTAATATTCCATTTTCCTCATATCTATACCCACTGTAAACAAGGTCAGACTGGATTTTCTGAGCACAGACTTTAGGAATGCATTATTAGCACTTAACCTATATTAGCCAACCTTCTGGAAGAGGATAAAAAGCCACCAAAGGGATTCCTAGTATGTTATTTCTTTCGGATGTGCCCATTGCTGCATTTCCCCACATCTCTGTACATCTTCCTAGTTCAGAATCTCTCTTGTCAGGCAGTCTGCAATCCCTGACCTGTGGCCAAAGGACAACCTACCCGTGTAGTACAAGGATCGAGTCAGAAGAGAGGTCTATATTTTATTTGAAACAGCTAATTTGGACCTATCCAGATAATGAATTAATTTTCTCTGTTCACGCTGGCAGCAGTTTTCCTGGAACCTGTAAAGACCCTGTGACAACTGCTGTCATCTCACAGGTGCTCTGGATTTCCTCACTGGGCAGAATTTGGTACCCAAGAGTAAATGTTATATCCACTTGTGCTTTGCTTTTCTCCTTCTATTTACTTTGCTATTGCCTGTCTCTTAGCAGCCATGGCTGCAGCCTGTAATCATGCCTTATTTCAAGAGTGCTGGCCTTGGTTTCTGCAGTCACCCGCTGCAGCAGATCTCTTCGGTGAGCAGACATAGGCTTAAGGCTATATTAATTGGATGCAGTTATGAATTGTCCCTTCAGGTGCCAGCTGTGAACTGTTGTCCTCCAAAAGAGGGGAAAAGCTGCCGTAATAGGAAAGGACCCTTTTTTTCATTTGATTTAACTCAGCTCATTTACTCCTTATTTTTGCTGTTTTGTGTTTCTTTTAAGATAGGAAAAGGCTTTAATAAGCTTGAAATTTATAAAAATAGGCCTTCACCTGATACTGAAATTGCCCTTTAAAGCTCTCTCATTTCAATAATTATTTGACTGCTGACCCTTTGAGTGTTCTTAATATCCATTAAAAAACAGTAGTTGGCTGAAAGCAGGAAAAAGACTGCACATCATGGAAATACCATTCGCTTCTGATAATTATTAATGGAGATATATTATTTGTCAGTTTACTTTTTTTAAATTGCTTTATGCAATGTCATATTGCACCTCTTTAATGTAAAATACCAATTAGCAGCATTATGCAATGTTGCCTGTTAATATCCAGTCCTTTTGTCCAATTATGGTGCGATTTATTCAAATCCTGCCATATAAAGCTTGGCAAGGAAGCCTCTTTTGTAGTTGTTGCTGTTTTCTCCACTTTCTGATAATTACAATCGGTAATTCCACTTTTTTTTGCTATTATCACACATTTTAATCACAGCTTTCTAATGATAGTCCTGTGAAGTGTATGAAAAGGTTGAAGGGTAACTTTGGCCTTTGTTGTAGAAATGAAACTCTGTGCCTAGGGAATAGGAGTGAGAATAGCACGAGCACTGTCAGCAGTTTAGCTCTCTGCTTGGCCTTTAAAGTGCTGCTCTTTCTTGAACAGGAATCTCCAGCCTGGCTGCTGTTTTTCTAAGGTGAACTCTGTCCACCTGGGGACTTTGCAGCAGAACATAAGCAGAGGAACATACGCTGATTGCAAGAACTTCTTGAAAGTATTCACCAGTTTCAGCAGAATTGTGAAATGCTTTTCTACTCTTCAAGTGGAGCACTTTTTTCCTGTGAAAAAAGCTTTTTCACACCCTTTATTTTATTTCTTTGTAGAATTAGTTCAAAGCAACAGTTTTTAAAATATACAGTGAAGTCTTATTTCTTAAAACTTAGAGATCTCCTAAAAGTAAATGCCTTCTGCAAGTTAAATAGCTGCATTTTTGATATATTTGTTTTAATATCAGTGTACATCTGTTACATATACTAAGATAGCATTGGGGAGTCTATTGGAAGGGCTTCTGTCCAGTTTTCAGTGTGAATAAGCCAGAAGGTAGGCTCCCACTTTCAGTGTTTAGTCCTCTTAGTAAAAATTCATCTGTGAAGACACTTTCCATGCAGGAAAAAGTACATCCTGAAAGCCAAGAGTCTGGGAATATGCACAAGTAATGTTGGATCAGCCTCCAGACTATTCATTTAGTAAAAGTACTTTTAAAGATAAATACCTTTTGGATTGATGCTAACAGAACCGATCTTGGTGATCTGGTAAGACACTGTAATACAGAATCAGCTGTGTGTGATAGGAAGTAGATACATGGATGAGATAATTCCCTATTGAAATGCAGAGCCAAGATGAATTCACTAAAGAATATAAAGCCTGTTAGACTGCAGAAATAATTAAAGTAACAGCAAAGGATAATAATCTGTCACATTCATTCTTTGGTTAAGTCATCTTTCTTTACAAAAGACGAGAGATTACATAGAAATGTTTGCTTCAGGAAAAAAAAGACATTATCTGATTAGTAAAAGCTTACTATGTAACTTAATCCTTCAGAGAGAGCTTCTGGAGTGTCTTTTTATGGGAGCAGCCTTCTTGTTAAATGGATGTGCAACGTTTCCATGCCCACCTAAATATATTCAATTTCTAGACCAAACTGCTTTTCAAATCTGTTTTTCCTTCCAAAGTTGTAAGATATAGAATGGACACCAGTGCTTCTTTACACTAGAACAACTAATTTTAGCTAAAAGAAAAAAAGAAATCTCCACAGTGATGTTGTTAACATCTTTGAAGTTAAATGAAAATACATGACTGCTTTAAGTTTGGTATTGTGGACATTGCATACCACGAATTAGATAAATTTACAGAAATTCTATAAATCCATTGTCTGCCATATTATTCAAGAGAAATTAATATTCTAATGGATGTGTTTTATTACTAGAAAATACATGCTGTGTAAGTATATATGATATAACCAGTATAATGTTCACCAAAACATATATGATATTGTTGCACTGAGTACTTTTCCTCTTTAAAAGATTAAGTTGTTTGGAACTCAGGAATTGAAAAGTGAATCTTGAGGTAGCATTATTTTTTTTAATGTCTTTATTTCTGGTTAGAAAATATTTACTACTTGATCAAATTTTCTGTAGCTTGGTGTCTTGTCTATCTGCTGGCTGGGCACCTTCCAGAGCTGTAATACCAGGAGATGAGCAGTGGCGAAAATGGCTGCTTTAATTCAATATCTCATGATAAAATTCTGGGCTTCCCAATATCAATTCACATATGAAGGAAAAGGATGTGTTGTTTTTGAGTGAATTTATAAGTGATAGAGAATTAATGAGAACACAAATGCAGCTAGTTCTCTCCCCATTTCGTCAGCTAAAAGCAAGAATAGGGGAAAAAAGATAAAGCTGGAACCAGAGGAATTTCAGCTATTTTCTTTCAGCGCGTTTAGTGATGAAAGCAAATAGTTGTGTCGCTAGAAAGCTAAAGATGAGTATTTGCAGTCCCTAAGGGGACATACCAGGACACGGCCTGTAAGCCCTGCTATGGTCTGATGACAAGATGAAACTGTGGTTTATATTGCTCTGTAATAAAACTTTCTAATCATTCCCAACAGTTTTTAAACTACATGGCTTCTGCCCATTTTTTGTTCTGTTTACACTCCTAATTTTGCTTATAAAAATGCTATCGGACTGAATTGCCTCTCAACATATACCTGGTGCACTTAAGTCATCGCTCTGTGGCTCGCCTACCAGAGGTCATTCAGTTTTGGCAATGCAGGTGGTTTTAACCATAACTCTCACAGGCTAAAGGCAACCTCAACTGTTCAAAAATGAAGTGGACTGGAAGTAGCACTTACAGTACTTCCAATAGTGGAAGTACTGGAACAGCTTGCCAAGAGAGTTTGTGGAGTCTCCTTCTCGGGAGATCTTCCAAACCCACCTGGATGCCGCCCTGTGCCCTGTGCTCTGGGTGTCCCTGCTGGAGCAGGGATTTGGATTGGATGATCTCTAGAGTTCCCTTCCAACCTCAACCATCCTGTGACTCTGTCAAGTAGGAAGGTTGTCTCACACCCTTCTCCCAAAGCCATTTCATTAAAGCAGCAGAGACGTCTCAAGCTGAAGATGGAGGGATTTGCTCCACTGAGGCCCTGCAGTGAGCAGTGAGTGTCAGGAGGAGCCCTCTGATTTCCCTGGGTTTGGCAGCTGTAGTGTTTCTCAAGCAGTTCTGGGTCAGAAACATGCTAATTGCTTCATATGGAAAGAGAAAGTTTGTTAAAAGCTCCTTGGGTTCATCTTTTGGGGTTTGTTATGCGGAGTCTGCTCATACAGCACAGACACCTTTCCAATATACCTGTGTGGGTAGAGCTCTATCCAAAAGCTTTACAAGTAGATTTTCCTTATGTACTTGTGTGTTATGTACCAAATTTCTGGAAAAATAAGATCTCCCTCGATTTGCTATTTATCATAACAAGTTATAATTTTTGAAAGCTGCACAGGAAATTGTGTGAAAAAATAGTAACTGCTCAAGGTGTTGCATACGAGTCACATTAATTTAACTGGAGACAAACTGGCTTATAAACAGAAGGGGCCTCTTCACAGCAAGAGTAAAAGGTCTTTATTAGAACCCAAGACCTCTTTCCCTGGAGATTTATTTTAAATTAAAGCAGAAGGGAAGTGTGGCCCCTGACACCTGAATTGATTGGATCTTCTTTGAAAAAGGAAAGGGCACGGGGAGGGTCTGAGAGTTTAAACAAGTGCATTATAGCCTTATTCTGCCACTCGGAGGGGATGGCAACTGAGCCAGCTGGCAGCCTTTCCATAGCTTTCTCTTGTTTTTGTTGAAACTTTTCTCAAAAACATGTTCCTTTTTGAAAACTTTGATTTTGGAACAGCTCCTTTCTACTCATGAGACACTCCAGGAGGGTTACAAACCTGTGTGAGGGAAAACACCAGTATGGATCCTATTCTGTGCACTTCAGGAGAGAGTCTTGGACTTATCTTCCTCATCGCCAATGTGAGCCGTAAGCAACAAGCTGCTGGGATGGCTATTCCTCCTGCTGCTGCTGTCATGCTTTGTATAAGTAAGTCAGGATTTTTGCTTGGAAGGAAAAGGCTGTGAGGCCTTCTGGTTAGAGCATTTTCTGAGGGGTTGAATTCAAAGGAACTAAACTACAGCTTTCTCGTCTAGTCCCAAATACTGCCTCTTACTGTGGCCACACAATTACAGGCAAGTTGGGGTTGGAAGGGACCTCAGGAGATCATCTAGTTCAACCTCCCTGCTCAAGCAAGGTTACACAGAGCACGTTGCTCAAAGTCATTTCCAGTTGGTTTCGTGAGTACTTCCAAAGACGGAGACTCCACAAGCTCTCGGGACCACCTGTTCCACTGCCCTGAGTTAATTTACTATCAAAGGAGTGAAATCAGCATATTTTCTGAAGGTAAATAAGACAAACAGGATGGTGTTTACATTTTACCTCATTCCCGAAAGCTTTATGAAAGAGCAGAATAAGAACAGATCAGAGAAGGCTGAAGAAAAAGGGTTGAGAGAGTAAAGCAGTAAAGCAAGCTTATTCAGTAGATAAAAACTGCAAAACAAAGAGACAGGTTAATCCTGGTCCTGAATTAACAGGGCAGGAATTTCATGGTTGGCAAACCAGAAGAGATTACAGAAGAGATTGCTAGAATGAATTTGCTTTCAGGATTAAGCCTATTTGAAAGGAAAGTGATGGAGGGTGCATTCTTAGTCACTTATTATTATTTCTGTTCTTAGAAACTGCAAATAAACCCACATGATCAAATACTTGGGAAGCCAAAAGAGCTTTACTAAAGGCATAAAGCAAGAACTGAAAATGCAAGTTCTAAGAAGAGATAGGTGGCCTATTAAAGATATTTCTATAAACTGGCAATAATCCTATAACCTTTTACAAACAAATTTGATACCATGCTGGTATCCGTTTTTGAGCAGCCCAAAGGCTCAGAAATCTCAGTCTCAGATAAATTTTGTGCTTTCCCGACTCTAATCTACTCCCTCCTTCTAAATGCACATACATCCATTTGAGCTGCTTGTGTTTGCCTACCTCTGCCAAAGGGTTCCTTATTGCTTTTGACACTAAAACCCAGTTTGGGTTTTTGGTGTGCTTGTTTGCTTTAAAGCAGGAAAGTATTAACACTTGTATCTATTGAATCCAAAATGAAGTAAGAGTCCAAAAGCACCTAACGGAGTATTTCTTTGACTCTCAGTCTAACTCCTGATTTGATGATTTGCAGAACACTGTTAAGCAACCACTACTTTTCAGCATCCGTAGAAGCTATCTACGTAGATAATATGAATGTTACCTAAGTGCAAAAAGTGTTACACAGCTTTTATGCATCTGAGAAAGCTTCCACATGTAGTACTAGTAGTAATTATCATTGCTGATAGGCCAGATCAGAAATCTTAGTATAATCTTTACTATTGACCACACTGCGAGTTTTACCAGCATAAATAATAATAATGATTTGACCAATTAATACTTATTTTCACCTCCTCCCTTCCTCAAGGGAGAACCATACATTAACTCCTAGAATCTGTCTTCCTCCCTCAGGAGGAATTTAGTTATGTAATGAAATCACTGCTTTGTGGAGCAGTGGCTGTTTCTGCGGGAGGTTGCTGGGCCAGGAAGTCTCCTAATGACCATGTGTCCTCCAGAGACTTCCCCAGTGTCCCCTGACAACAGGCATTCCAGCAGCCAAGCGTCTATCTAATGAAAATCAGGAAAACACTGCTAATTGATTTAATGAAGTATGTGGATTTACTTGAGATAAGTATCTGCTTCTATAAATCTGGAGCTACTTGCAGAAAGCAAAATATCAAATCATGTCTTAGTTGTTTGTTTTCAGATACATTTTTAAGCAGGAGGATCCCTCACTTTTCTCATCTCGTTGAGATCCTGACTGCAGTGAATTACTACCGTGTTTTGTAAACTGCTTTATCCTCTGAAGGCAGATGGAGTTGCATAGTCATCTCTGTGATTTATGCAGTTTTTGATATTAGTAAATTAATGTTATCCTCCATAGATGGAGCATACAGTATCTCCGTGCAAATTCCTTATTTTAAAAGTCCAAGCTGTTCTTGTCATATCTGCAAAATATTGTTGAGAGTGTATTGCCCATTAGTTGTTACAGTCACGGCCTTCTCATGCACAGGCGTCCTAGGAATTTGGAAGCGTATGACCCAGGGAGGCCCCGGCCTGGTCTTGGATGAGATCATGGAAAACATTTATAAATTGGTTCTATGCATCTATTTGATTACAGCCTTCAGGATTTGCCAAAAATATTTTCTTCCACTATGTCTCATAGTCAACAACTTTCCACATGTCCGCAGGTTGGGACGGTCAAATCCAAGGTCCTCCTGCCCCATCCACAGAGCAGCCACGTTAGTCATGGTCATGAGGAAGGGGAAAGCAGCTGAGTCTGTAAAGGAATGATCACGTGCTCCTGCATTATCGTGCGGCTGGAGAAATGGCTTTACTCCACCTTCTCCTTTCTCGTGGCTGCCTCCATAGCTGCTATTTCTCAGAAAGAATTCCTATACTATAGCTATTTATTTTCACTTTTTCTACCAAGAGCTGCATTCCTGGTTTGGAAGCATTTTTAACACTGCTTCTGTAATGAAAACATTAGGTATATAATGAATAAAACATGTATAATGGATGTTGAAATAAAAATGTATAGTATTCTGTGCAGGATCGTAATAGAAGTGTTTAGACAAAGGACTGTGCTCTGAAATTTAAACAATGTTTATTTAGTGCAAAATGCAGTAGTCTCTCTCTTTCAGATTTTATCACATCATTGCAAAAAAAAAACCCGTCTCCTGACTTAATAATTTCACATAAAGTAGTAAATTCTAAAGCTTGCTTGCATTGGGATTTTAGCTCAGGTTTTCTCCCTTTGCATGTTGTTGGCTTTGCATTCGGCCTGATGAATGGTTTTAAGAAACCTCTTTTACCTTCTTGTCCTTGTTGTTATGTGTGGCATCATTATAGCAACAATCTGCAAAGCTGATCAGTGTTTAAAGGTATTTAAAATACTGGCTTTGTTTTTGAGGAGAGAGGCAAAGTCTGTACCAAATATGAAGCCAGAATTATTCATTTATCTTTTTATGGCAAAGAATATGAGGTTTGAACCTTATATCCTGAATGAATCGTTTGTTTCTATTTTATGGTGTGATTGATGCATTAAAATTGGTGCCAGTGCAGAAAAAGCCATGATTATTTTACTTCAATTTTAAATAAACATGAGTTAGGCTGAAAAGATGTGCTGTTCAAGTGGGGAATATAGGACTTGCCTTTTTGCCATCTACTCCATCGTTTTCTTTCTTACTCTGGCTGTGCTGTTGCTTCTGAAGAAGGTGAACGGACTGTTTTGCACTTGAAAATACTTCTGTTTAACTTAAGTAGCAGTTTATGCTCATAGCAATGGAGTGTCCTTGTTCTTTTACAAAAGCTTTATCTTCCCCAATTATGAGTATTCCTGGGGAATACATCCAGTGTCAGACATCTTAAATCTCATTTTGATTCTGGATGAAATTCCTTGTGTCCCTGAGAGAGTCCTCTGGCATTGCTGATGCCAGTTCCCCCTTGAGATGGAGTAGATGCAAGGAATGAATTTCACAGGTCAGTTGTGAGTATATCCTTATTGTGCCTTTTATCCGAAAAAGGGTTTTCCTTCCACCTTGCTTCATGGTGAGATTGCCTGAGGCGTCTCCATTGGTGGGAAGAAAAGCCTCTTATCTGAACACCTGGAAACCTGGGGACCGTCAAAGTGTGGTCAGTGAGACTAAGCAGGCATTTATTTAAGCATCCCTTTGCATGAAACAGCCAGTCCGTGGCAGTTCTGTGGCCTTCATTAAGAGACATTTTCAACCACTTGTTACTTTTTTTCCAGAATCAGGCTCAGAGACAAGTTGCATCGTGGCAGAAGATTTCCAGGATGTTGTTTTTGAGCCAGTGAAATGTACTTGCATTATTGGAGGGAACTGCTTTTCTTGGGAGATTATTTTCAAGACATCAATATTCAGTGGAGCCTGCTTACAGAGACAGGCTTTGGATTCCTTTTTGCCATTTTTTAGCACTTTTAGTTATCAAGGGGGATGAAATACTTTAGTGCTCGACCTGTGTGGTTCCCCAGGAAGGATCCCTGGAGATCTAGCTGTCCCTCTGCTCTGGATTTCTGGCTGGAAACTCTGTGCATCTGGGAAGCTCTAACCCTCTGGGACCTCTCTCTGCTGCTAATTCACAATGATTGACGTCAAGAGAGAGAATTAACTCTATCCCCTTCACTTCCTACCAGCACCACCTGAAATCACATGTTTTCTCACAATCTGTTCTAAAGCTACCAATGTGAAAATCATTTCCTCTTTGATTCCCTCAACAGGCTGAGAATGAAACCAGCCTTGTTTAAATAGGCTTAAAACAGGCATTAATTCCTTGCTTAATGCTGCCTTCCAGCCCATCTAGGCATGTAATTTAAGTACACAAGAGAGGACACAGTAGGTGTACGTGGCATAGGAGGACTGTTAGGACTCATACTTTTGCTCCATCCGGATCCATGCAAAATATAATGACTCTTTATGTTGTACTCAGTATAAAAAGTAAGCTCAATCAAGATAAATAATGACTGTAGCATTTCTGTCTGCCATAGGGACTTCAGTTACAAATATGTGCTTATGCATCTTTAACTTTCTGATTTTTCAGAAGAGATGCATTTTGGTACTATTTTAACAGCTTGCCTTGGAATGAGTATCATCCATCTCCTTCAGAACATTATTTAAGGTTTTCGTTACACAATCATTAAGTGAAACACCCTTGTTATGAGGATAAAAGCTGGCCACAATACAGATAGATGTAATAGAGTGCGGCCGACAGTCTGTAGGAGAGATATTCACAACCTGCTAATAATTCAGAGATCTAATCTTGCATTTTCTATTAAAATCAAACCTATTTGTTTTGCTTTGTTTTGTCTAAAAAAAGAGAGAAGGATTTAATTTTTTTACATTTTTTATGCAGTAAGAATTATTGTGTTGCTTTCTTCCAGCACAAAAAAAAAAAAAACCCAAGTAAATAATGTATGGTTATAAGGTACTGAACTGAGGCAATTACAGTACTGCCTCTCGTAAGCTTTTGTGATGTTCTTAATTTTATTTAATCTACACAAAATCCCTTCCCCATTTGTTTATACCTTCTTTGTAGATTCAGCATATGGATTTTATGGTCACTAGAGTATTAGCAATGTGTATGGCAAAATAAATATGTTCGTGTTGGGATTTATAAAATTTAACAGTTTACCAGCAAAAGATGGTGTGCTATCTGAAAGTCAGCACAATATTCTGTTCCTTTGTAGCCATTTTATCAAAACTACCTTTGATGTAAATCTAATTGATGGCCAATTCTGAAATTTTAATGTTTCCCAAAGAAGGCTCTGTATATAACAAGGTCACACTCTGCCCTAGATATGTTTGTGAAACTCCCACTGGAAACAGTGGGAGGTCAGCACATTGAATATGGGACTGAGACTGGCCCTTGATCTTTAAACTATTAATACTTAAAAAGAAGAAGAAGAAGAAAAGACACTGTTCCATATCCTGACTTTCAATTTTTGCTCCAACTAAAGCCTCGCCATAATGATTTGGCATGAGGAAAACGATAAAACGTTGCTAGCTGATGCTCCGTTGCTGCTGGGTGTTGGATTTAGGCGTTCAGCCTGTTTTCTGCTGGGGTGATGTTTAGTAGGAATAAACTGGAGATAATTTTACTTGTTTAGGTGGCTTGAGACCTATTTTAAATGCCATTATTCAGTCACTGAACAATATAAGACTCACTGAATGACTGATGCTGATAAATGTCTAAGTCATCTTTGGATACTGCTTATACTGCTATGTCATGCACGTAGCTTTTTAAATGCTAACCCTACTTCTGTAATCATTTTGGAGCTACTTCTTCATAAATAGTATTCAAGATAACAATTATTACTTCTGCCAAAATAACTCCAGGTTATTTACAGCAGGTTATTTACAAATAACATCTTACATGACTTTTCAGAGAAGAAATTATATATATAATATATATTTATATAATGCTATATATTTTGCCTATAATTTAAAAAAAAGTTAAGTGTTTTTTGGTTTTTATTAAAAGATTGAGCATACTCAATCTTGCATCCAGTCCAATCTTGCATTTTCTATTAAAAACAAACATTTTTTTTTTGTTTTGTCTAAAAAAAAGAGGACAATAATTCATTTTTTACAGTTTGTATGCAGTCAGAATTATTGCTTTGCTTTCTTCCTGCGCAAATAGGTAGATAATGTATGGCTAGATGGCACTGAATTAACTGAGGCAATTGCAGTTCCCTGGTAGCTGAGGACTTCTCGGTAAACTTGTAAGTTTCTCCAAACAAATCATGATTTTGCAATTTTTGGTGTAAAATAAGTACTGAGAAACTCAAAGCCAAGTTGGCCTCAAGGCCAAGCTTTTCTTGGTGATGGCCAGTGATACGACAAGAGATAAGGGGTACAAACTGAAACACAGGCAGTTCCATATCCATGTGAGGAAGAACTTCTTCCCTGTGAGAGTGACAGAGCCCTGGCACAGGCTGCCCAGGGAGGTTGTGGAGTCTCCTTCTTTGGAGGTCTTCAAAACCCACTTGGATTCAGCCCTGTGCCAGGTGCTCCAGGTGACCCTGCGTGTGCAGCGGGGTTGGACTGGATGATCTCTGGAGGTCTCTTCCAACCTCAACCATTCTGTGATTCTGTGAAGAATGTTGAATTATTATTAGTTTTAACCATTTTGCTTTGATCTTTGTGGATCCTGAGGAAAGTTGGATCTTTTCCCCAGCTTCCTACCCAACATACAGTGAAGGTATCAGGTTAGGAAGTTACAGTAACTGGAAGTTTTTGAAGCAAAATAGGTGTTGTGATTTTTTACTTTGCAGGCTTAAGTCAGAACACAGTATTGCATTTTTTTCTAGGACTAATGTTTAAAATCATCATTTCTTTGGGGAACCATAGACTTTATATGAACACAGCGGTACAGGGGTATACTTACAGGCACAGAGAGATGAAAGGATGAATTTGTGCCTGCAAGGCATTACATGTGCAAAAATGAAGAGCTGAAATAGAGTTAACAGCCTAGACTGCAAAAAATCCGACTATATGAATGTTTTTAATAAGCTTTACATGTGTTGACACCAGTCTTTTTTTATTATTTCATGGTTTACCTCTGCTCCTTGAAGAACAATATCATAACTTCACTGAGAGAATCACCATAAACGTAATCACATAGACCAGAATTTTACTAGTGTTTTTTCAAAGCTCTTTAAAGCCCACCACTATTTATCCTAGGTTTTCTGCCTGGCCAGACAAGCAGCTGCTGCCATTAACTTTAATGGCATAAGCCTTTTGTGAATGAAGTCCCTTTGAGCAACACATGGCAGTGCTTTTGTTTTTTTACCTGATGACTCATTTCACAAATTTGTAAATCAAAAGTCTACCTACACAAATAAGGTGGTGTAGGAGCTCCAGTTGAGCTCAGATTTAGAAAGCATCCACAGAAGCACACTAAAACAAGCCATCTGCCTTTCCCCCCTCCAGAAAAAAAAGCATTTAGTCCAAACTAAACTGTGGAAGATCTGATTGCATAGGAACAGGAATAAACATAGATTTCTAGAAAGGAACCAGACACAATCGCAGAGATACAAGGCTGAGAGATCAGGGAGCTTTTTCAAGACTGGTTGCACCACTCTGCCACTCCTGCACCGCCCATCTCCATCTACTTGGCCATCTCCAAATGGGAGTAGGGCTCTCCGTGCTTTATTAGCCATGTTGAGGAAAGTGTCTGAAGAGTCTTGAACAAAAAAAACTTCTGCTTATGTCCCAAAAATATAGCTTTATCCCTTAGAGTGCAAATGTAGTTATATTTAAAAATTTTTTTTTAAAAAAATCTCTTTAATCATATAGAAAACTTACTTTGTTTACAAAATTGAGAATGTTTTCTCTGGAAGCAAAGAAGTGATTAAATATTATAATAACTAATAAAAGTGATAATATAGCCTTAGGTTCCATCAGTGTTACTGTATTTATGAGGATTTCCCATGAAGGTTGTTTTTTTCTAATATAAATTATGTAATAGAAAGTACACATTTACTTCCTTCTATTTTTGAGATGGGAAAAAATAAATATTGACAAACAAACAATTCGTTACATCCCTCTGTGTCTGTAATAAACAATGGTGATAATGGTAGGAATAGATACTCCTGCTGAATTACATCCCCAGGCCACTTTCTGACATGATAGATACAAGCTCCCCCGAAGCCTGAGAGATGTTTCTGTAGTTAGCATACTTTTTTAAATGGGAAGGGACAGGCAGGAACAAATGTAATCACTGCCCTGCCTGACCGCTAAATCTGCTATCTGTTAGAAATCTGTTTTGTGATGATTAATCAATAACAAGGGACAGAAGTGCTGTGACATTTCATGGTTCCTGTGCTTCTGGTTTTGAATTATAACACAGTAGGAAAATTGAATACTTACAGTGGATGCAGCTTTTAGAATTGTATTATCATTAAATTCAAGGTATGGAGAGATCTGGGGCATTTAACTCAAAAGTGGGTGTATGTATACATTCTTCTGGTATTCAACTCAACACAACTGCAGATCTTATGCTTTTCCTTATTACAATTCTTTCTGATTGATAAGTTTTTTTTTTCCTTTCTCTGCAGTGGTACTTCTGACATAACGTAATCAGATTTTTCTTTCCTTACCAAATATGCCATTTGTAATAGTAATAGATACCATTAGTATCTAGTAATGAACCAAAGGAAAGAGAACCTTTCCATTACTTTTAGGCTTCCTAATTGCTGATTAGAGGAGGAAATGGCTTAATGTCCATTTCTAGACTGAAAAATGACTGTAAATAGCCTTTCAGAAGTCGGTGCGTACTATCACTCAGTGACTTCCATATCACATTTTTTCAGTTTACAAGTAAGAAATGTTTATTGCTAACTGCCAACACTAAGCACATGACCTACAATCCTGAAGTCAAGCTGGACTGTATCACCGAAAGCTATCACTTCTCATTATCTTTGAACCCTTGCTAATAAAGTCAGTGGGAGTTCATGATATAAGAGAGGGCAGAATTTGTAATTTAGAACTTAGATAAAATAAATAAATTCTCTTGATGATGTGTGTGCATCCTGATAGATTCCAGCTCCCTTTCCCATGGGTAGATGCTTAAAAAATGGTGAGGCCAACAGATGTGCGTGAATACATAAAAGGAATAATTCTACTGAGATACAATTTTGACGTAAAAGTCCTCTGTTTCTCAAGGATCCTTGTTGTGAAGGTGCAATTTTTCATCCATAGTCACTTCTCTGGGCCCAGTTGGTGTTTAGAAATGGAATGTGGTATCTCCTGTTTCAGGCAGATGTTGCAG
>JAUBOD010000810.1:2361932-2373354 GCA_032353885.1 Nothura maculosa
TTCTAGAGGTGATGAAAAGGTGGTGCTAGTTTTTTATTATTACTGTTCCATTTTATTCTTCCCAGTTTTACCATTCGTACAATCTCAGCATCATTTTGGACACCTCACCTATATGAGGTCTTTGTTCTATGAGAAAAATAAATGGACTAATCAAAACCAGAAAGCCAGTTTCTGCTTTTTTGTATATTGACTATCCATGAAGTCATTGAAATTATGTTAATGCTACACTAAACTTAGGTTGTCCCTAAGACTTTGATTCAGAAAATGCTAATCCTGTGCTATGTGCTTTTCTTACTCAAATACTACTCATATATGTACAGTAAGAAAATTCAGAAATCATATTTTTTCAAGACTGCCTGAACCCTATCATGAGATTTGTTGATACACAGGTAGTTTTATGTAATATAGGCAAGATGCCTATATTGCTGTCCCACTAAAGAGGAAACCAATTGCACATTTTGAAACTAAGTAACCTTTTTTTCTGGAAATTTGAACTGATTTTGAGTATGATACAGGTTGCTCTAGAGCAATCCAGATGTCAGAAGGGTCGCAAAATGATTTCTTTTCACCACTAAATCTGTGGAATATGGCAAGGACAACTTTTAAAAAGTATAATCATAGCAACTGTAGCAATAGATGTATTCAATCTTTCAGATCACTGATGGTTTGTTTTCCAAATTACAATAAATAATCCATGGCTTCGATGTTGAAATAAAGTGCAGGGCTGTACACGTTGAAGCACATCTCCAGCTCTTCCTTTGCTTTCTGCATCTTTAACCTTGGGTCTTAGACCCATACTAGAAGTCAGAGAGCTGTTACACAGGAAGACTCAAGCAAACCACTTTTTCCCTCAGTTTTGATGCTACATAAAAATATTCAGGCAGGAGAGTTTACTTAAAGGTATAAGAGAATACAAGTAAGAGATGCTAACAGCTTCTTGATAATACCTGATAGTAAATTGCTGTAAACAATGAGGAAGGAATATGAAAAACATTATAGATGATGGGGCTTTGTAGATATAAGGAGTATCACAGGAAAACTGATAGGGCTATCTAGGGGACAGCAAACATAAGAGGGAAAAGAGAAATGATTAAAATTGAAGTTCGGCAAAGCAGGAAGGAGATAGAGTTAAAGCAATATCACCAAAGGGATGTGGAAAAACAGTGCATAAAAGAAATCAGAACAGGGAAAAGAGGTTCACAAAACCCTTTTTTTTGGCCAGAACCATGGAAAATGGAAGCACAAGGATATATTTTGCTTAAGTGCAGTTTACGATCTTTTGCCAGCGTCAGTTGCTTTCAGTGATGGAGGACCAGGAGAGGGTGACGCTTGTGGCTTACATGGAGGCATCTAGAAGGCAGCACATTTTTCAAGCAGCAACATGGCACAAGCCCAGGATCGGTGTTGTAGGAAACATAAGGAGTTTAGATAGATAGGTAGATGCATTAACCACTGTCAGTATTGCTCCCACTTCCCCTTTTTTCAGAGGAAAAAAAATCAGACTATCAAGCATTGAGAAAAGCAGTGTCAGGGAAAAGAAAGCTCAGTTAGGTTAAAAGTAGTAGTAATAGTAGTAGGAGTGAGTAGGAGTGATACTCTGATTTCACCTCCCTTGCTTTCCAAACACACTCATCACACTAACTCACCCTTCCCTCGGGTATGTGGTTGCATTTGCCTTATCCAAGTGAGTGCTCCCAGGCTGAATCCATTTGTTTCGTTTGGATTTGCTCATTTCTCGTTGCACGGCTGCTGCCGGCGCCCGGGCGCTGCTCAGGGACACAGGGATGTGCACGGGATCATCCGGCAGCGCAACGGCTGCAGCCTGAGGCCACTTATCACCCAGGTTTTTCCTTTGCGAATCTCCAGATGCCTCGTTTAGCTTTTCTGCATTCTTGCTTCCCCGTTTTTAAACATACTCCAAATACCCACCAGGAGGGGTGTGCAAAGTAAATCATCTTTACAAAATATTCTGTGTACGTTCATGTACATGCTCGTTTGAAGATGGAAAATATTCATAAATGATCAGTGTTACTTGAGTACTAATGGAAGAAGCAAAAATACCCCATTTTAAACAGCAGTTGGCTGCCATATGGAGATGTATCTTTTTATGAAGATGTTTATGGTCTTTTTATGGAAATCTTGAAATGAGGTTTTCCTTGCAGCTGCGATGCGTGAGCAAATCAGTGCCAGTTGTGTGTTTCACTCTTTGGTTTAAATTAAAGGAAATGAACTCCTCTTTATTACGAGAAGGTTTAAGCTCAGCTTCCTTTCGTTAAAGAACTCTGCACTATTTCAGCCTGAAGATTGTTTTACTTCTCTGGCATTTTTGCTGATGGCTTCTGTCTTTAAAAGTGTTGGTTAAGTATCTTCCCTTTGCTTTTGGCAGCTTACAGCCTATTTCATTCTTGACTGCAGTGAACAATATGCAACCATTCCAGTTGTCTAGCTGATACCAACAAAGATGGAATAAATCATAGAAAGTAAGTAAGTTTATGAAATTTATGGAGCCTTCTGAATTATTTTAGTGAAATTATCTTCATAGAAAGTTAATGCAGTTGCAAGCATTGCAATTACAGATTGCTAAGAGGTCAAGAAAAACACTTAATAGTTGAAAAATGGCTGATTTTGGGCTAGTGCTGGAGTTCATGCAAACCACTCAGTGCTGGTTAATATTGGCTCAGAGTATTATACCCCAGAGGACCTCTTTCCAGTTAAAGGTTTCTCTTCCTATTGCAGAAGCCAATTTTCTTTCTCCTTAGCCTTATCTGCACTTTGGAAGCTTACAGACAATCCCTTATATATTATAACACCTATTTAATAGACTGCAGGGCTTTATTGCTTTCACATTGAAAACAGGAGTCAGAGAGTAGGTGCAGCCACCATAACTGGGTCTATAAAAGTCCCTGGGCAGTGTGCCCAACTTCCTGCCCCAAATCAGGGCTCAGAAGAGCTTACTGCACCTCTTTCATGCCTTGGTGGCTAATGGATATTTCACTTTTAGATTTAGCCAGTTTTTCTCTTCAGTCCTGCTGTTTGAGTTTAGTGCTCAGCACCGCAGCATTGAGCTCCAGCAGCTTGGCCAACTCCATGGCCAGCTCAGTGACCTCAATGCCTCAACTCAGCAGGTTGGAAAGCTGCTGGAGGCACGCGGGGCACACGGACATGGCAGGATTCGTCCCCTGGGGACAGCATGGCCCAAGTCTGGCCACCGCAGCTCCCACCATGGGAAAACCATCATGTTTGTCCCATTGCCATGCAGTGGGAACAGCATCTTTGCTCTGCCATGGCCTTTTGACCAACTTCCCTTCTCTTTCCTCTTTGTTATGCTCCATTCCCTATTTTTTGGTGTGGAGCTGACAGCAATTGAGACCTTGCATGTAACTTTCCTGAAGGGTCAGAGGGAAGTTTATGGTGCCAGGCCGGAAACAGAAAGGGAGGTATCGCTGCTGGGAAGACGGAGATTGAAGCTCATAGAAGAAGATGAAGCTTTTTTAGGCCTTCTGATAATGTTGTGTCTGCCTGTGGCTATGAATCACAGTTCTCTGTATATTAGTGGATTGAATCTCTAAGCTCTTACTAAAGACTTGGACCAGTGAAACATTATATAAATTTCCATAGCATAAACAAGGCTGGAGAATAGTGGAACCAGCTTCTGGGTTAAAAGGGACATTTTACCAAAACTTCTGCAGGGTGTGTTCTCCTCAGTTGTTTTAACTATATCCGTTCATGGATTGCCTGTGTGCCTTCACTGACACCTCAGCACTCCTGGAATAAGTTTCAGACCCTCTCAACACTAGTGTCAATGATGCATCCATCATTGCTCTAGGATAAAGCCACATTTATGAAGTAGTCCTTCAATCATCTCTCTCCTGTGAGCAAAAGTTTGGTGAGGGCAACATCAGAGGATGAGAACAGCAATGGAAAATCCCTCTTAGAAATGCATAGACTACTTGTTGTAGGAAAAAAAATATGTTTCATTCTATTATATGAGCTTCTGAATGGAGGTGAATGTCAGGTACAGAGCAAATGACACATGGTGGCAGTTGCTGCAGAGGTCTGCTTGTTAGGATAGACATTTATTTCCTCTGCCTCTGGTGGTCTACAAGACAGAATAGCTCCATGCCTATCCCAAATGCAAAGTGAGAAGAGAGGTAACATAGGCATATACATTGGTGAATGTTCCCAGGACGTGGCTGTAAACTTTCAAAGTCATTTCACTAGAGCTGGCAGTGAATTGTTCAGTTTGGTATGAGCGATTCCACTGATGTGTTTCTAAAACTAACACTAGCAGTTCTGTCACTGGGAGGCAATGCAATAAGAGGAGTAACTGTGAGTCTTGGAGGAAGGTTGGGATGGTGACATTGGCAGCAAAAATGTTGATGAATCTGTACTGGAACAGAAGGCACCGGAGGGAAACTTGGATCAAACACGAATGTGGGCTTGCACTGGCCCTCAGATGTACATAGCAAGGAACACCTGGGCCCAAAACACTCGTGTCCTGCTCTTCAAGTGTAGGTTGTATCCTGCACATGCAAGAGAAATCCTTCAGAAGGAAAGGTCTTGTATCTCTCAGCACTGTTGGAAAAACTCCCTGCCACCAGTAGGTGCTGTAAAGTAAAACACTGGCTTTAAATAGGCTTGGCTTAATATGACATGGAAACTCTCTCCTTGCTAGTTTCCCTTGAGTGTATGTGATGTTAGAGAAGTAACTAACTAATGCAAATCCTAACTAATATTATTTGTGTTGTAGCAAAGCTTAGATTCTCCATAAGATGATGACGATAGAGATGTATTTTGTCTATCCTTAGCCCTTATTTGATTTTCTGGGCATTCTCCAGTGTGACAAATACAAGCAGCTGAGCTTGTGTGCAGCTGACCTGCTCCATCCTGGCAACATTATGACACATCCTACAGAAATCTTGATGTCTTCAATATAGGGAGTAAGTGTTGATCACTAATTTAATTACATTTTCACTTTCATTAAAAGTGATCCAATAATAAGCAATAAAGGTAATCCTGCCATGAGTCTTCCTGAAACCCCACAGTAGGCTAAAATGCAGTAGAGCTAAACACCTCATAGAAAAGTTCCTCAAAACTTTTCACCTAGAGTCAATTTAAGCTTTACAAAATATGTGTTTTGTCTGCCTGCTCCCTTTCTTCCTGATTTCTTGTTTTAAGTCTCTTGATAAGCTTTCATGAAGTAAAGCTTCATCCCTAAAGCTCATTTGATGATTTTAGTTTCTGTTTTCCCGGTTCAGCTCCTGGAATCATAGCTTTTTCTGATTTGATACCTAAGAGATGTTGATTTAATTCAAAAAGCGAAAGAAACGAATAGCTGAAACAGGTCATGGAAACACTGATCCTCTGCCTCCAGCTATGAAGAATTTGTAGGAAAAAAGGAACAAGATAGGCGACTGCAACAAACATCTACGACGATTATTCTATATCCATGTGCATTCCACACCAGTTTTTCGTTCTAAAAAAAAGGTTTTTCTTTTTTTTTATTAGCTCAGAATTCTTTCCTAGTTTCTGTAAAAGAAGATTAGGTCCTGTTTTCTTCTGCATACAATACAGTTCCCTTTTGCTGAAACATAAAGCTGGCTTTAAAAGATTAGCTTATTTTGTTACAAAGAAAATTATCAGGTTTTGAAAGTCCAGACCATGGTAAAGAGTAGCATGTGATTTAAGTGTGTATAAAAAACACAAGTCAATATGTATACAGGCAAAATTTCATCCTTCCTTTTTTAGTTGTTTTTTTAGAGGAGATATTTTGAATGCAAATGTGTAAGGCATATAGATCTCATTGACTGTTTACATTGACTAGTTTATTTAAAATTATCTTGTCCTAATGATTAAATGATACATAAAACATGGCTATTAGTCAGAATACTATGATGAGTTTGTTGGCTCATTTTCTGAATGCATCTCTGCTATGTTACTAGTGTTATTTGAGTTTATGTGCAGCATAATGGAGATGGATGGTAGGGCTGATGTCGGATAAACTCTCTTGCTTGCTTAAACTAGATGCCAGAAGCTTCTTTATCATTTTTAAAAATTATTTGAGTGAATGAATAAATATTTTTCTTTCAAGGTATTTAGCTTGTTAATACGAAGATCATGCCACACTGTCCAAAGGAATTTGAAACCAAAAGGAAGCCCAGAATCTCCTGAGCCCTGGGGCTTGGCCATGTGAAAGCAAATTTTGTAGCTGCCTCAGTGTGTTGCAAACTTTTACTAGCTATACTGAGAAAATGCTAAATATGTGTAAAATATCAAGCATTCTTCGTGTTGTAATGTGTCAGAAATCTCTGGCCAAAATCCCACTGAGAGTCTCATGATCTTTGCTGTGACAAATGAGTTTTACAAGTTCCTAGGGAATTTGTTCTTATTCACCTCTTGCTTTTGCAAAATTGTGCGTATTACATTTACCCTTAGAAACGTGTGAGCCTCTCTCTTCCCATTCATTTGGGTTTTTATACATTTTTATACAATATGGGGTTATAGGAACTCACTCTGATTTTGCACATTTTGAATGTTGAACTCAGTATTTTCATCTTGTTTAGCAAATTCAATGTAAGGGAAAGCAAAGGGAAAGAGAAAAAATCTGACAATTAAGTTAGTGGCAGAGAGTTGAAGGGACGTGAGGCCTGTGTTTGAAGTCCTGATGCACATGCTTGAGATCTCGTATTTCTGCCTAGGGTTTCAGAGGCATGGCACACCTTCTCCAGAGCTGTGCATCTATCCTGCCCGCATCCAGCAAGTCATATATATTTGGCACCTGTCACCCTTCCTGAATCCAACACTGAATACACATCAATCCACCGGTTGTGTCCAGAAGCATCAAGCCTGCTGTAACGGGGCGATGCAGCTATTTCCACACAGAAATCACAGTTATGGCTGAAAAAACATAGTACTGGTTTGTGGGCATAGATATGGCATTATATCACGGAAAATATGTTAAGCTTATTTTGCTTCAAGTGCAAAATTTTAAAGGCACATCCAACTGACTAAACTCATGTAAAATTCATTTTGGGATAAGTTCTATCTCACTCTTCCCTACATTGAGAAATAGGTGATTTCATCTGTCTTTCTGCTGCAGCAATATTGTGGTAAACTAGTCAGCTTTGACTCAGACATCAGCAGAGCAGCAGGAGGAAGGACAAGCTGCTCCCCCGTCCTTCTCTCCAGACACTCTGCCCTTCTTTTCTAGGCCAATTTGTGCTCTTCTGCCTTCAAAAGATAAATGGACCACACTCACTTTCGTAGACCTGAGCCTGTTTATTTTTCTCTCTTTATTTCTGAGGAAGTACTGGTTAAAATGTCCATGAAGTGGAGTGATATAAAAAGTCTGATCTCATAATATTTACATTAGGTAACATTGTAGCAATAACACTAACTGGTGTTAAAAGAGAAATGGAAGCTTTTTAGTCAGTTGGAGTAGGAAAAGTTTTATGACAGATGAAGGAAAAATTGTGCAATAATATCCAAGCAACCTGGAAATGTCAGTGTCTTTAATAAATCAGGAGCAGTTAAGCTTTGCATTTTAATAAAACTTTGTTTTCTATATTTGCATGTCTAGGAAAATACACCAAAAAAAAGATGCCTAAAGAAGAGTGATGCTTCAGACAGGATTTGATATCAATAATATAATGCAGTTCATTTCTGTAATGAAAATACCCATTGGCATAAAAGCCTGTGGTGCCAAACGGCAGTTAAAATTAGACCTTGCAGATCTTGTTTCAAGTGTAACTGACTTGACCTGATGTGTGCTCTTGCATTATAATACACGTGTGACTGTTTTCTGGAAGCATTGGGAATGCTCTACCCAATTGCTGTGGGAACAGCAACCCTTAAAGAACGAGCCAAAAAGTCAGGTTTGGGGTGCAGAACCTCACAAAAAAAATGGAGAGGTTTATTTCTAAATTTAGCAACTACACAAGTGTTTGAATGCTGCAGGTGAACAACAAAGTGTTCATCTGTTTCTAAAGAGTTTGTTTTCAAGCTGTTGTATGGTACTCCAGTAAAATCCAGGATTTATATGGACAGGATGATGACATTTGGAGGATGATGACATTTGGAAGATAGAAAAGGATGATGGCATTTGGAGCATAGGAAAACATTGTAAATGACTGTTGAATTATCAGTTTCATCTGGACTATTGAGTCAATGATCTTACCTTTCTTTCTTTTTTCTTCTGCATTTATTGAGTAATCTTGAGCTTATTGAAGGCATTGGGAAGCTGTCTTTCCTTGTGCATATTAGAAGATGGAACTGAAGCAGCTGCTCTGTCTACAAACAGTTATTCTAAACCTTTCCAGCAATGTTTTCTATGGATTGTTTCTCCAAAGGCAGAATCAAAGTGCATGTGCTCCTAGGGAAAATACATTATGGAAGTAATGAGAGATGAATAGTGCTTTCCCAAAGGTGTGTGCTGATGTCCGTGGAGCTGCACCATGCCTATCCCCACAGCCGCACAAGGCTTCATCCCTCCTGAGAGAGGCCTTGCTATTTACACAGAGGGCCATCAACATCAACACAAGAACTCCATTCACAGGGATAACTTTGTGTTAAGCCCGCATGACAGGGAGCAGTTCTTTTATTTTACCCAGTAACACAAAGGGATTTACACAGACAGACATAAAGAGCTCCTTTCAGACAGGTTCGGAGATTGGCCTGACTGATTTATAATTCAGTTACTCTAAAGATGAAATTATTCTTCCTTTTTCAGATTGCAAATTGAAGTATGCAGTTTGTGATGGTGTAATAGCTCAGATGAAAGCTAAATAAAGATTACAGCGTTGAGGTACGTATCTTTGCAAGCAGCAGGCAAGCAAAGTCAGTGCCCACACACTTCTGTGCTAACCAACCCAGCTGCCACTGCTTACTGCTACAGCTGCAGTAGTCAAATAGCTTTGACCTACTGTCTTTCTGCATGGGTGCAATCTCTCTGAGCTTCTGGACTGAAGCTTTCCCTTCTTGAAAGCTATTCAAAGGTGAATCTGTAAAGATTTTTTGTTTGTTTCTTCAGTATGGTCGGTGTTTTTCTGCAAGTAAGGAGGGGAGAGACATTTGTGTGAAGATTTGAAGAGAGTTTTTCTATTTGGTCAGAAAAGTTTGATCGCGATCCTTTTGATAAGGGTATTGCAGAAAGCAAATATAGCCCTCTGATTTTTGTTCCATAATTTTCATAAGTCACAAAAGTGATGCTATTTTCAGACCTAGGGATAAATTTTCTACAGGAAACTAGTTCTTAGGGTCCTCAATCTTCTGCAAATACTAATTTGACTTTTAACAGTATGCTTAGCTGTGTCACCTTGATGAGAAAAATTCTAGCACTGTGTTACTTGATTTTGCAGTAAAATGTTTGTAGCCCATCAGAATTCTGCACAATTTCCTCTTTCAGTGTTTGTTGGACGTATTTCAATTTCAGTGGAATAATTTCATTTATCTAAAATGCTAGAAAATTTGATCAAAATTAATCAAGATGAAAGCTGTTCATCTGTCCGGACTGGAGTTTGTTGAAAATAACTAATGGAAAGAAAGCTTTTTACAGTTTTTAAAAAGTGATTTCACATGTACAGTATGTGCTTTGTAGAAAAACCTTTAATAGTGCAATACAATGACAACATGGTGAATCATAGGCACAGAGTTAATGGGGGCAAAGATGCCCTGAACACTGTAATAATGGTCTGGGCTGGTCTTAAGGGCCATTTTTACTCGTAAATTAGTCCTTTTGTGTATATATGCTACCTCTTTTGGTACACATAATACTTAATATCTTTTGCTCCTGCTCTTCAGAGTCATCAAAGTGAAAAGATAATGGAGTGAATTTTATTTTATTGTGTGCATGACCAAAATGTGTGCTTGCGTTATGACAGCTACTTAGAAAATAAGGTCAAAGGGAACATAATTTGGTGGGTAAATTATTCCCCTGGAGTTAACATACAAGGTGAAGGGAACCTCTCTTAACTTGCTAGGGTCAGTATGTACTATCTGAACTGCCCTTTAGAAATAACTTACCACACTGAACCCAGACACAGAGAAAAAAATGCAGTTTTATTTTGCGTATATTTTACCCCAAAGTCAAAAGGTAATTGCAAAGCGAGGCAGTTAAGTGCGATCTAAAAGGAAGATGGGACTCAAAAATACCTTACTTTTAGCAGTAGATACATTAATGTCTGCAGGCACATTAAATACTTCATCAGATGACTAAAAATAGATATCTTGTGACATTTGAAATATCCTAGAGTATCTTAAACATCTGTGTGACATTGGACGATATGACTCATGACCTCTGGGAGACTTACAGCCTTCTGGTGTAGTAGCTGGAGGCTGAGCATAGTTGATGCTATCTCACATGACACTAGCACAGAATCTTATCCAGGTGTCTAAGATCCCAGGACGGTTAACAGACCTAGTTAACATAGTCAATTAGTATGAAGACACCCAAAAGACTACTTCTGGGTTTGAAGTTGCCTAAACAAAAGCATCTAGTGCCATCTGAGATGCTCTAGGGTATCCGATACATTAACATGGCCCTGGAAGGGGGTCCTTCAGTGTTAAGATCAGCTCTGCATAATTTCAATCTCTTGCCTAACAAATTTTCATACATTTGTAGTGGCTGAGGTTTGTACATCATGGTATTAGTGTACTTTTATTACTATAGAGTGATGATACCTGGACCATGCCTGCTTCCATCTTCTGATCTTAATCACACTATTTGAGGTCTTGATGATTTATTTTAAAATTCAGGGTCTGAATTGGCTCTCACCGACATGCACAGAAAAGTCCTAAATTGAAGTCTAACTAGATAGGACAAATTATGATGTAAGATATATCTTTTGCTGAGTAATCATTTTTGAACCATCTGTCAAAAAAAACTTAAGCTTAAGAAAATGGCCAGAAGGAACATTTCTAAACTATTCCAAATGCAAAAGGTCATGCTTAATGATTATTGACAGACATATAAATTAAAATACAGAAATTCCACATATGAGGGAATAGTTAAGACAACAGTCAGTAGAGAGGCTTCTTTACTGTACTTCCACGTGTGCACAGAGTTTGAAAAAAAAGTAGAAGGAATTAGGCAGATGAATAGAACAATCAATCAATAGAAATTAAGTAGAAAAGCACTATCACTGGTGCTGTAAGTCCCCGAACTGCAAGGTTATCGTATTCTGCATCTTTTCTTAATCCATTGTGTAGGCAGCTATTACTAAGAGCTTTCAGATGCAAAGGTCAGATGGACTTTGGCTGTGGCACACTATTGCTCTTATGCCAGCCCAATTCATATCCTGATTTCTAATTTTAATATTTAAAATCTGTCAAATGAATCTCATCCTAAAAGTACCTGTTCTTCTTTAGAGGATCCTAGGTGTGTTAGGTTAGCTGTATTCTTCAGGTAACCTATGTGCTTATGTGG
>JAUBOD010000810.1:2379120-2408774 GCA_032353885.1 Nothura maculosa
CAAAGAAGGAGACTCCACAACCTCTCTGGGCAGCCTGTTCCAGTGCTCTGTCATCCTCACTGTCAAGAAATGTTTCCTTTAGTTCCTGTGGAACTTCCGATGCCTCAGTTTGAAGCCATCTCCTCTAGTCCTATCACTGCTCCACTATATACCCAGAGCTTTGCACGTGGAGATGTGCAACAGCTCTTGAGTTCACATCTCAGTGAAATGTCAATGCTTTTTTATAGCAATTTGTAAAATGGAAGGCAGTATATTGGTATCTTTTTCAAAAACAGATTTCCTTAGGTCTGCGAAGATTTTTGTTGTGGGTGTCATGATGACAATAAACCTGATAATTATACTGTAACATGTTCTTACAGAACTTTATTTTTGATATCGTGCCGTATCAAACTTTGATGCCTCCCAATTCTGTGTCAGTTCTCTTCTTCTGCCTGCAAGATCTCTGATGAAGTCAGGAGCAGCTTTTGCAAGACATATGTGAGCTAGCTTATATGCAGTCAGCTTGGATAATGAGAGAATATATAATTGTGCTGGGCTGGAGCTCAAGTATGAACTGCTCAGACTGTCTGGAAAGCAGGGTAAGTTATTGGACAGTTAGCCTGAACTAACCTCTAGGCTGCTTTGGCTGCATTTTGTCAGAACTCAGGCTAGCTAGTTTAAAGCTAACCTTGGCATGCCAACATACATTACAGCCTTCACACCTTTAAAACCCAGTGAAGGGACATCCTTGCTATGACTTACTTCACCAAATGCAATGCACTTCTCAAATACCAGATTTGTGGCAAAAATGTGGTGAAAAAATGACCTTTCCAGAAAATCTTCACCTGATAAATTACTGAAAGCAAAGCCCTTATGTATTTCAATAGGGAGAGGATGTCAGACTAAAAATGTGTGTCTTGTGTTTCTGTGTGTCTTAGAGAGTGCACTGAAACTAAGCAAAACTTCATGTGATTCCTCTCGATAACCACAACAGCTCTCAGGACTGGATTTCCTTATGCTAAGCCCCTTTCCTCCCTAAAGCCATTGGACTGAAGAAACATTTCTGTGCCCTCATGCTTGATAAGGAAATGTTTGCCTAAAACTTCGGCCATTTCCTATACCACTTCAAAGATGAAAGAGAAGAAAGAAAAATAGCATGTTTCTGGCTGACAAATTAAGTCATATTGATCAGGGTTTTTTCACACTTAAATGTTCAAGAACTCGTTATGAACTGTGTGTATACGCTGTATGTCCCAGTTACTGAAAACAGGGAAATCACTTCAAAGTGAACACATGCAGTTGCTGATTAGTTGCAATACTAGAATTGATGCCTTGTTTATCCAAATGTTATAAATTCTCTGGTTTTCAGTTTTCCTTTTGCAGTAGCTGTTGCCTCTGCTACACAAATGTGGTTACCAAAATGTGGTAACTATATAAATGAGGGACAGAGCTTTTGGTAATACTGATGCAAAATATGCAAACAACTTCAACTAAACATAGCTTTACTATGGTTTTGTTATATAAATGTCAACTTGAAATTAAATGTTATGGAAACATTTCTTTTATCTTTATGGACTCTACCAGCTGCACAGTTACAGTATTCTCAAGTACAGTTTACATTTATGATGTTGTTTAAAGCTATCACATACATTCAACATGCACAGAAGAATTTTTTAAAAGCAAACTGTTTGCATTTGTACAGTAATTACCTATGGTCCAGTTTCCGTCTTCTCATATGCAAGAGAGTTTTGTGCTAACCTCAGAGTCACTGCAGCTGGTGGGAGCAGTCTGAATTTTCCAGGGTCTCAGGAGCTGAAGATTTTTTACATATTGCTCTGTGTTGAACAGACACCATTTTGTGCACCATGGATGAATTTCTACATAGGATATTACAATATACTGTGTGCAATATATAATCCAACTGAGTAGTTTTTCCTTTTTTTTATTCTTGGATATTTGACAGTGCACTTGCAAAGGTTGCATTTTATCCCTTATTTTTCTCCACAGATTTGGTTTGAGGCTTACCTAGTAGCTGAAATAAGGAGGAAAGCAGGAATTTTAAGATGTTTGTATTGCCCCACTAAAATCTTCCTACTATACAGGTTGCTAATTTGTTTTGAAACAGTAGTGCGCCTTTATGTTCTAATATAAACTCTACCATCTCCGGAGGTGTGAAGTATAAATATTAAGTACTTTATAGTGAAAGCATCGGACCAGCTCAGCCACGCAGTGTAAGCTGTCTCCATCAACAAGAGCTGTTGTGAAGCTCACACAGCAGACAGCCAGGGAGGCCTGTGGGCACCTCACCCACGTGTGTGTCATGAGGAAGAGGCTGCAGCCTTCAGCGGCGCTGCCCGGCCAAGTTCAGCAGTCAGCGGAAGAGAATTTGGAAATCTGAGCTCATTCTCTCTGTATCTTTCTTTGTTCCTTCAAAAGAGATAATTCTGCCTCTGCCTGCAGTAAGGATTTATAAAATCAAGACTGGAAGATAGACAGAAGCGGTGATGGACTGCTGCTTAAAATACAAAATGGGTAGCACTGGTGTCTGTCTTAAGTAGTCATCTCACAGAATCACAGGATGGTTGATGTTGGAAGGGACCTCTAGAGCTCATCTAGTCCAACCCCCTGCTCCAGCAGAGACACCCAGAGCACGGGACACAGGGTGGCATCCAGGCGGGTTTGGAAGATCTGGCTGTGACCCTGGATGCAACCCTGGATGCAGTCTCAGACCAGTGAAAATACACATTTTCATACAGTAAGCAAACTTCGCAAAACAAGTTATGTATATGATAACAGCCTGCACGGCCTCCAAAATTGTAATTAGGCAATTCTAACAGCAGAAAAGTCTAAGCAAGTCATCACCTTCAAGTTTGAGGACCCAATGAGCCCCATATGGCAGAGAATAGGTGCCTGCCATGCCCTTATGGTCTTCCCTTGCTGCTGCTGTAAAGGCTGCATAGACTTTGGTCTGGTCAAGTATGACTGTTCTCTCATCGAATGTTAAAGCCCTTTTTGTCCCGTAGGGAAATAGGCTTCCATAATTCTCAAGACAAAGTTTGCACCTTTTTGAAAATCTAAAAGAAAAAAAAAAGATTGTTTAAAAAACTTTGAGGTGTTTCATTTAACTGTTCACTAACTGTTAATATGCATACTGATGCATATTCAGTCAAAGATTTCCTGAAGCAACAGGTGATGGGCTGTAATATGACAGCAAAACTGAAAACATAAGAACAAATTAAAATTGTCATTTTCCCTCAAGGCTTTTCTCTCCAAAGAAATTCTCATGTTATTTTTTCCTGCTATTGTGAACCTGAATCTTTTAGAAGAAACATTAATAATACTGTCACTTCCTTATTAGACAATTAGAAGCAAAACTCAAGCATCAGAGTTTCAGCTGGCAGCAACTGAGAGGGTTTGGAGTTTTCTGATTCTGTCTATGAAGGAAAATTGCCCAGATATTTTTGGTGTCCTCCCCACTCCTTCCTCTGAAGAAAAGGATTGCGACAATAGCTTAGGGACTAGATCTGTGCAAGGCAGATCTCTGAAACAGCACCCCCAAAAAAGTTTTCTTAGATGCCTGACTTCTATTTCTTGTTGCATACTGAGGATCAAATGGATCAATGTGAGGGTCAGGGAAAAAAAAGGCTTCCTGCAGATCAAATTACCAAGCGCATGGAAGGTATTTCTGCCTTTGGTGGCAGCTGGGGCTTGGTCTGCCCATTGCAGTTGCCTGGTCAGATGCCTGCAGCTGCAGCCCTTGCTCTTGCAGGTCACCAAGGCACAGGACAGCCTAGGCTCCCAAAGGACCACGGTGGCTGCACCCTTCAGCAGCCAGGCTAAAACTTGCTTCCCTTTGTAAGATCTCAGAAATGCATGAATATTCATTTTTAACACTTAAGTCTTTCTCCTTCTCTAAGGACTCACATGAGCACTGTAGTTCCTGCTGGATATGTGTGCATTAGAGCATCCTGGCCATTCCTGTGTCATGAAATACTTTATAGGCAGCATTGTACTTGACTATATGTGCTTCTCAAAATAGTTACCCTTCTATACTGGAAAATACCAGCTAATATTTGGAGAATGTATTAATGCTGGGCAGGAGATATATAATCAAGTTGCTGTTAACATACATCCTGTTCTTATCTCAGTGACCTGGAATTGGTGGGATTTTTTTTCATTTTATGTAACTTAAAATAAAATTCACCAACAAATTAATAGGAATAGGAACAAATATTCACATCAATCTAAATCAACCATGTCTATTATCGTAATAAAAACAAGATTTCACTTTGCTTTTGATGCATTGCAGAAAGAATATGGGCAAAATAAAAGCAAAGAATAACAGTACAGATAATAAGTGTACTATAGAGAACAGTGAGATTATTTTATGTTGACAGGCCTTGGCATCTGACCTCAGTGCTTCAGCATTAGGATTACAGATCTTCAACCACTAGATATAAAACTCATCTAGATCATTAGGGTGTTGATAGCTACAAGAGATTAGCACTAGAACTAGCACTAGAAAGGACCAAGCAGCGAACTTGGTCCCAATCCCAGACCATCAAGTCCAGTCGGTTTTAATCTACTAATTTTTGTGGCACAATCTGATGACTTTAGAAAATTTGGAAGTAGGTTGTGTGTTCAGGAGTAAATTAAATGTGATACTCTGTGTCTCCTATGTGGAAATTTGTGATATTAGGAAAAATAATTCTAACCATGACGTCAGTTGGGCACTTTAGTAGGTTGCTGAGAGAGGCTGTGGAATCTCCATCCTTGCAGATATCCACCACTCAACTGGATGGTCCTAAGCGAGCTGATGTAATTGAACCTCTTTCAGCAGGTATTGAACTTTGCAACTTCCAGAGGCCCCTCCCATCCTACATGATTTTTTATGAATTTCTTTTGGAAAAAGGGTCAGTGTAATTCTAGTTTTGCTGGAAATTAACCTGATGGTTTTAGCAGATAACTTCTTAGTTATTTGTTTTGTTGATTGACTGAGCTTGATGATGTTTTGAGTGTGCTGAAAAGCCATTTATTTCATGTAGCTTGATAGGGAGGCTTAGCTAAATGATCTGGGTAAGCTGAAGGGTTTTCTGTTGCTGTGATATCTTGGGTAATTGGGATGCCTTTTCATCTGTGTACTCTTGCATTGCTGGATGGTTAATGTATTTTTTCAGTTGAGTCAAGATGCTTAGATCTGTTCAGCATTTATTCTACATAAATGAATGTGCACAACAGGTAGTGAAATACATGAAGAGAGAAAGGGTCAGGTAGCTGATCTTGTTCCTTATAGATAAATATACTACATTTTTTATTCACAGTGGGCCCACTTTTTCACTTGCCAAGTTTCCTGAGCAATTAGGAGACAGACAGACACACATCTCTGCTGGAAGGAGAAAAACACCTTGCTCCCTGCAAGGAGGTGCAGTCAGCCGGTGTATCCCCAATAACGTGATGCCTGACTGTGGGTCCAACAGACAGCTCCAATCACTACTAGCCAAGGAAACAGCCATAATGCCTAGGAACAACTCCTTCTATCACAGATTTATGCCAGTGTGTGCCAGCTTGTTAGAGTTGAGCATTTTAGACATAGGCAGATCAAGAATTTTCAAAAGTACTTCCCGCAGTGTCTATTTTTTACTGATTTCTAATGTGAGTCTAGGAGCTCTGAATAGCTGATCTGGCCATGTGTCTGTCTACACCGTTGTTAACATGAGGAAACAACAATACTGTGTCTCATGAGGGAATGGTCTGGCTTAAACACATTGGAAACTGCAAGATGCTGGTGATAGGAATCATAGTGGTACAGCAGAGAGATGGATGAGCCTTCTCCAGAGGGGGCACATGCCCCTTCCAAAGGTGGCTGCATGTTCTGCACTCTATGACAGGTCCTTTCACAGACCCTTTTCTACAGTGTCCTGTACTTCATAGTCAATGAAGGGATGTTCTCCAACCTTGAACCGCACAACCAGTGCTTGAAAGGACATACATTCAGTCGTCTCCTATTAGATTATGCTTGTGAGTGCTGGCAGAATCAGCCTCTGTGAAAGGCAGAAAACTGATAGGCTAAAGTAAAATCCATGTAGTGTTATTTCTGTGTCTCTAAGATGTCTTTAAACTGTAAGCTTGTTTCACTAATGTTTGAGCATGGTGATTTTGGCAGGGAGTGCAAGCCACTGCTTGTAAAATGCTGGAAAGTTAGAGCACCTTCATGTGATGTTTCAAATAAGACAAGTAGCACCTTCAATGTTTTCAAGAAGTCCAAAGGGCAAATTTTTCCCCATACGGAAAATAAGTGATCACTCTATATTCAGCATTGTGTATAAGCTGAATAGTTGTTTCAGAGCCTATACTTGCTACACAACTCAGCATTTAATACAAGAGCTCAGTACTGAAGCAGAAGTATTACTGTTGCTGAAGGACACTGTAAGCAGAGTGCTGGCACATACCCAAGCCAGACGCGTGTGCAGCAGCCAGCTTCCCTGCAAACATCCCAGGACAGGCAGGCCCTGCTGTGGGCAGCAAGGATGCTACAGGTCCGTCTCACTGTCTGCAATCACTGCCAGCGAGCAGCTGAGCATCACAGGGACCTCAGAATATTCTGTTTGAGACACAGGAGAAATTATTTGCCCCTCTCTGGAACTGCAGAGACTATGAGATAAAAGACCCTGATAAAATAGAGGAAAATGAGCCACATCTTTGGGTTTTGACAGGGGATAGTCTGACAAAAGCATTGGCTACATCTCGCTCTGGTCACTACGAGAGCTCTGAGAGAAGAGTAGTGGATGATTTTCAATTGCTTGTTGTACCAATCTCAGCAGTCTGTAGTGTTTAACAGTGCATATTGCTGATTGCTTTTGGACATCAACAAAACTAAAGCATGCAATGCAGTAGGTACCGACACTCCCGAATTTGCAACTTTGTGCTGCTTTCGTGTCAGTATCATATATTAAAGCATAGAGCTCCATGACAAGAGAAAATAATTGTTAGACCAGGAAAGGCTCATCACTAACTGAATCCCTCAAGATGCAATTCTTTTGTTAGTCCTTCCTTTCCAATGTGAAATGAGTCTGCCTTCAGGTCTGATTCTGTTAGTACTCCTGCATAACAAGAAGAAAGGGCACTTCAGATTCCAGGAAGCAAGGAACTTATTTAGATTAAAGAAGACAAGACTAATGATGTGGCAACCTTGAGCTAAAGAAGAATGATTGATTTTTAGAAGTAAGTTTAACATTAGCAATACGTTATGTTTGAAAACTACTCTCCAATCCATTTATACCCTTGTTTACTACTGGGAGAGAAGTCTATGAAATTAACAGGATTTTCTTTGCACTGGTAATACCGAGTCAACTCATAATTCTCAACATTGGTCATAGGCCCACTCAAGTCAATTGTAGGATTTCAGCTAAAGCTAACATGCATCTGTTAGTTAATAGGGATAAATTAGAGAATGAAGATGTAGACCTTTGTACCTTAAAGAAAATTTCAAAAAGCATTTACTCTGGATGCCAGCATGACTTTGTTCTAAGTTTAATGAGCCCTTGCTGTGGCTGATTAGATACTGTGGCTGCGTAGATATCCTTGCATATGTAGTAGCCCTGAGAGTTGTTGGGGCTATAAGGCTATACAACCTCTTAAATACTGCTGTTAGGTTTACCATTTTTAGAAGCTACATCATCAATATATGTTTTTGGTCAGAACAAATTTTCCCTTTTATCCTCATTCTCCTGAAGAGTCTGTTTAAAAATATTATGCTGTATTTCCGTACATTAAATAGATGGTTGATTATTCCTTTCTTAATGAAGCTACAGATGAAAGCATCATCAAGCGAGGAGATTAACTGGTATTTGTCATTCTAAAGCCGATCAATGTATCATTTTGTATAATTACTCCCTCAGCCCTCATTGACTGGGATGTAGTGAAGTATGGTACAATAGACAGCAGTTATATTGTTATATACAGTTATATAATTTTGATGTTTTCATTAGAAATAATACTTTTTGTAACAAAATTGAGAATTCTTTTTTTTGCAACATATGAAATTTAATGTCATTTAGTAACAGGAAATAAAGTGGAATCCTCATACAAAGCCATGTATCTCGCTGAGTCTTCATTCATATCATGAAAGTGAAAGCTGCTGCCATAATAATTGTGGGGTTTTGTGCCTCCTAGGAAGGTAATATTGGAAGATTTGTGGGCACTACTTTGCTCAGACATCTGCAATACTAAAAAAATACAGATATTAATAAGGTTTACTAAAAAACCGTGTTAGCAATGCAATGAAGAAGACTTTCTTTTACACAGAATAGGGGTGCATTTGCATGACTGTATTTGAGTGGTCATCTCCTCTGCAGATCTCCTTTTCTTCTCTATACCATTGGCTGTAGACTACTGAAAAATAAGTAGTTTGTATTCTAGATCTCTCCAATAGGATGACATAGTTTAGGTGAAAATATACAGCCAATTCTTGAGTTATCAACAGTAGTGACCCATCATAGTCCCTGTGGAGATCATTTAGAAGAAAATCACTTTCTTAATCTCCAATATTGCAATTAATTCAATTCCAAGCATTTAATTAAAGTATGCCAAGCAGACACCAGAATTTCAATGATGGAATTTTCAGCAGACCTGGCCTCTTAGTCCTTATCTTTAATGAAAATGAGTATTTTCACTACTGAAAAAAACTTCTAACTGATCAGAACATTACAGTTCATATTTTAAATGCATTATTTTGATAGTGTTTGGGTAAGGCCTTACATGTAGTAGTAACTTTCCATCACAGTACTTTGACATCCAGAAATATCCAGTCCTTTGTAAAAAATCTTGCCGCCTTCATCCATACTACTGAACTCTTTGGAAGCAGGTAGCCACATGCAGAAAGCCTATTGACAGGGCTCCAGATCTGTGCTAATTCCCAGGCCCCAGCTAGCAAAAGTCTTTACTGGGTAGTGCTCAGATTGGATGTCCATCAGGAGCAACAATGCCAATTCCTGGGAACTCGTTGAGTCACGCTGAGTGATATTAACTCCAAAGGCTCATTTAGGCAGGCTTTTCTTTCCTACTCGGTGTTGTTTCCTCTTAGTTCCCGATGCCAATAGAGATGAGTGATGTCTGGCCCCACTACAAGCAAAACGTGCTGTAGCATCCCTGGGGCCAGAACTGCACTCACAGGATTGAGCTAGAAGGTGGCAGTTTGTGGCACGCGAAATACATTGCAGCATTGCAGTTCTATTCCTTTGTTTTTTTCTCTCTTTCTTCCAAACACTAAATATGTAGAAGTGGTGGTATTTCTACTTTAAAATCTCAAGACTTGAAAAGCTGAATTTGAAGTGAATTATTCTGTCATTCTACACATTCCTTGTATTAGGATTTTTATAATGGTCGGCAATAAATCAGATTAGAGTGTGTTGGTAAACTTTTTTTTAATGCAGAAAGATTCTTTGGGTATTTCCAGTAGTCCTTGATTGTGGCAATATTAGAATAAATAGATTATTCCTGGAAGAAATGATTCTACAAAAGGAATTGTACCATATTACACATTTCTTCAATTTCATACTCTAATTTCATTAGACTGCCTCCATCACATTCTAGTAAATAGGTTTTATCACAATTTTATACATATACATATTTTTAAAGCTGTCTGAAGGCTGAAAATAGTGCTCAGTACTGAAACTATATATTTTCTGTTCACATTTTAATTATTTTTTCTTGGGAAATATGTATGGAAAAAGCAAAGGTTGCTCGGTTAGCTGCTGAGCTTGTCACTTGAGAGTTATGGCTACCTGATGCATAGACTAAAATTGCCTAGAGAAGTGTGCAAATACAGTTTTTGTTTACTGAATTTAGGCATTCTCATTTGAAAATATGAGTCTACAGAGAAACATTCTATTTGGATATGATAAAAGAAGAGCTTTGTCATTTTCTGTAGATTTGAGAAGGCAAAGTAAGTGCGAACAAGGAATCTAGTCTGCAAAATAGGCATCACAACACAGCTTCCTAGTCTCTAAAACAGTTAAAAATGGAAGAAGAGCACATGCTTGCAGAAAAAGTTAGGCAAATGGAACAGCAGTTCCAAGTGAAGCCATATGGTTTGATTCAAATTATTCTAAAATATTCTCTTTTTTTGGTCTTAAAAAAAAAGTGTCCTGTTGAAGCCAATAGAGACATTTACCTTTTACAAAATATCTTTGAGCCATGAAAATAAGTATTTCTGTTTTTTTGTTTGTTTGTTTTGTCTTGCTTAAACAATTGTACTTGCTCAAAGAAGAGTTGAAGAGTGAGATTTGCTTCATTGATCCTTGGATAGGTTTACCTTCATGCCTTGTATTATCTCTGTGATGAAATAGATTACTGAATGTGCATTGAATGATGTGTTACTTGGTGTCCTCTGCATATTTAAGATATTTCATCTGCTTCTAATTATTTTTAATTAAATCTCCTCTTTCAGCTGTTTCACTGACTTATCAGTGTAGGCCAAAGACAATCACTTAGCAGACACTGACTGTTCCTTTAGTCCTTATGAATGTAGTAGAAAAGATCAATTTAGGTCTACAACACTGTTTTGACACTGCAGGTTTAACCTCTTTTGTACTGGATGTATAGTGCTTACATTCTAATTTTCAGAATGAATAAATACCCAGTACAGAAATGAACAATAAAATATTGTTTGAATAAAATTTATGCAGCAGAGTCTGACTAAACTCTCCTTTTCAAATGACTTGTGGCAGCGGCAAGCTTAGTTCATAAAAAATAAAAGCAGTTAGGAAATTCAACTCAAATTTCCATACTTCAGAAAAAGGTAATAATTGGAAGAGAGAACAAATGTTTTGGAAGTTGCTATATTATTTCTAATTTTTCCCATATGATTTATTTTCTCATTTTAAGATGAGGAAGTCACCTTATTCCATTTCTCTGTAAACAATGTTCTTTTATTGTTTTCCGGGTAGAAGTCACCACAGTATCAAGTCCTAATGGGTTGTGTTCTTCCTCTTGGAAAAGAGGTTGAAGTGCAAGTCATTTTCAAGAAAGCTTGCAGGAGAAATTTATGAGTTTTCCTCTATGGAAGAGCGCTTATTCTCCATGCAGCTTTTGTCAAACATTTTTAACAAATTGTAGTAACCTTTGTCATATCTCATTTTCTTGCATAAACAAGTCACAATGAAACTATAAATGATGGAAAATTTAATCCACATGGCTTGCACTATCAAAACTGTTAAACTGGATTCTTTTCCACCATGTCAGCAGTGCATTATCTGTTTTATAGAAATGCTGAAAAGATTGCTTTTTAAGGGAGATAGCATAGGACCTTGCATACATCTCCTCCTCCAGCCTGCACTAGCTGATGTTTTCGCTTTCAGTTCTTCCCGAAGCTAGGAAAATACTTTAGTATTTTTCTTCCTGTATCCCTCTGGAAAGGTTATTTCCACTCACCCACCCCTAGGAATTTGCGCAAATAGATGTACTGGAGCTCTTTGGTGTCAGCCTGTACCGTTTCTTGGCCATGTAGGTTTGCTCAGGATGTAATGTGGTTCATCAGCTTGCAGGCCGAGAGTGGGGATCCCGCCTCTCCTGTAACTAGTGGATCTTCTTTTCCCCTCTCCCCATCATTCTCATGACACATCAAAGCCATAAAGTCCCCTCCTTCCTAACAGGGGTGAGGGTACCAGTAGCATGTAGCAGGGATCTCATGTAGGGCAAAGCACTTAGTAAATCTGTGACCGTTTTTTTGGTGAGAGCTCTTCACTCTAATCAATAGTCCTTCTGAAGGAGGACTGCCTGCTTCCCTCTGTCTTTCCAGTTCTTCCTATTTTCACTTGAAAGTACATCCGCCTTCCCGAGGCTTTCATTTGTACCTTAGCAGATTAATATTATTGATGCCATACATCCTTTATAAACTTCACGTATTTCCTCATCTAGAGACTCCTGTGAATTTTATGTATTTAACAATTAAAAATAATTTAAAAGTGGTACATGGTATTCAATCCAGAAAGACCCTGAGCGCTGTGAAGAAATCACCTCTGGTTTCTGACTACCAGAGTGATGGCAGAGGAACCCCCCTTGCTTCAGACCTACCAAACGAAACCAGATTTCGGGAGGTCTGCAGCCGTCTCGTTATTTCTGACTTCATACCGGTGGGAAAAGTAAAGCTGCTTCCTGGGCATAGTTAAGGGTAGCAAGAACTTTTAAGCACTTGTTCCCCTTCCATACAAGTGCCAGGACACGGGCGCTGGGAGCAGTTTATATGCAGCTATGGTCATAATCCTAAATAGTCTTGCTTTTATGGGGATTAAATTAGGCCTCAAATAATACTGGAGCATAGCTCTGGTGGTCTAATTGGTTAATTATGCCATTTTAACAGTGATACACTTTTATTATTTACAGAAGAGATCACAAAATTGTTTGCAGATGTTTAACTTCCATTTTTTTTATTCTAGAACTATACGATGTAGCAAAAACATTTTAAATGATCTTCCCTGATACATATTTTATGCTTATGATTATATTCCTTGGCTAATGTTTTAACAATTTTTTAAAACTGAACATTTTCTGCCATATAACCATCCCTGAAATAAACTGTGGTAAAACTCTGCTGAAAATTAAATAAGTGAAGAATTGGTACTTCCTAATTAGCTAGGAAGAAAAGTTTATGAGAGGTGGATTGAATAAATATCAAAGCTTCTGAGTTATATTATCTTTCATAAATTGGCTTTTCTCCAATTAGTGTATGCTTTCAAAAGCAGGGAAATAAGATGAAAGGAGCTACATCAGGATTGATTACTGTTGTAACAAAATGGAAGTTGCTGCTTTTGATAAAATATAAGACTATGGCAGTGCTTGAATAATTTTATGGAAACTGGCTGCCTAAGGCATATATTTTACTGTCTGATACTGAACACATGAGAAAAGACCATCTGTTTTTTTCAGCCTGAACAAATGTATGATCCAGATTGAACCACTGGAGGCCAAATATAATTGCATTGTGTTTTGTCTTGTACCACTGTGTACCTACAGCAGCATCCTCTTGTATCGCATGCATCATAGCTGGCATTTGAAAATACTTCCTTTTCTTTCAGGGAACATCAGATGACTACACAGGGCCTAATAAAATCTTCTACTCTTTGTCCTTTGTCATAGAAATAGTCCAGAAGAGCAAAGAACAAGTTGTGGTAGGCTTGGACCATTGCAGTGTTTGAATCTGAATCTGATGGTTTTGCATCTGTGGGACCCAGCTGCCTGCTGAGATCCTGGTTATGATGGGTCAAGCACTCCAGGCAACCTCCCTGCAGTGGAGGGTCACTTCAACTTTATTGCCCAAGGAAAAGATTAATTTTTTTAAAGAAGAAAAAGGAAAAAAAAAAGCAGAAAGTGAATACTGGCTATTAGTTCATTTTGAAGGAAAGTGCTTCATTGGTAAAGTACAGAAAACGTCCCAGAACAGAGAAACCAGTTTTACAGCACCCTGAAGTATTTTTGCTTTGCAAGGCTAATAGAAGGACTGAGCTTCTCCCCTTCTCCAAAGGGCTCACAGACTAATTTTAGATAGAGTGTGCTGAGTGGCAGTAGAAAAAAAATTGCTTAGTTGTGGAGGGAAGAATGAGGGGTCAAGATTTGGGTGGATAAATGCAAACATTCTTCTTTTGTTCTTTAATAATAAATTAATAACAATTCCTCATTTTCCTCATTTCTTGTAAAGCTCCTGTAAAAAAATGAGAACAAAAGGTTATAGAGGTTTGGAAAAATATCTTTCCAAGACTATTCTTAGGTATTACTGTGAGGGTTGTTTCTCTTTCTCATCGGTAATCCGCAAAACTCTACCTACCCAAGTGCTAATCTGAACTGTGCACCTGGCTTTCCTGGACATTTACTTTATTTTGATTAATGCACTGCCATACTGTTGTGGTTCTCTCTCTTGACTCACTTCTCTAATTTAACAAGCCTTTGCCCACACTGATCTTTTAAATCATGGTCCTGAGGCAATGTGGCCATTCATCTTCAGTGCTTACGAGGGAGGGTGGTTTTGTGACGGCGGGACTGGGCTAGGACACAAAAAGGTTCCTGTTTATTCCAGTATTCTGCCAAAGTGAGTAGCCTTAGGCTACTTGATTACCTTTCCTGTGCAGTGATCTCCAGCTATGGAGACCAGCTATATGTGAGTCACAAACTTGCCCTTTTTCTTTTTTTCCTACAGCGTCTGCTTTCTATAATTGTGCTGTAAGAGATCTCTTCCAAGTGAAAACTTGCACTGTGTGCTTGGACAAGATCCAGTACAACTGGGCCTCAGTTTTGATTGGTATTATTGGGATACAGCTAAACAAGAGCAATTTTTAATTCCTAAACACAAAGGAAGCAAGAAAATATTATTTTAACTGATGCAGGATTATAAAAAGTTGGCAAAGAAAATGACATCCTTTTGCTGTAGATACTAAATCACTTCTCCATTTTATTTTGCTCTCCATGCAAGTCTTAACTGATAAGACTCAATTATAGTGGGTTCATATCAGAAGACCTTGAGCAGCTGAAAATATCTGTAATGTTCTGAGACATTTTTGGTTAAAAGGCAGGGAGCAGGACAAGTAAGATTGGTCACAAGTTGGATCATTTTCCTTTGAATGAGGCTTTTATGAAAACTTGAAGCATGTATCTGCTTATCTTTATCATTCTGTGGTCTCGAAGAAAGACTTGCCAATGGCATTTAAAAAACACTGTGCTACCCTCTTGGGCACTATGAAACCATTGCTGTTTTATCTTTATCAATCTCTAATTTTTAATAGAGTTTATATGCAAGCTCATATCAGGCTTGATTTTCAGGCAGGAACTTCTTTCCAGTGGTGTAATGGTATGCGACAAAATTTGCTTCCAGTATGTTACCATGGTGCACATCAGCTTTTATAATAAAAGTTTAGAAGATGTACACTTACATTTTCATCAAATGCACTGGATATACTACACTATGACACTATAATCTCATTGAAAAGTCTGTGTCTTATAAGGGGAAGAAAGTATTTAGTTCCTGAAGTGAAAGTGGGGGCTGATGCAATGATATGGTACTGAAGTTTGTTTCTAGTAGTTAACATCGGAGAAGAATCTAGGTTGGAAAGGATCTCTAGGTTATCTAGTCCAACTTTCCACTCAGAGCAGAGCTAAATCCCAAGTTAGGTCAGGGCCTTTTCCAGCTGAGTTCTGCATGTCTCCAAAGACAGAGATTTACAACTGCTCTTTGGGCAACTTGTTCCAGGGCTGAACCCCTTCACTATGATTTTTTTTCCTTATAGCTAGTCATAATTTTCCTTCCTTCAATTTGTGCCTTCTCTCTCATGCTGTAGCCAAAATTGGGTAGTTGAAAACAAAAGTCACATCTTTTGACCTCCTCTTATCCAGGATAATCAAACTTAGCTGCGTCAGCATCCCCTGTCTATCATGAAACTCTAGCCCCTATCTATCTTGGTCACCCCCCACTAGGCTCACATCACTTTGTCTCTTGTATTGGGGACCCCAAAACTGGACACGACACGCCAGACATTGTCTCTCAATCTCAATCCCATGACAAGATTCTTGCTAGTACTGCTCACTACACGATAAGCTTCTATTGCTACAAGGGCACGCCAATGACTGATGTCCAACTTGTCCACCAGGACCTCAGAGCACTTTTCTGGAAAGCTTCTTGCTTTGTCTTCAGAATACTGATTGTTTTTGTTATTGGAAACTCATCAGATTGAAGAATGGATGCATCATCTATATAAAGCAGTGATTTATACATTTTTTCCTTTGGCCCTGGAAGATATTTCCACGCCTTTCTTATCATGAATGAGCCATTTGTACTTTGCTACAGGTTTATTTCTGCATTAATTGCAATGCATATTTGTGTTGAGTTAGAGCATTTACTATCAGTTCAGCAATTCAAGTTGCCAGCAATTCAGGCAGGATCCAAAGGCCTGTCCTTGTGTGACTGATTGCCAGCATGACTGACGTGTTTCAAGAAGAAAATAGCCCCCCACAAAAGATATAATCAACTCTTCTACCACTTACAAAAACTAGTACAAGCACTATAATAAAAACTAAAGAATATGCACTGCCTTGCAGTTTAGATGATATTCCGTGTGCTTCTTGGCTAGTCAGTTCATGATATCACTGGTGAAATGAACTTCTATTCTGAGATGTTTTGGAAACAATGATTTTTACCAGCACAGTGGCAAAGTAGTACATCAGCAAAGAAACTTTCCTGTCATCCTTGGTGCAGGCTTAGGGCAATACCAGTTCTTCAAGCTCATAGCTGTCAATATTGTGTATGTGCTGTATGCAGGAAGGGTCAGACCTGGGAATTTCTGCAGTAATACCAGTTTTTTGCATTGTCCTTGCCAATTCTTTGAGCCATATGTCCATGTGTTGCTTTGCCTACATAGATTCATTAGTCCCATTGAATGAGTGAGCTTGTCTGCATAGCCAGAATTGCAGGCAGTTCTTTCCCAATGGGGGTCTCTCCTGTTGATGATGTCTTCTTTAAGAAACCACCAGAAGTAGTTGGATCGGATAAACATACCAAAATAACCGTGTATACTGCGTCACTTCATTAAAAAAAGTCTTGGTTCTTGTGTTTTAGCTTTTGTTAGGTTTTCCAGGGGTTGTACCAGTGCTGCTCAGAAGTAGTTTATGAATTGGCTATTCTAATGTCCTTAATGAACTAAGTAGTGATTGAATTTCCTTTTATTAATGAAGACTGTAGATGAAGCAGGATCAATATATATTTTGAGTTCGTGTTCTGAAAAAAATATTAATGATTTTTCATGTTCTTTCTCTTTCAGTTTTCTCCTTGTGTTTGGTTGCTTGATTTTGTCTGTGTTTTCTACTATTCCCGAACACACAAAACTTGCCTCTGGTTGTCTCTTCATTTTGGTAAGTGGAATTTCTAAAAAAAAGTTTTACAGAAATGTTAATCTATACACAAATTCTTTTCATCATCATGAAGACAAAAGTGTAATTACTGAATGCTTTAAGAAACAGAACTTTTTGTAAGTAGGGTGGAGATACTAAAATGGAGGATTCCACCATGTTTTTCTTCAAAAATAGGTGTGAGATTGTATTAAAGCATTAATAAATGACTGAATTTCATCTTGTTCTCTCCTTGAAATTTTGCTTTAGGATTGCTGTGTTTTTTACTAATAGTTTTTGTACTGCAGTTTGGCACTGAGTATGAGAGACCTTTGACACTGCTGCTGCCAATTATTAAGTCAGTATGTAGTAAGAGGCATTTATACTTAAAATGGGAAATAATTTTGCTATGTTAGATACCAATTTGTGCTAGCTATTGGTACACACTAACTTTTTAGTTGCAGTTGCTGTAATAGGATGTGGTAGTTTCATTCTTTCCTTATAATACATGCTTCTGCAAAATGTTTCCTTTTTTTTTGTTTTTGTTTTGTTTTCCCCTTATGAGGTAGTTATAAATGGCTTTAATCTGTAAAAGTGCTCAACATTTTTCTTGCATGGTATAAATGCTGCTTTACTCATCTGCTGCTGGGTGTGCCATTTAGTCTGGCGAGCGATGGCCCGAGGATAAGCAGTGGTCATTAAAATGTCACTAGACACCCAGAGTTACCATGGTTATTTCAGCTCCAGGTATACGGTGGACCTTGGCTGGTCAGGTAGTCCTTTTGCTGAAATAGCTGTTGACAAATGCCAATGTTTTCTTTGTCATCACCGCGTATATCTCAAAGTGCTGCTCATCAGGACAAGTACAAGTTAGGACGAAGTGTGCAGGACAACAGTGTAATGGCAGCACAGGGTGCATGTCTATAGCAGAGCGTGGTCCTGCAGCGAGGTACCAGACCTAAATGTTCCAAGAGGATTAGGTGCACAAGTATGGTGCTGTTTCTTAGCAAGGCTCATTTAATACCGGGAGAAACACGCAAAATACAGTATTGTTTCCCATATCCACATTGGCTCTTCCAGAAAAGGCCAAGTGGCGTGAAGCCAGCTAAAAGCAGTCAGATTTAATCCTAGAGCCGTAATATTGTATATTAACATATTTGAACAGCACTTTGCAAAGCGAAGATTGTCTGAATGTTCCATAACTAATTATATTATTGTAATTATTATACTAATTGCTAAGATTTTCTGGCATGTAAAACGTGAACATTTGATTAGCCCCAAAATACCTTACTTAAAACAGAAGGTGCCTTGTGACAAGTAATCTGTTTGCCTCTGCACTTATGCAGATTTGTTGCAGATAAGCCGTTTGTCCTCGCATGAAATCCGTATTTCCCACGAGCCGCATATTTGTTGACTGTATTTGCTCGCTTACCACTAGTTTCTCAGATGGCTGATGGACACATTCCCCATTGCGCACCAGAGCTTGCTGGGAGCTGTGCAGGAGCTATGGGGCTCCCCTTCTGGGCCCATCTGGCCCCATTGAGAGCCCCGAGCCTGTTCCCAGGAGGAGAAGGGCCTTGGGAACCTGCAGCTCTTCCTGCTAATGAGAGCTGAGATGCTGCTCGGTGACTTTGTCCTTCTTCTTTGTCCCACCATCTTGCTTTTGAATATGGAAATGACCCCAAGGAGGAAGGAGCTGCATAGTTAATCCTCAAAGCATCAGTACCAGCTTTAGTAGCTTGGCCCGACGTTTCTATGCTATGTTCTAGCGCGCTCAGCAAGCCCTTGGCAGGAATAGATCTGGCGATGACAAATTTTACGGCTCCTGCTGTGGGTCTCTAATGGAGAAAAACATAAACAGAGCAAAGTATGTAGATGCAGAAGCAGGCTAAAATTGACTGGTTTATTCCAGTTTGCCAATACATGTTTTACTCTTTTCTCCACATACCAAACCGTTAGCTGATGCTAACAATGTCAGAGCAGGCTACTGCAAATACATACTAATAAAATGCTACAGTTTTGCATCAACTCAGGAACGGTTGTTTTGCCTGTGCTGACACGTAATTGCCATCACTAAAGTTTCCACAGCCTTTTGCTTGCAATGATTCACATTGCACACAGTTCTTGCAAATGTGTCACTTAGTAGGGAGACTTGTATCTGCCTCAGCACTCTTTTGCTTCGTACTGGAGATGGAAGCTACATGTTTATTTTCTAACAAAGTACAGTAGAAACGCAACAATCTCTGTAGCTGCCTGCTGGGTTTCTGTGAACTGTTTGCTTCAGAGATTTATTCCAGATGGTGCCCCCCTAGAGCCATACTAATTAGCTAAAAAGCTAATGTAATGCTCCATCAGACTAATACCTGAGCTGCGGCCTGCACTGGCACTAGTGGCTTTTGAGATATTGCAGCTCTTCACAATTACATGGCAAGGTTAAAGAGGAAAGTGTAAATGAGGTAAGTAAACCTTTCCCCTGCTACTCAGGAAGGCCAGAGGAGATGGAATTATTCTTCTAAAATGAATCAATCTCATTTATTTTCCTGCGCCTCCTCATACAAAGGAGCAAGAAAAAATGTCTCCTAAGCACCACATCCTAGATACTTATTCAGAAAGGCACAACCCTGCGCAGTAACTCAATGCAAATAATCGGTTAGGGAAGGCAACACTGGCTGAGAGCTTGTGTGTGTCAGTGTGGGTTAGTGGACACATCCAGATGGCAGAAACTCCTGAGAGCTGCTCCTAGCACCAATCCAGCTCTACCACACTTCATTTTCTTCCATATAGCCAGTTTTGTCATCAGAACAAGAACTCCCACATTGCTAGTCACCTTCTACTTGTCAGGGGCCTGGCAAGGGAAAGACACTTAATATGTGTGTTTCACCCTGCAGACGAAAGTTCCACAGACATATTAAGTGTATGCTGCCTATTGTTATATCAATAATGAACTTTGTTAGATTTCTTTCCAGAAATAATAAGTCCAATAAGAGGGAGGGCATCAGATAACTCCTTATACCTAGCAGTTACAATTATCCTTTAGCCTTGCCTGTGCACACAGCTTCTGGCACTCAAGCTGTAACAGTGATATATCCCAGAACAGACAGTAGAATAAAATCTACTTCAACATCAAAAAAGCCACAAGCAGCTTAAGAATCCAACTAACACAGCAAGAAAATAATCTTTGGTGTATTGCTGATCTCCTGCAAGTACATTTGCTGGCACTTTATCAAATAATAAACACAAGGGAAGTAAAACTTAGGGTGGGAAGGCAAAAATCAAATCTTTTGGGGAAGATAGCCAAGAAGGAGTATATCTGGAATGGGAGGTCATTCACTCTCATGACCAAACTGTCTATATTTTAAGAACACTTGCAACTAGAGCTCTGTGAATAACTAGTCTATTTCATTTTGTTTGCTGTCAGGTCAAGAAAATAAATAAAATAAAGTTGGGCTGACCCCTAGAGTTGGCAAATTAAGAATTCCCAAAAAAGTCTTGGATCAGATGAAGTATTTCATTTGACCTGGAATAAGACATTCTTTGTGCATTTGAACATTTTAGAAGCTTTGGCTTAAAAGTTAAATAGAGGCTGTGAAAAAGAAATGTCATTTTTATTTGAAGAGACAGAGCATTTTTTTTTCATAATTTTCATTTTTAATCAAGTTGAAGAGTTTGCAAAACTCCTGTGAATTTCTGCAGAACTAGTTTTGTCAAATCTGTTTTGTGTTTTTCTTCAAGAACGCTGGGATAGAGAACTTTGCCCAGTTCTGTAGGATAAGGGCTTCTGAAAACGTATTCTAGGAACAAATTCTTCAGGCAGAAATAGCTCCCAAGCTGATGGTGTACTCTAGGTGAAAGTAGCTTGTACATGCATTGTGGCCACTTGCATGATTCCCAAAGGAAAGTGCTGTAAGTGCATGTAGTAATTAAGTTCTTCCTAAGTTCATCTTTTCTAATATTTTCCCATAAAAGAGACACAGGAAAGGGATGAACACTGATTAAAGAATCATAAGGTATAGGTACCCAGTAGCAGGCAAGCAACACATAAGCAATTTTATTTGCTCTGCAGTAGTGAATATGCAGCTGTCTTCATCCATCTGCAGAGATATAATCCTATAAATTCTAGATACAAATTTTTAAGGCTAGGCAGAGTGGCTGAAGTAAGAAAGATGTATAGTATTCAGAAAAGTAACATTTTTGGTTTAAATGTAGTGACCAGAGAACGTAAGTCATTTATCGACATATGGCTAAAAGACTACCAGATCTGATCAGAGAAATGGATGAATGGCTCTGTAGGTTAAGCTAGAGGTGCATGAAAGGCAAAAAATGGAATGATCTTGGAAGATTTCCATTATAGATATATTTCTAACAAATAAACTAGTATGTAGACCACATGTTATTGCAGCACCTTTGAGTCTTCTTCTGGGAGAAACAGATGAAATGATCCCTAAGGAAAAAAAAAGAGTGATTTTTGAGTTTGCTGGAACGTGTGAAAACTTAAAATGCATGTTTCTTGGGAAAATACTTTATTTCATCCTAAATCAAAACAAGAATCTGAAATTTCAGAATTTCCACATGGAAATCTCTGAAAAATTACATCAGTCAGATATGCGAAACTGATGCTATTAAAGTCAGGCTAAGAGAGGGGAATTTAATCTCACTAAGATCAAAGCCTTCATGTTTCCAATCTTTTTTGGATATATGTACACTAATAAGTACTAATAAGGTGATACCATGAGGATGAAACAGTTTAGCCGTACTCTAATGAACAACTTGATAGCATTGAAAGAAAATACTTTTACCTTACCAAAATACTGAGACCGAAAGTCTCAGTACAGGCACAAGACAATGATATAGGTCTAGGCTGGATTATATTGTCCGAAAGTTTTATCTTTTATTTTATTCTACTTTTCTGTGCAAAGCATAAATAAACTTTGTTAAGAAGAAAAAAAATCACATATTTGAATCACTTTGTTGCAATTAAAAATATATATGTTATATATGCATATCCATTATGGTTCTGCTGATAAAGTTTAAATATGATGGCTACAGACAACTACACAGCATTAACATACATATTCTGCAGTCAGTGCAAATTTTAACTGAATCACTTGCAGAAGGTAGGATAACTGTGAGGAGCCACCTTAGGTGCCACAGCCTTCAGCAGCAAATGCAGTAGGAGGCAAGATGGAATTTCAGAGCTACTACCAGAGCATTTGCCAGCTCTGATAGAACTACCAGTGAGTTATCCTTCAGCGGGAAATCTCTATTCATTGTGTAATGTTAAGATCACTAGGATTGTCACAATTCATTGACTTTTGGATGAAATATCGTCGGTGACTTTTTTTCTTATTCTGTCTGAATGAACAGAGTATTTATATAGAAAAGGATGATACTGTAGAATGAAAAAAAAAGATAGATGAAAACAGGAAAACTGAAAACAGGAAAACCACAAGCAGTGGTGTATGTACTAGCATAGCACAACTCATAATCTGCTATACTTTAAAATTAAAATTACTAAATTGTAGTAAAAAACCTTTTTTTTAGCAGGCACATTATAGCTTGTTGTGTTTGTTATCTATTTCTTTATAGATAGAGAGCTTTCACTTAGTTTATCTTGTCTGTGGCATTTTATGGCTGTGAAGAGAGTCAGGAGTATTAGTTCTGTTAAGGATCACATCCTAATTCCTTACTCAGCACAGGAAGGAGTGGCGTTGCTTCAGAAGCAAAGAGCATATTCCTAAGATGGAGAGGACTCTGCCTTATTCAGACAAGAGCCCTTTAGCCATTCAAGAGGCTGTTTTGTCCAGGAGGATACTTACGACTTGAAGATTTGGATGTTAAGAGTGGAAAATGGGAAGGATTAGATGGTAGTGACATGGTGTCATGATCCAGATTAGTATGGAAATAATTCTTTGAGGAGGGAAGAACATGTCTCCTTTTAGACTAATCAACACTGTGCTAGAGAAGCAAGCCAGCTGTCCTTGACCTTCTCTAAGGACAAATGAGCAACATTCCTCACACAACTCTTCTTCCATGGCATGTCTCCCTTCATTTTTTGTCAGGTTAAGTGATAACAAGGTAGCTTGGGAAATTGGTTCCAAATCAAAAGGGTAACATTTTCCATAGATGTAGATTTATAATCACTTATACTAGATACAGATACAGTAAATTTTACTGGCTATATGCCAAAGTTTGATAAAGATCCAAACTTGTAATAGAGATAACAAGGACTACCTTATTAGAGCAGCCAACAAACAGTTTAGATTACAACAGTAAAAAGGGATAGATATCAAACTCTTTATCAGAAATTCAGGCCTGACCCTTGTAAAGGCAGTATTGATATGCCAAATGGAAATGCAAAATGCGTCTCTAGAGAAAATCCAAAGTACATGGTTATAAATAATATGTAAGGGAAAAGTCTACAAAATATTAAATTACAAAAGGAAAAGAATGCTGAAAACGCAAAACATCAGTGATACAAAAACTGTCTGGAAGACCAGAAAATGCCCACTATCTAAGTAACTTAGAGAAAGTAGAATCCACTCAGTCACTTTGCAAAGCAGATATGGCAAAGCATGTAGAGGCATGTCACTTCAGTGAGAAGTCACTTTACAGGACTCAATTAAAAAGCTGAAATGTCAAGCAAAGAGGTAGCAAAATACCAGACACAAATATCAGAAATATCTGTAAGAATGAAGAATACAAACATCTATTGGCATGATAAAAAGAAAATTCCAGAAAGTTTCAAGTGCAGATGAAACACAAGACTTGATTGACTGGATTTCACAGTATAGTGGTTAGAATGTAAACAGACCATTTTAAGTTTTTTATTGAACCTAGGAAAGGGAATAAAAAATGTCATAACTAGACATTTGTAAAAGCAGCAGAAATGTTTGCTGAGATAATTTCTTAAAAAATAGATACCTAAGCAAAATTTTGACAGATTGGATAAAGTATATTCCAGTATAAGTCGAGTTTGCCAGAATTTACCAACTGGCAGATAGTTCTTTCTTGAAATTGCTTTCTGAATGTATTTGGTACTGGAAACATTTCAGTGTTTCGCATCCCGGATGCCTAAGGGCCTGCCAGTAGTCAAAATGTACACTGCTGTTTTCCTAGGGAAGCCCTTTTAAGAGCTTTGTGAACTGGGAAACTGCAACCAGAATTAACTTAAAAGATGAAGAGAGAAAATACCATTTTCAAAACGCATAAAACATGAAACAAAACATTAGGGGAGGAACAGACCTGAAAGAAAACAGGTTTGAAATTGTAGGATAAAACAAATCTAAACATGCTAACAAAGAATTAAAATATTTATGTATATTATATTTATGTATCTTGTCCTCTTCGTCTTTAAGTGGTGTTGAATGTTACTAATTAATTCACCTCCATGTGTTCAGCTATAACAATTTGACTAAACTCCTGGCATAAATACAAAATTAGTATAGTTGCTATATGAAAAAAGAATTCAATGCTTGTACTGTTCTGGCACCCATTCTGCATTTTTTTGGACATAGCAGAAGATTATTTGCAATTATTTGCAAGCATTTCAGGACGAAGATTTGAGAATTGTGTTGCAACAGAAACATGTGGTTGATACTCTACCTGTAACATGTGACGTTAGAAAGTTGACTAGACCAGAAAAAAATGTGTGAACAAATTACAAAAGAAGTGCAAGGAATTGAATACAGCCGTGTGGCACTTCTTTGTTTTCAATATACATAACAATTTAAAACCAAAATGAGACCATTCATGGCTGATATCTCACTAGAGAAAAAGAAAATGTGAAAAAGACAGAGCAGAATACAAAGATGTGTTTGGAAAGAAGAAAGTTATTGTAGACTGTATTTTTAGTGATGTCATCTTATTTCAGGAATTCTCTCAAAAGAATAGTTGTTCTTGCTGTGTTAGCAAACGGTCTGGAGCACAGCAGTGCATGTAAGTGAGGTAAGCTGGAAAGCACCATACTTAAGGATGATGCTGTATGTGGAGAAGGGCAGGATAGAAGGAATGGGTGGATAAATCAGCACTTCTCATTGCCATTTTTGTGATTTGGAAGAGTACTGAGTGATGACTGTTGTGTCCCTACAATAGCCATGACTTGAACTGAGACAGAACTTGGATGTTCCTACCTTAAGATACTTCCTGTTGGCAATTGCCATTTGTAGGCCGAGGACGCGTGTGCAGGCAGGGATGAGCTTTCAATAGCTGACCCAGGTGGTTACGTGGCCTTTGTTTCTTTGGCCTCACAGGTCCCCACCTGCCAGGCCATGGGAGCTATGTGTGGTAGGCATGCTCGTGTGCTGCCACTTCATCTGCAGGGACCAGAGAGCTTCTGTCCTCCTCCATGACCACCAAGGAAGGAAAGTTCAGAGTCAGTGCTAGGGATCGGGTATTTACTCTTATATGGTAAATACTTGTGGTTTATTATAAGAGACGATGGAAAACATAATCACACTTCCTAAGATGCAGCTTCCTAACTCTGCTGCATCTTCTTACTCTGTGGTTCAAAACTGTTATTCAAAGAACTCTGTGTTTTTTTTTCAGTAAGTGAATGAAAAAACATGACTGATAAAAGCCATTTCAGGTAATGAACACGAAAAGCTAAGGGAGAATTGGATAGCACAAGTCCCATATAACATGTATGACTCATTCAAACCAAGCATGTCATTGGGATTTTTAATATTATATCAATACACTTGTAGCTCTGTATTAGATTAAAAGGCACAAAATTGATCTCTCAACAATCCTCTATTAGCGTACTCATAATTTTAAAATGCAAGTGCTGTAAAACTATCACATTCATCATAAAACTGATAAATGACAAAAAAGTGCATAAATTTCATTTCGTGCTTATTGGATATTGCTCTGGGAGCTGAACTGAAATCTCTACTTGTGATTTATATACCACTAATAGGGTCTGTTCTAGGTTATATTTTCAGATTTATGACTGCCTCTCCCACTGTTAAACTGTAGTTGGAAAGAATTAAAGCATTAGTTCTTATTGCAAATATGTCTGAATTATACTGTTATATTTTGAACCAAAGTATGCATATATTACTGTCTGCTGATTTCAATCTGGACCCTGGCAATGGTGTAACCAACAGAAATATCCCTAGTCCTTCATCAGCTTCTGTCCCACGACTATTTAAAGCTCAACCCTTCCTCAGGTTTCTCCAAGTTGGAGTAGAGTTACACTTCCCCTTAGTTAATGTGCATCTCAATGATACTTGTTCAGAGTGTAGAGCCAACTCTTATGCTCAGGAGTTTGGAATCAACAGTTTTTGCTTGAGAGGAGGATACAGAAGCGGAGATGTTATGTTCTTGTTTTAATTGAATAAGAAAACACTCCTTCTTTTACTCTAAATAATAAATCATTACTACTTAATTTTATCAGCTATTAATCATGTTGACATAGTGACCGTCTTAAATGAGTCATCCATAAATTAACAGATGAAAAAAATGTTTATTCTCCTTCTTTTTAACTAATGTGGAAGCAATAGATATTCCTGTTTGTTTGTGAATTTTTAGGAAGAGATAACAGTTCCTTAGCTGATACCAAATAACATTGTTCCTTATATTCCTCCTGTCTTTCTCCTGCACTGAATCTATGCAGATTTACACCTGATGAGTATCTGCAGTGCAGCTACAGATGCTGGCTTCAGTATGGAAGCATTTGTGGGTTTATTAAAGCTTATTTCAGAGGACTCACTTGATGTGTTCTAGGCCATTTACTGGGCTCCTGAAAATGTCACGTATGCACCCGGTTCTGCTGTGAGCACAGCACGGGCAGTTCCTTACATCACAGTGAAGTTTGTTGTCCTGTTTTACTCATCTTCAGAGTAAAAACCATTTTCCCTACAAGACATACAAATGAAATAACAGCAGAGCTATTCGCTGGAAGACAGGTTTCCTATGTATAAACCTAGCCTAATATAAGCATTACGTATTAACCAGGTGAAGGACAATAAAGAGTACTCAATTTTTGATCTTTTTCTTATCACTAATACAGCACTACTTCCATGAAGTGAAGGCCAAGAAGCAGAGAAACTGATTTTAGCAGGAGAAATGAAGCAAATTATCCATGGGTTATTTTATGTTTTAATAAGCAATTATATTAATTAATGATGAATATGATATGATAAGTACAGTTTTTGTCTGTTCTAGTGTTATACCTGAGGAAAATCTTATCATTGAAAACTACCTGAGAAGCATACTAATGTAGACGATTTCAAAAACTTGTAATTTTTTATCCTAATTAGCTAGACAAGAAATAAAAAGTGCTCACAGCAGCTAGATTGTAGAGAGTGTTTTATTTAATTAGCTATATCAACCTTGTTCATCAGAGTCCCCCAGGATCTTTTCCTAATACAAACCTTGATCTGGGTGAACTCTCCTTTTCCTTTCTTGGCATTTATATAATCACGGGCTACTCCAGTGGCAGAGCGACCAAGGCACATGCTGACACAGGCTGAGGAACACACTGGCATCTGAATTCCTTATGCCAAAAGCGATTGAATCTTTAAACCCACGTGTTTCAGTCTTGCTTAACCCATGTGTGCGTAGCTCCCAATGCTAGTAGGAGCTGTGAATACAGAAGCATTTCAGGGTGAAATCAGGCTGCAGGGACAGGTCTATAGGAAGGAGGAAAGACCTTCCCATTTTGAAGCAACAACAGTTGCATCATATCAGCTGTTCATGGTCTTAAATCACCCCAAATGTTACAAATTGTGATGACCATGGTGGAATTGGGATGCAGAGCCAGATGCAGCTCAGCCTGGAAGGGCCTGACAGGAGAGAGAAGGAAGAAGTGGCAAAGGCCAGGGCATGCCTGCTGCACCTGGTGGCATTCATAGGAAGGGAAGGGTTAGGCTTCCAGTAAATCTAAACTTGCTTATTATTAGCTCAACATGCCCTGATGAATTTTTAAAGGAGGATGGATATGTCAACAGTGGTGGATTTTCCCATTCTGATGTAAATGTTGTCATTCTATACCTCATGAATAATCAAACATTTATGTGGTTCCGTCTAATTAAATGTAGGACAAAGATGCTTGGAACGCAGCACTTCTACAGCACACCTAAAAATCTTATGAAGTCTAATAATTTGTTCTCTTACATATATTTTCAGTTGTTTTCCTTTTCTGGTTCATTTGCTAAGGATCTAAAAACAAGGTGTTTAAAGACTTAGATTTCTGTTTACTTTTGTAATAAGCCATTCCAAATCAATCTTTTCTTTTAAATCCTGATCTTTGGGATCATCCCTTTCAATTTTTCTCCATGGAAAACCAAGAAAATGTGGCTAGGAACTTGTGACTGTACCACTGCCATAGGAAAAAATAATCTCATTCCCTGGCCTCAACTAACCTTGAGAGAGATTTGATGTTACTTCGTGACTAAATTCACTGATTACTAAAACATTACTTATTTCACAGTGGGGGAGGATTTGATGCATCTCACTGGCTTCAAAATGGACCCATTCAAAATACAAGAACAAAGCTGGTACATAAAATATCTGAGGGGATTTTCTGTTTGAAATTCTCTTCTGGGAAGAGAATATTCCAAGAAAACATCTGACCAGCTCAGACAAAGCATCTGACCAGTACAAGAAGTCAGAATTTATTTCAAAATCATAATTTTAATACCATTAGAATAACCTGAAAGTCCATGTCTTAGACAAAACACCTTTGACCTCAGGAAAGCTAAGTTCAAATTAGTAGTAGTATCAGTACAGTCAGAGTCATGTGAACTGTCGATGATTTTAATTGTTACCAGTATTTCAGATAAATCCTATAGTGAAGTATCAAAACTAGCTGAATTCTGTGGTCTGTATTCATCATGGCATCCCATTTAAAACTGGTCATTCTTTGTATGGGTGGCTAGGATTAAAAAATCACCTTGAAACATCACTATTTTGGAAAATGCAAAAGTATGAAATCCCATCTCCATCTTGTTCAGTAGATTTCTTGTTATTAAACCTTATGCTTTTTTTTTAAGGATCTTGAGAAATTTGACATACGTAGAAAAAAACTTAAGTAGAATTTTTCTTTTTTTAATGGGGGAAGGGACTATGCAACTTTTTGTAGCGTTTCAGTGCCCATAGCCATATTTAACATATCTGAGGTCACTTGCTATAGTAAGTGACTAGTATAACTGTAGTAAGCGTACAAAGCGTACAATTTAATCTTAAATTTTACTTAATTAGTAGAAATTTCAGTTTCTTTTGAGAGACTGTCAGTATGCATATTTTTTCATGCATATGTATGCACAAATTATTAAGAAAAAATGCTAGGAATAGTAACTGTTTTTCTCAAAGAATAAGCAAAGATGTTTCATATTGTTTCTTCTAGAAAAATCTTATATTCTTCCCTCCTAATCATCAAAAAAGATAAAATACAATTTTGCTCTTTTTCTCCGTCAGAATACATATCTCCATGGATTTTCATTGGAGTACATATATATATGCATGTTGGGGGAGTCAGAGAAGGAGAATTTCTGCCTGACCATATTCTGCAAGATATTCTCAAATTTAAGTTTTTGGGCATGCCATGACTTTTTGTATAACTGAGTCAGAATAGAAAAAAAACACTAATGTCGGTTTAGGTAATGAATATCAAACCGCATAGCACTAATAGGAACCAGAACATTAAACTACCAAAAAATTAACACCTTTCAACTTGTGTCAGCAATTCTGTGTCATTAATCTACTGGAGTGAGGCTGCAAAATGGTCCTCCCATAATCATTAAATTCTTTATGTTGTGGCTTGCTCTCCATTGGAGGTGACCCCGGGGCTCCACAATGTGCTGGAGGAC